>JALDNG010000041.1:7317500-7705000 GCA_024349245.1 Neodontobutis hainanensis
GAACGTAAATCTAATGGGAAAAGTGGTCGGAGATGCAGCAACAGACATATTCAATGTAAACCGCAAATCTATGTATGTAATATATGTTCCTGTTTGCTGCTAAACCCTAACACGTACTTTTTCTCAGTCTAAATATCGAACTTTCCCTGACACTGTGCTCATTGTCGTCATGACAACGGGGGGGAGCTCATTTACCAGTTTGCAAACTTCAAATTCACTTTATATGACGTTATTTAAATCTCTAAAAACACCCATTAGAAAACAGTTGGCTTCTCAAGAGGTGATGAAAATAGAGCCACGCAAAACTGTTTTTAAACCCAATATCTGTTTTCCCTGTTTACTTACTCTGTTTGCACTTCTTTGTGTGTTTACATTGGCTGAGACGTTTGGTCCAAAAGCCCAAACTATCAACAAACGCACTTTCACTCTACAAACAAACAAGACCTTGGTTGTGGTTGGTCCAGACCGAGACCACCTCTTTTAACCGGACCAAAGAGCAGCATTAAGAAGTGCAGGTGTGAAAACTCCAAAGAACCAATGCAGAAGTCTGTAGAGTAAAGTAAGATGACTAACATTAATAAAAGGAGATAAAATAAAAAAAAGATCACTTTTAGTGTAAAGACTAGGCCGTGGACCTAAACTTCACACCTACATGATGTGATACACACTGGTGGTAATGTTGTGGTATTACAAGCAGAAACACTTTTTTTCACTGTAAAATACATAAGCTCAAAATCATTATGGTCAAATAGTCAGAGTTTTTTAATAGCACCTTTCAATAGCACAGTGCACCCAGCTCTCTAGATATTCTTTACTCTGAGTGACAGGGCAGGTTATTATGTTGGGGCTTTGTTTTCAGCAGAACATATTCTGTCACCTTGAGCGACACGGTGGTTAGCACTCCTTCTTCACAACTGGAAGGTCCTTCATTCAATCAGTGTCTGCGTAGGTTTCCTCTGGATACTTCAGATTTCCCACGCATAACTGTGTACAAAAGGATCCCGATGGAGCCAGAACTACATTGGAAATGAGATTTGTAATCCCAGTGGGGGTTTACAGATTAAATAATATAAAAAAATAACTTGTTTGTGTAGTATTGCCTGTAACTGACACTGAATTTGTCTGTTTATTAAAATTTACTTAAATGCATGTATGCGTTCTGTGAGCTTTTTCTCATACACGGGAACACGCCCAAAAAATACCCTGTGTGTCCTGGGACCTCAAATTTACAAATTAAGCACTGTGTAAATCAACACATATTAACACCATTTTAAACACAAAATAAATATTGAGAATTGTATATATATGTGTGTTTGTAGCAGGTAAAATGCAGTCACAGCCAGTAATGGCAGGTGCAGAAAAAAAATGTAGTTTACAAGGGAATAAATATTTATGTGTAATTAATGTAAATTATGTTAAAAAAATAATTTTGGTGCCCAATGCCCAACTATTTTCTTAACCACAACAGACAAAGCATGTATTCAAGCCATTGTTTTTTAACATCCATTTTTCATCTGTCTTCAAAGGTCTGTTTTGGGAAAATGTAATATTAATGAACTGGGTAAATCAGAGTTTGGAGGCATTCCCTAACACAACATGCATCCTTCACATCATACAGCTGTAGATCAGTCAATTGTTTCACTGCCAGATTCTGAGATCTGAAGCAGGGAAAACTCTGTTGTAAAAGCTGAGAAAATAACAAGCCAGACTCCCTAAAATATACACACCGAAAACGAAATGTTATCTACAAACAAATATAGTGTTACAATAAAATTAGGGGATCGGGGACCAGTTGAAGGGTACCAGCAATAACAACACTACCTGTGCACTGGTAAACGTGATTGTGAAGCCACAGATGGAGCATGCAAAGGTTGCATCTGGAGAAAGACATAGCAGAAGGCTGGCGTGAAGGTTGCCCCTGGGCTTTGTACTGATGGGTTTATTGGTTTTCAAATGTGGCCTTTCCAGAAAAACATAATGAAGGCAGAAATTGTGAAAAAATACATTACTTAAAGGTGGTTAGGATTGCTTTTGCAAAAATGAACAAGACACAACAGGCCCACTTATGGAAAAGGTATCGCAGTGGGACGGGAATGCCTGTGACAAGTGAAATAAAAATAAATGAAAATATGTTTCTCTAATGACAGGGAATGCACAGAAGCAGATGGTTGATTCAGCTGGTGTTTGGACAAGCGTTTTATCCACCAGGCATCATCATTTGTTGGCCGTAGAACTGTATCTCTACAGGCAGACCCCTCACATGTCCACTTGGTGTTTGCCAGGCTTTTTTTTGTATCAGTGATATGAAATTTGCTTTTGGACAGTCACCTCGAAGGTAAAGTTTAAAGACTATTTTATTGGATGCACTCACTGTGAACATATTTCTAGGGAATTCTGGGGAATCTCATTTAAGCACTCTAAGGCTCTTTTATTTATACATGAACATGACCTCTATGCACAGCGCTAATTAAAGCCAATGGGAAAAAAGGCTGGCACACTATTTACACATAGAAGTCTTTTTGTACATCTTTTACTAAGAAACCAAAACAACGTCACACCAGAATAGTGTTTATTGTGTATTTTACTATTTATCAAAGTCTTTTATGGAATAAAACTGACAATACACTGATCAGCCATTACATTATGTTCACAAATGGTATGCCTTTTACCCCACTGCCTGGTCAAACTATACCCTCACAGCGTCATCAGGACGTTCAACTGGACTTCTGACCTTGTCCTTGAACACAGGCACAGGAGAGAGTCAAACTATTGAGTTTGCATTTCTGCGCCCGGGCTAATGCTGCATCATATTAAAGATAAAAAGGGAGCTGACTTTTTTTTGGGACAATAAACACTGATAAACAACACCTCTGAGTTGAGTCTGTACAGAGCATTGTTTGAGAATTTTAGCATCTGATTCTTAAAGTCCTGCAAGTGCTTATGGACTTGTTTGTCCTGGTTTAAAACAAAAAAAAAAACGTTTTTTTTTACTTTTTAGAGAACATTTTAAACAATTTAGAGCATGTCAAAACTCACTCAAATCTTTGCCAATAACATAATGTTTGTTAATTTGCATACTGCTCATAGCACAAATGAACATTCTTTATCCAGACTACACTATTTTTCCTTTGGGAGGATCCTAGAAAGAGTCTTTATTTTTTAATGGTAGTATGTGGCTGTCATGGTGAATACACAGTTGCCTGCTCATGCCACATATGACAGTTTTTGCTTGGGTTTGCTATCTGTAAACCACTGTCTGTACCATTATTTCTTGCCTCCAAATGCATTTGTGACCTGCATTGTGTTGAACATAAAGGTATACGTGTGACAGTGAGAAGGTTTGTGTGTTTGATATGTCTTCTTAGCCACAGGTGCAGAGGGATGCTGACACCGCTTGCCGGGAGACAGTGCAAAAGAATGAGTTTATTTATCTCCCTGACTGTCGGGGCTGCACAGACACACATACAGCTACACAAACAGACAAACACAAATGCCATGCAGCTTCACAGCCTGACAAGCTCCAGAAAAAAACGAACATGCCTGCAAACACACAAATAAACACACATCTGGGAGCAGCAAAAGGGTCGGATCCTTGCCAAGGTAAATAGAGAAGATTGCCAGTCTTGACATTTTTGGTGTTGAGCGAGGCTTCTCAAGGTGACAGCTTTCAGAGGGTGTTAGTGGGGGATGAGGATTGGTGCTGCTTTACAATCAGCGCACTGGAGGCTTGTGTGTACGGCTGTGTGATTAGGTCGAGGTGACAGTTTTGTATGTTTTCATGTGAGTACAGTGGAGGAGCCACAGAGCTCAGAGCATTGGCGTTTGATTGTGCCTGATCACAGATGATGCATACATGGCATGTTAAATCAGAACAGGGTGGGAGCTTATCAGAAAACCAACAGTTTTCATCGGCAAACCACCACAGTAAATGATGTTTGGTTGAGCCATTCTTGATAGAAATGTTTGGCAACATAATGTCTCTTAGGCTACATCTTGGCATGTCAGTCACCCCTACACTGGTGTTCAAGAGATTTTTAAAAAAGCAGCAGATATCAAAATAGTTTAAAGACTCCATTGACACCAGTGTGAGCTGCAAAACATACATGTGGCTTTAAATTGTTGGTCAATACAAGTCCCTACGATAAATACTTTGTAGCAAATACTGCTATGGAAGTTGTTTATGTTAGGTGGCTTTGCAAGCAATCATTTGAAAACAACAAGCTCTTTTTACAACACTGAAACCTCTTTTTTTTATTTTATTTTTTTTTTTTTTATATAGCGCCTCTCCACCTACACCTGCACTCAAAACGCTTTACATTAAGCTTCCATTTACCAGCGTTACAGCTGGAACACCACCGTAGCCAAGGTGGGTTTAGTGTCTTTCCCAAGGACACAATGACAGTATGTGGGGGAGAGCGGGATGTTATGATGTTTTGGGATGTTTCGAGCGGGGATTTAACTGCCAACCTGCCGGGCGAAGGACGGCCACTCTACCCACTATTATGTATTCTGTCCTCATGACTTAACTTTTACTCTACAGTCCTATTTGTCATCCTTCTCCCCAACTTTCCTTCCCTCTCAAAGTAAAAGCTCAGAAATCCGACTGGTCTAAGATAAGGTGCTAAAGGACGCCTGCAGCATAAGAGGAGTAGATGTCTCAGTGATGAAACCCTGATCTAATATACATTTGGTTAAGAGTGTGTTGAAAACGTTAATTATAAATCTTACACGTACTAAAGATTTTTTATATGATCCAAGTATCATTTTATAAGCAGTACATTTGCAGCAGACTGATTTTGAATTAAAAATGTGAATATGCTCACTTCTTTCCTTCCACTTGCATAGCACAAGCAAAAGCAGAAGCTCTGAAAAAAGGGATGTGATCTGTTTACCAATGATCCCCCTCCAATAATAAGCCGACTTTATTCACGAAGACCTCTCCCTCATGCACTTGCAGACTGATAACAGCATGTGTATCATGCAGAGTACTTTGTCTGCTTCTCCTCATCAACCCCCCTGTACACCTAAAACACTAATAAGATGTCTTTCCCTGTTGGGTATGCAAATGTTTTTGATTTCCTTCACCATTTATTATCAATTTAGAAACAATTCCCAGAACCAATTTGTACCTGTCATAGTCTTTTTAACCATAGACATAAATAGGTTATGTAAATTGTCTTTCCCTGTTTAAATAACACATACCATCCCCTTGTGTAATGAGAGACTTTGTAATTCAGGAATGCGTTTACCTTAACAGTAACACTCTCCAGTTACGTAGAGTGTCGGGTAAACTAAAATAAAACATAATTACAAAAAGTAACCACTTATTTTGAAAGACATTTCTGAGCTAATCTAGATTTCCATCATTGACATTCTGCGAGAAGAATAGATTCAGATTCAAACAGGTCTGAATCAACCAAGATTTAGCCTTTGGTACCTTCATGAAACTTTAACTTTATAGATTTAATTAATACATACTTAATGGCCACGGTGTTGTTTAAAGACTGGGGCTGTTAACTTTTTAAATGTGTTAACTTTTTAAATGTGATTCATTTGTATTTGTTTTCTTAAATGTAAGTTTAACAGGTCTGTGATTTTACCATCTCCCATTCTCAAAACTTCCTGCTGATTTTTCCTACCATGTGTGTTGTGTGTTAAATCCCAAGTTGCTAGCATCACTGCCTGTTGTGAACATGAACAGTGTGTCCTGAATGTGTCCAGATTTGTTCACTTGAGATGGATTTGGAGGTTTTATGAGAACAGGAGAGACTCCCATATCCACTGGCATTATGTCTTTAGGGAATACCGCTTCCAGGACAGGCATGATAAGTGTTTAATGACCATGCTAAATCATTAACATACAGTGATAGACAACCCCTAAATCTCTTATTTATGCACCAATTCACCGATGTGTGCAGGTCTTTGGACGAAGGTTACAGAAAAAACCCGTGGTAGCACAGCAAGGACAGACTTCAAATGCTCCACACAAAAAAAAGATCTCATCCAGCTGCCTTTATGCAACCTTCACGACATCCTTACAGGAGTGCTGACAACTTGCTAAATCAAAATTGCAAATACAATATTGTAGAGGTTTGCACTGGTCAAAACTCTTTTCAGGGGTGTATAAAACTTTTAGCATTTTCCTAACATGGGAAAAAAGACATATAAAACCTTAGGGAACCCAGGGGGAGGAGCCATAGTTCCATTGTTACTGAGCACGTTTAGAAGAGAAGCACAATCACGCTTCTGAAAACATTTAGGAAGTATACTGATTTAAATTTTAAGCTAAAGTTATGGCTAACCTCTTTGCTCCAAGACAACCGTATGTCCCTGCAGGGCCACCCTAGGTGCGCTCAGGCTTTAGGTGCAATAAGTGCTGCAAATAATGACAGACTGTCAGATGATCAACTTCTTCTCATGTAAAGATAAACACTATTCTATTTGCATACTGAGTGGGAAAATATAATTGAATATTATGTAGACGCAGGAGGAGACATGTCAATAACTGTGGACATAAGAAGAACTGGGACATCGGAGAAATGCCACAAAAAAATATTTTATTGGCACATCTGAACAGAGTCTTGCTCTACTAAAAGAACTCAACCTGCACCTATCAGCATGACAGCAAAGCTTTGGATTTCTTGTTTCCTTACCAAGCCGTTTGACACTTAGCCATTATTTACACACACTTAATCCCCCAGTGGACCCCCATTATGGAGCCAGACAGAGGGTTGCTAGGCAATTTGTGATATGGCTGCGAGGTTTCTATTAGTCTGCTGCACTGAGGGACTGACAGTTGTGTATAATATATTAAGACAAAGTGAGAATATGTACAATGCCAGCACTGGGTCAGGGTTGCTTGTGCAGAGATTACCCCAGCCTGCTAACTCCTTTTAGTTTATTTTCTCCCATTCTCTAGGGCACTGTCTATCGACCCCTTCCTCTTTTGTTCTTCCAGGCTAAATCCCTCGACTCTTTGCTTACAACTCATAAGCATACATCCCCTCCGCTAAATTTCCATCTCCTCTCTCTTCAAACATTGAATGAGGCTGCTGCCCCTCCCTTGCTCTTTCCTCTCTGCTTCCCTCTCCCCGCAGTAGCTACCCAATAAAGGATGTTGTTAATGTCATTAGGCAGACTTCCTCTCCGGCCCAGCGCCCAGCCTACTCCCTTTCAGCCATAATCAAGCGTGCACACTAACTATCAAAGGAGACATTACTAATAAACTACCACAGCGGAGCGGAAAAAACACACCCAGACATACGCTCCTGTGGAGAAAATACTGTCGGCTGGAGTTTGGTGACATGAATGTTTGGTATTGAGGAGACTAGACAACACTAATAAAGTATCCTGCAAAAGGCTAAGGCAGGCTAATTTAAATGTGCTGCTTAAGTAGCCAAAATTAATTGGGGTTGAGGGACATGTACACAAGCACACTTTGTTAATAAATCGTGCTCTGAAAAGAAGCATCTATTTAAAGAGTTTGAATAAAGAAAAAAAAAAGGTGAGAAGTTAGCGGTCACTTCCTGCTGGAGTCATTTGCGGTAAATTATCACCCAATAAGTGGAGCAGCTTTGTCAGCTGTACAGTTTAAAAAGTGTTCACCAAGACAGTAGTGCATATTTCACACGCTAAGAGCGGTCTAAAAGGAAATTTGTGATGCAACGCGAAGAGCAGGAGTACATGAAAAGGAAAAAAAAAGACGAGGGGTGGGAGGCCTGTGACACGAAGCAGCTAATGCAGCATGCTGGTAGAAAAAAGACTCTAACCATAGTAGAAGCCGCAGGGTTTAATTGCTAGGATGATTATTAAAGTGTCGATGTCATGGTTAATACGTTAAAAGCTTTTTTACATGATATACAGTAAATATCTCTCATTCACATCAACAGAAGCATCATTATTGTACTTTTCATTTACATGTTTCTTTCTCTAATATTATAATAATATAGTTGCAGTATTTATGGAGGCTGATTGTCCTTATCCAACTAAATAAAAAAGTAGATAGTCTGATGCATAGTGATATTTTCATAAGCTTTAACAAACACAGTCAAACTACCAGCTTTCACAATCATGTCTAACGACACATATGTACAGCTGAGTAGTTCTGTAACCATAATTCTAAACCTGGAGACAGAGACGCTTCAAAAGACCTTTGTTGAGTGGCACACAGTATTTACAGAGGCTACGGACAAGTGTACTGACGTTTGCAGCATTGTTCTTTTATTGCTAGTATATGAAAGAATTAAAACTGGGACGTTGAGGACAAGGGCTGTTCAAAACCAGCACTAAAGCCAGTTGAGCCGTGCCTACACACAATTGTCCTGCATCCACTGTCCAGTCCTGACCTGCACTCAGACAGACACTATACCCACTACCCAACCTGGCTTTATGTCACTCGCCACTCTTTTGTTTAGAAGCATGTATTTGTCTATTCAACAAAGAGCATGAGCGTACAACACAGAGAATAACAGAAGAAGAGAAAAGGTGTTGTGTGGCATTAAACATGTGCATAAAATTTAATTACATAAAGAGCCGACAGAAAAATGAAAAAGGCTGCAGCTTTCTAATGTTCACAAAGCTTTCATCAAAGTCACCCGTACCAAAAGTGCTACAAGGAGCTGATCCATACTGTACCAAAACCGGACAGTCGGCAGTAAAGTAAGACGTATAGTCACAGTCTTATCAGTGCTATCTCAGTTCCCATTTTCAGTTTCATTTGGAAATGTTATCAATGATGTGGGCGCGACAAATACATGTAAGGTGTCTATGTCTTGTTCAGCCCAAAAAAGGGAAGTCTGCCATTAAACCTAAACAACTTAATAATATGTACGTGACCAAAACAGCACTGTGCCAATGTTAACAGCTATTAGCTAAATGCAACCATTGACTAAAGTATTTAAATGCAAATGTGCAGTTGTTTGGCACAAATAGGTAGCTTTTCATGTGCATTTGAACAACTATTAGGGCTTTTTAGTGCGTTGTAGCCACAAACACTCTACAGTCATGCTTTATTTATTCCTTTCCTTTGCACTGTAATGGAAATATAAAAGCGTGCATTGATTAGTGTTTAAGGATCAGGCTTTAATAGATTAAAAGCTCCCGGCTCTGAGAGAGGCACTCACGCTGTCATTCAAATAGACACTTGTGTATGATGCAAGCTTTCTACACAGTCACATGAAAATACATGAACCAATAGTGAAAAGATAGACACGTGCTCAACAAAGAGGATTCACACAAGAAAAGATGTAGAGGGTTTAGCTCAAATCAAACAGAAATGTGCCTGAATATAATAAAGATATCCATTTGTCATTTCCATGAAGTTGAAAACCCCAGAGTTTATTCTAAAATTGATAGAATTTTCATGAATTTTTAAAGTTGTGAATTATTAATAAAGTGGTTCAGCCCTGGAGTTGAACATTTTCTGCTCACAAGGGTGGTGTTGTCAGGTCTCAATTTAAGTTGTAAGAGAAAGAAACACAGTGAGCACGAGCAAAATGAATGAGGATGGCAGTGTTTCAACCCCCTCTGCTGCTGTTCAGAGCCAGCAGAAGGA
The DNA here is from genome assembly GCA_024349245.1 of Neodontobutis hainanensis. NCBI lineage: Eukaryota > Metazoa > Chordata > Actinopteri > Gobiiformes > Odontobutidae > Neodontobutis > Neodontobutis hainanensis. The sequence goes on from JALDNG010000041.1 coordinate 7,327,054, forward strand.
ATACGATATGCTGCAGGCACCAAACTTAACTAAAAGAACAAATGTAAAGTGTTGGCACCTTAAATGAAGATTGGAAGAGTCAGTGTATAGAGTTCAAAGCTTTGCTAACCCTAGCCCGTCATCCTCAAGGCAACAGGGACACAATATTCTAATGTTTTCTAAAAAAGAAACATGCTGTGTTCTTGTCATGATATTGCAGGAAAAAAGAATGACAACAACTTTTCTTTTTCCTGTGGATTATAGCAACAGATGTTTTGGGTTTGTCCCACAGCTCTCTTTTGTGAGTTTGTGAATTTAAAATAATTGTGTTCCCTGTCTACATTGCATTCAACACGAGCAGAGCTTCTGACATCAAATAGTAAGTTCCTATATTGTGGAGAAATAGTGCAGCTCTTTAAATGAAGAGCTGTCTTTAATGTTTACTGCTGCAGTATTACACTCTACCTCAGGGTTCTTGCACACCTACAAAGAAAGGTTTACTCTCTATTTAATTCTAATTACTGGCAACCTAACTCAGTAGAAATTCCCTTCAATTTTGATTTATGCCACTTGTTACAGAGAAGACACCGCTCTCCTGCACGCAGTGGATACATATCTTTATTGACTGCACACCAAATCGTATGATATCAACCCAGTCTGTACCATTCAGTGAAAATGTGCACTACTCGACCTGTCAGCCATAACAATATGACAATGCATGGATATTGTGAGAATTGCACATGTCTAATAAATTAAACATATTTAGCTGAGTGTATCAATTTGCTTATTAGATTTGTATATATATTTATTCTTCTTAATCCCAACCTTGACTGCCCATCCTCTCAATTCTGTCACATATAATTTTCTCAAATCTTCCAGCCTCGTCCTCTTTTTGACCTCAGACAAACAACAGACAGAAATGGTGTTGCCCTTCCATTTTCTTAGCCATTTGTCTCTTATCACCCATCATCTTACCATCCCTCTTTCCATTTTTTTATTTATCCACAATGATCACAATCGAGTGTGCAGACAGCCTTCCCTAACCACTCATTTCCTACGCTTCCGTCCTTTCCTTATCCCATGTCTGGCCACAATCATATTTACCGGTAGCTTTAGCCAAGTCCATCCACTGCATTCATTGCTTTTCACTGTTTGTAGCCCCAATGTCTGGCGGTCGAGCCTTTGGTATAACCATCCCCTGCTGCATAATTGAAACCTCGGAGTTCTTGCACCTTCCCTCTGACCACAATCACTTTTGTTGTTAGCCTCCCTCCTAGCCTCTTGAACCATCTCTTCTGTCCACTTGTCTTGTGTAATCCACCCCTCAACACGTCACATACATTGAAAAGCTCTGATAGTGCCCTGCTCTGTTCTGTCAGGGTTTTTTCTGTTTTGCCTCAGGTAAGAGCTTTTAGTTTTCAACTTTTTTCTGTCTCTCTAAGCGACTTCTATTTTTCTGTCATCCCTTCAAGTAGTGACCCCAGACAACTCTGCTGTTGGCCATGGATGCCTTTTCCTTCACCTTTGGTGCATTTTTTTTTTAAATCCCATAACTTTCCGTTTTTGTGAAAAAAGTTTCAACACAGAAAGCGATGGATCATTTTTCAGATTTGTTTGCAGAACTTAAGAGATACAAACGCCTTGTTCAGACACAGTTTTGAAAACTGTTACTTTACAATTCACACTACACAACTGTCTGGACTTTAAGTGCTTAAGAGCCTACAAAATCACACAACATGGTACGTATATATCTGGTCGGAGTCAGTCATGTGGATTATTAACCAACAGAGTAAGATCTGATCAGGTTTTCTGTTGACGATCTTTGCCAAAAACTAAAATAATGTGCTCTAAACAAGGCAACGCTCGAGTAAACTGTTGAATTCCTTGCATCGCTTCAAGATAGTCTTCTGCGCAATGTTGGTTTGAGCAACTGACAAGAGATGAGGTATTTTGACTGCATTGTAAAATTGTGGACATTCAAACTAGTAAACTACCTAATCACACCAGTCTCATGAGTTCAGTGCCCTAATCCCTATATTGGTGTAATTTTCAGTGCCTAGGCCTGGGAACAGGAAAGAAGTAGACTAACTAACTTTTCTCTGTGTTTCCATATTTGGTAAGTTGGACAATGCAAGCGTTTGCCTAATTCCTTATTCATCATCCTAGAAAACTGAGATAATTTTCCTCTCCATTTGTCTTTTTCAGTAATAACAAGAATACAAATTTAAGTGGTTCATTCTGTGAAGTTGAAAACCAAGCACTGTCATCTTAACATAACCAATTAAATGGCATCTCATCTTTCCGTACAGTGCACAGAACAGTGAACTTTATATGGCCATGCTGGTTTTGATGCTCTAGGACCTTCTGTCGTCCGTCATTTCCCTTCTATTCTATTTGTAATGCTCCTTATTTTGTCATGTAACCTCTGGCTACAGGTGCAACTCATTATAACCTCATAATGACTGTATTAGTCTCAAACTGGTAAAATGCTAACTGATGAGTTATTAACAAAGAAACTATCAGTAAGACAGTTAAATCTGATAAACGTCTGTGAAAAGTGTTTTCAAGTCTTGCCCTCTAATGATTCTTCATTAAAATCGAGTCATAAATCTAGTCCTAAACTAGACGGGTCAATAGATAGATTGGGGAACATTGCACAAACACTGCACCAAGAACTGCACAATAATTTCCAGCCCACTTTCATCACGTATTCCCATACTGTATATACTGTTTACTCCATCGACTCACTCTGCTAGTGTAGCCGGGAGGCACATTTACTCTGCTCCGTTTCTCTTCAAGATGAACTGCAATATGTGTGTAAATGTGGGCCTGCGCACATTACTATTTATGTTAAATACAAACCGGTAGAATGCAAAGTAAGACTCCTGCTTTCTGTGCCCCAGCTGTCGTGGGACCTCACCTGTTTGTGTGGATGCACTTCCCCAGGTGGCTGCTAGTTTGGAAAGAGCACTTTAAAATGAGGTCTGCCTCCAACAGGGGGTGGCAGCTCAATGTAAAGAGGTGGTGACTGATATATAGTCATAAAAGTTTTCCCTTGTTTCTTCTACCGTTAGCTTTGATCATAAAGTTAAGAGGCAAACTGCTCTATGGCATGTGCTGCAAGAATTTTACAGCGGCTAAATGGAGTTGAGTGTAAGAGGAAAACTGAGCAGCAACAAGTAACTTACACACTTTTAATGAACCTTTCTTTTTTTTTTTTCTTGGACTGAATGTAAGCAAAAAAAATTGCATTTTTGTGAGCTAATCTGTATCTCAATACATTTTTGGGGGGCATGGATCTGAACTTATTCCTTAAATGAGGCACATGCTGTCCCTAAATCATCTGGTTCAGCACAAAGCGGATAGTGTCAGTTTTTGCCTACAGTCTTTCTGTAGTTTCACTTTGTGCAAAAAGTACATTGATGTGTCCCAGGTTCATTGGATCGACCCCACAGCCACAAAACTCCAATAGAAAAACTGCAAACTATTGCTACACACAAATGTATGCAACTTAAGGTCAATAAAATGCATGTTTTGGCCTTTTTAAGGCTTTACATGACTGTCCCACATTACCCAAATCAAACGTCCCTACATTATCAGTCATGTTTAAACATACTTCAATAAGAAATAGAAGCATTGACTAACAAATTACAAAACTATTCTGTCTTCAGAAAGAACAAAAGAAAAATAGATGTCATATCAAATTGAATAGAAGGATGCTAGGGTCACTGTCTATAGTATACATTAATATATCCACCCCAGAGCAGATCTTTACAACACCTATGGACTGACTCACTCAAACGTTAACTGCACACAACCACACATCTTCTTTTAAGGTGAGCTGGCATTTGTCAAACAATGATGCACATAATGGGGCACGAGGAATGAATTATGTATTTATAAGTCTTTTTTAAAGCCCAAGTTGTATTTCATTGTGTTTATTGGCGCAAACATTTTAGCTGTGCTTCTGAAGATTCAAAAAAGGGGCTGCCGGCAAGACTTATAAGACATCTCTCCCTCAGTCAGGTGGATGAGTTAGCAGCGCTGATCCGCATCAAAAGACTTAGCATTAAGGTGATAATCTGTGATCTTTGAAGTATGTTTGTAGCTTGTACTTGAAGATAATTAGTGTATTACCTGTAATAGAACTCTGTGTGTGTGCATGAAGTCATTCAGAAAGCAGTTTACAGTTGTATATGCACCGTCTTTAATGTCAAAATAAAAAGGCATTTTGAACATAAAACAAAGTCTTTCCTATAGAGCTGTGAGATCTACCCTGCAGACCTTGATCTTCTTCCACAGATATAGGCTAATGTTGGATTATCTGACTTTTACCCTGAAACTATATTGATTTATGGAACCTGACCTGTTCTCCAGAACACAAACGTGTATACAGAAATACTCTAATGTGCTATTTATAGTTAAGTACCACATAGAACTCTTCTTTAATAATCCCATAAAATCACTTTAGGTAACCCAAGATTCAGGTGTCTCAGACTGTTAACACCTGACGCAGCTAAGAGGCCAAGGGCACTACATTAGTTCAAACTCAAACCTCTTTTAGTAAACTGGATGGAGGAAAGTTGTTGGCATTGACAATCATCAAGAGTGTGTGGCACAATGTGTTGTTGAGACACAGTTAAAGTCACAAACTAACCTGATGCTAAAGACCAAAGACTGATCTACCTGAGGCTGTAGAGGTGGGACACCGTTGAGAAATCCCCGTTGAGAAGTCATTTTTTTCAGTAAATCTGAGTAGTCTCTCTAATGCCATCTTTTATTTCATTCCTTCCAGTTGCAGAAACAATGTGCAATAAAAACACCCCCATTCCAGAAAGATAAATTTTACACAAAAGGTAATTATGTAAAAAAAAGGCAGACCTATCCAGCAGTAAATAGAGAATGTAAAAGGGGCCACATTTACAGCGGAGTGAAGATCCACAGGCGATCTACAGAGCGGAGCGGCTCCAGGAAAGAGTACACACATGTCCAAAAGTCTTCCTTCACAAGACGACAGCCAAGATCTTTCGCCTCATTCCAAAAACACTGTGTGCTGCCCGTATTAAAAATGTACAAAGACAGCATAAGAGTTTTGGGGGATTTCTGAAATAATTACACACCCGATTTCCCTTTGAGCTGGATCTCCCTGCACAGGCTGCGAAGAGGAAACCATTGCAAAATGAGCGTCTCTGAAACGTGTGCGAGGTGCCTTAATTGGGGCCAAATCTTAACAAAATCCCCTCATGTTTTCACACCCCTAGGTGTATTTAGATAAAAGTATTCAGCGAGAGACTGACTAGACTAGAGAGATGGAAAGAAAGCGTGGGAGCTATGCATCGGCAAAAGGGAGTGTTAGTTTCTTGTGTTTCTGCTTTTTGCAGAAGTGCACATTATCCTTCTGATCATACACTGTACACAATCATCATCTTTTTTTATCTCTCAATTTATCTAAACCATTATAAAAGCTGAATCTTTTGAATCCCTTATCAATCACAAAAGTTCTGCTAGTAACTTTAAATTGTGCCCCATGGACTAAATTGTAATGAGCAGTGGGTGGCTGTAAAGAGAAAGTACGGTTTTTGCATCTTAATTAATTTAGACAACCAGTGTACAAAATTGAGATGTGCAGAATAAGTTATAAAATGAATATTTAATGACTGGTTTAATGTGTGAAGTTTTCAATAGGGACAAAGTAATTATTTTGGATTATTTTCCAGTGCAGTTAAAAAACAGACATAAAGGGACACTTTAAAGGAAAGTCATCTAGAGGCTACTTCTTTTACTTTTTAAACTTCATTTTAAACTTCATATTAAGTCGTAATAAATATTGCTACACATACCAACTGTACAGTCACAGATAAGCACTATGCAACATTACAGCCATACATTGTGTTTTTATATCTATGAGTGAGATGTATATGACATATTTTGTAAACAGAGAAGTGCTTCACAACAGAAGATTCAAAAAAGCAGAAAAAGACACTCGCAGACAAAGAAAGAATAAGGCAGGTCAGCTAAAGGTGGGACACGAGGAACAGACAGAGCGAGACATTTTAAAAGTGACTGCCGAACAAAAGGTGTATGTATAAAAATAGGAAAGTAAAGTGCAAACAGGCTTAGGATAATATGGTGCTTCCCCCATACTGTTGACCTACAGGGTCAGTCAACAGTATTCCCTTTTATCATGCTTCTTTAAAGAATCATCGGCCAACGTTCATAAATGCCATCCCTTTTGGGATTGTACTAGGTTGCCTACTCAAACCCTAGCCCTAAGTGGTAAGTGTTCATGTATGCTGCACTTCCAAATTAGGTCTGGAGATTGCGCACGTGTGAAAGAAGCTTTAGTTTTTCCCCAAAGTCCACTGTAGAGGTAATTTGATTAAGTATCCAAACAGATGGAAGTTTTATTTTGGATTCAGTAGATGTGTATGTTGCATTTACAGCAACAGAACATTGACTAATGGAATGTTCAAAACCAGTTCTTATCTAGTCCAGTCTTATCACTTATACAAACTGGACTACCCTGACTTTTTACTCCTTCTTCTTCCACACCAGCTTCCAATTTGTAGTCTTTATGTACTTTCAGCAGTGAGACCGCTCTGATCACACCCGCTGCATTCTAACATCTGTCGGAGGATGTTTACCCAGGCAGTAAGTATGTTAGGGGAAATATTATCCTAGTTTTACCTTACCTTTCTTCTGAGTGAAGCATAAACACTAGAGTTTTAAGGTGGGGATGGGAGCGCAGAGGTGAGGCGTGAGTGGGGAAAGAGAAAAGATGAGTAAGAAAGCCCTTGGATAAGATAGGATGATGGAATAGAAAAGAATGTGAGAAATTCCCAAAGGCACTAGGCAATAATCATAGCTATACAAGTTTAGTATTTTAGGAATGAAAGAAATTAGATTTTTGAAAACGCTGTAAATCCCTTTTTAGTCTGAAAACAATTGGTTGTGATCTTGTGGGACAAAAACTGATACTGATACTAAACTGCTTTTGGACATTTGATCTGATGTGTTGCCAAAAAAAAAAATATTTAGAACAGCCATTTAATCAAGGGAATGACCTGAGAAACAGGTCCGGATTTCTTATTTTTGAGGAATGGTTGGTGGTAGTCAGTTATGGAACATAATTTCCTCAGATGAAATCTTTAGGTTTGTAAAATATAGACGGTAGAAGTAAGGCCTTAATATTGATCATGTATTGTTCCAAAAATATGCATAACGTATCCTTAATGGTGCTGGATGTATAATATAGACATCAGTCATATTGATACATGTAACTACGATGGGGCAATACTAATTGCCCCATCGTCTAACTAGACTAGACTAACAGAAGACATATTTCTTTCTGATATTTCAGACAGTTTGTTGGTACCCAACTTAATTAAAACCAATCTTGCCGTCTTTGTTTTCAGAGGCCAGTATTTTACATTCATTCATTCATTTTCTACCGCTTTGTCCCGTTAGGGGTTGCGGGTGACTGGAGCCTATCCCAGCAGCTTTGGGCCTGAGGCAGGGTACACCCTGGACAGTGGCCAGTTAGTCGCAGGGCTGACATATAGAGACAAACATTGACAGACAACCATTCTCTCTCACATTCATTCACTAGGGACACTTTAGAGTTGCCGATTAACCTATACATGCATGTCTTTGGACGGTGGGAGGAAGCTGGAGTACCCTGAGAGAACCCACGGTAACACGTGGAGGACATGCAGACATGCACAGAAAGACCGGAGACGGCCGAGAATGTTTGAGTCGGCCGGGTTTTGAACTCACGACCTTCTTGCTGTAAGGCAGGAGTGCTAACCACTCTGCCACGTGCACCCCTTTTTTATTTTACAGGAAAAAGCTCAATGTTAAATCTAAGCACATGGCTAATTTGCATAAATCAACAAGTAACACACATCCACAGAACCAATATGACTACCTCACTCTGGGGATAATAAGTCATCTTTAGCATCTCCAGTTATAGGGTTGTTAATTAAGATGCTCTGGGCAGCAGCATGAGCCTTCACACAGGGTACAGTGCTGTGGATAGAAAACGGTTTCTGGACAATTAGATTTTACAATATAGCTTTTTTGATGTTCAGAATCTTAAAACAGATTTTTTTTTTTTTTTTTGTCACAAAACCACTTTGCCGCCTCTTAGTGGAAAAACAAGCCTTTCAAAAAATGGCTTGCGACCCGCCGTACCTTGGATTCAAAAGGTTTTCACGAGAGTCTCAAGTCTCATGAAAAACAAATTGCTTAACGACACTACACACTTAAACACTCGCCCCAGTCAGTCTCAGACATTCATCCTGACAGAGCCAGAGGAATGAACAAGAAGGTAAAGAGAGGAGTGCAGGGAGACGCTTATCACCAGTTGGTTTTTTGAACATTACAACGAAGCTGTAGAGGGAGCTCTATCGGGAAACATACGAACAAAAACAGCGAAGAAACTGCCAGACCTGCAAAGTGCAGCTTTAAGTAATATAATAATAATATATAATGAATAACAATAGTATTTATTGACTATATTTAATCCATTGCTCACCCCTACATGCAGCCCCAGAATTCAGAAGTACGTGCCTATCAGTTTGTGGTCAGCCTTTTCATTTAACAATGCTTTTTGTGGCCAAATATAATTTTGCAAGTGATTTTATTCTACTTTGTTGTTTTAAAATGAAAATGCATCATGGCCTTTAAACCTTAACTTTACAATTGTTTTTGCTCACAGTTACTTCACTGCACTTCTGTTTAAATGTCACTGCTGTCCTTTTTGTCAGAAACCACAGGTGTGTCTTAAAAAAGATTCAACTAATGCACTCAACCTTTTTATTTCCCAGCGGTGAAAAAAATTACATCACTTTGTTAAACCACAAATCTTACAAAAAAATAAATAAAACTTCCTGTGTCAGGATCGGTACCAAAACAACTTTTATAGAGCGATACATCAACATGCAGTTTCCATGTCGGAGCGCTGCTTGGCACGCAGACAAATGCTAACACAGAAGTTGACTTTTTCTCTTGCTATCTCTCTCAAACACACACACCCACGCCTCTTCCCGTCTGCTGTTGCTTCCAAACTAAAACCAAACCATGTGTGGAAGTTATGCCCCGCAGACGCTTGGTCAATGCAATGGAACTGAGTGGAAAGGCTAGTTTTTGACTTTGTAGTGCGTAGGGGCATCTTAAAGACCATTCACAATAAGCACATAGGAACCTTTAATAAATGAACGGTTAGATAGCTATAACGTGCTATTATTGAAGTTACAGCCACTTTTCATTGCAGACTTTTACCTAATGTTGTCATTTTTCAGTGCCAATCAGTTTCCTTTTGGTCTCAGTTCACTGTGTTGTTTTTTGGGTCACGAAAACATAAAAGAGGACAGTTGCTCGTTCTTTGGTTGTGGCTCTTGGAAAGAAGTACTTTTTGGTATTTTTTTCTCCTTCTTGCAGCAGGTATGTTATAGAAGGCATGTGGACATTGGGTAGCTCCATTCAGTATGTTATAAATAAGAAATGTTATCCATTGCTGAACTACTGCTTTGGTTGATGGTCCAATGATAATGTCAAAAAAGTAAGTTGAACCATTCCTTCTTGATTATAATTTAATCATAGCTGTTCGTCCACAGAGAGACAACTCATGGAGGTTGTGTCATGAAATGGATAAGTAAAAGTAATACATACTGGAAGCTGGCTAAACTTAACCAAAAAATTATTCCCTTCTACTCTAATGTGGTTTTCGTTCTCTCTTCATAAAATTATTTGTGCACACATAGTTAGTTAATTGGCTGTAATGGTTCTCTGTATTTACACTGTCATCATAAATAAAGCAAATAAGTCCCTGAAGAAAAACTTAACAGTGAGCACCCCAGTGTTCATTTGAGTCTGGACATTGTCAATATGAACTTTTTCACTGAATTTGTGCCTGAAAGAGTGTCCACTTCCCTACAGTATTTACAATCTCCTTTTTATTGCCAGCGTCTTAGCTCCCACTTGTACAAGTTCCCTTGCCTTTGTCATCTTATTTGCAGTCCCCTCCGTCTGTCTGTCTAAAGCCGTCTCTCCTTCTCTGGCACTCTTTTCTGTCAGTCTTTTCTATTTACACCCCCCCAGAAAAGCCTGTGTCCCCTCCCCTTTCCCCTCCTAACCGCTCCACCACCAACTAGGCATGAAAATGCGGCTCCATTAGGAGTGGCTGGACTAAGCCCGGTCTGACACACAGTGCTTTGATCAACCCTGAGCTGGGCTAAACACCCCGCTAAACTCCCCTGTCTGAGAGAGGGGGAGGTGGGGGGGTTGGTGAAGGGAAGGAAAGACGGGCGAAAAGGAGCGCGACTCAGACGTAAGATGGGACGAGTCAAAAAAGAGAAATGAGATTCACCGGAAAGTGCAATATGTTTTTGTGTCCTACTTTACATTCCCCCAACACTTCCAATTCCCCAAACTTCTCCAGCATGATTTTATTGTTGCTTCAAAAAGTGCTGCAGGTGCATAACTAACAGAGACTCCAAGGAATCAGATGCAAAAGCACAAACAAATAGGAATCTACAAGTATCCCTTCCAAACCTTCCCTGAGTTTCTTTCTCGGGACATTGTCAGTCTTATTAGTTAAACAAATAGAGCCTTTCTTGTAGCAACAGCACATGACAAAGGGGAATAAACAAGCACTAATAAAGTGGAAGATATATGGAGCCCAGACGTCTAAAAGTGACAACACACTGAAGCCAATCCTTAAACCAGCAGCAGCGAAAGGACAAAAAGCTCCCGTCTTTCTCTCCTGAGAAGTGAAGAGAAAAGGGATTTCCGCTCGGTGCTAATCAATCAGGCCGTGATAATGGCTCCCATGCCTGGCTGTCGACTGGAGGGGTCAAGGCATCCCGTGACCCAGCGCCCAGAGCCCAGGGGCCAAACCTTCTCTCAGAATAGCACCCCAGGACGGACTCCCTGGGCTAATTGTCCTAGCCAGTGTCAGCCTTTTCAATGCCCCCCCCCAAACCAACCAACCAGCCCACCCCTCCCGCTCTCTCTCCCCTTCTTTAACTTTCTCCCTCATTCCTCCGTCTTTCTTGTCTCCATGCCCTCCCCTCCTTCTCCCCTCACAACTCCGCGATCCTTGCTTTCAACGTAAAACCAGGAATGCACTACAAGCAGCGTGACCGTGCACAGGTCTTAAAGGTCCAAAAACAAATGTGTGCTGAGGGGTTTGAAGGAAATCACAACTTAAAAGTAACATTACCTGCCTCAAATCAAATGATGTGTGTTTTATGCTGCTCATATTTTGATGGTTATGACAAGGACAATCATTTGTGAGCGCAAAAAAACAAGACAAATTTAGTGGAAACAAAGAAGACGCCAGAGTCTTTCTCCGAAGCCTCTCCGTTTATTTCATCTGTTGATTTATTTAGTTTGGATGAACAAACTAATGTGGGAGAAAGAATAAGTCTGGGACAGTGGGACAGTGGGACGACAGGTCTACATTTCTTTTCTTTTAATTTTGGCAAGCCAAATGTAACCAATATAAACAATAGTAAATGGTAATACAATACTTTAAAAAGAAAAAATCTACACCATATACATTATTTATGTCAATCAAATGACTTACAAAACTGAAACCACTGACGAGAAATATTCTCTAGACTTTATCTTTAATGATGAGGAGTCCAGCTATGTTCAATACCTAATTGATCACAGATAAATATCTAAAATGAGTTTAATAAACTTTATTCAGAAGAGACTTTAATACACTGAGCTCCAGATGGACCTTAGGACAGCCATGATAGCCTGGACCACAGAGGGATGGGATGAGTAAAGGAGTTGGGAAAAAGAGTGGAACAGCAGGAAAAGCAGTTGATTTTGTAAAGTGTCATGAGATGGCAACAAATGACCAGCGAGATAAGTGCAAAGCAGTGGAAGCGAGTGGGACAGACTAATACAAAGCCCATTGAGTAAAAGAGATAAGGACAAGCCCTAAGAGACAGTAAAAGTGTCCTCTTCCCGCTCTATACATCACTCACCCTGACGGCTCTGTCCTGTCCATCTGCATAGGCAAGGCAGGTTTATTTGTATAGCACAAGTCATACATTCAGCAATTCAAAGTGCTTTACAAAAAAATACAATGGCTTTCTATTAATCACAGCCAGAGCCGCGTGCGTCTCTGTGAATCTGCCCAACATCCGCGGAGAGCGCCACAACGCAGCCGGCATACAACCCACCACACCAGAGAGAGGTACCAAGGCACCACGCGCAGCACACCACGAGCACACCAATCCAACGCACATGCCCGGCTGCAGGTCTGCGCTGTGGCATTCCTCTCATTCCAAGCGCACGTCGCTAATTAACGGCATTAGATCCAAAAAAAACGCAGAAGAGAGTGATGGAGCGCACATCTCCACTCGTCTGTCCTGTCACTTGTTTCTGCTTCCTTCAGCCAACTCTCTCCTCTCCAGATCCCAGTCAAACAGAAGAAAAGAAAAAAGATCTAAAAATTGAAATAAGAATGAAATAATCGTCTTACTCACTGGGAGCTTCCTCAGTTAATTTCTGTTTGTATCCTGATGTGTCACTCCTCCGCTGGTCCACTGTAAGGAGACTGTGTTATCCCGGCGTGCGTCTTGCTGTCAGTCCGATAGAGGGAAGTGCATGTGTGAGTCCGCGTGGAGGAAAAAGCCAAAGGAGCGAACGTGTGCGTCTGTCTCTGCGTCTCGCACTGCTGTGAGTGAGCGAGCCCAGGCTGTTTTAAACAGGCTGCTCTCCCCATGTGACCAGCCCAGCCACAGGCAGGAATACATTACTGACACACTGCCTCTCTCCCCCACTCTCTCCAGCCCAGAGACACAGCGCGTCCACGGCGCGCCCCCTAGCCACGGCACGAGGAAGTGGAGGGACCAGCCCCCCCCCCCCCCACACACACACACACACACACACAGACACACATTATCACGATACATACTGTATACTGTATAACCTACGACTAGTGCAGATGCAGCTTCACTACAGAGACCTCAAGACTCCTCTGTAAGGACCACTACTTCATCCACAATCAAGGTTTTTTATTTTTTAATAAGTCAATGAAGCAGTGTTTTTTATTTTCTTTGAATCATGCTGTGAATTTAAACATGTGTTATTGTCAAAAGAATAAAATTATTCACAAAATTGGAAAAGCCATGCATCAAATAATCCACAAAGATGAGAAATATTTTTAAATAATGGCAATTTATTGACTTAAAGCTCACGGTTTTCTAAAGACATCAGTTCTAAGCATATACAGCTACAGTGATTGATAAAAAAAGAGATTATTGAAATCAGTAACAGAATGTTTTACTGTAGATGCAAATGCATACAAACTAACGAAGATGAAGTAAAATATAGCTATAGCTGCATTATTCTTTACCCTCAAGAATTCCCTCAAAATAAAGCAATCTTACAAAAACAGTGACTTTCTTTACATTAATGGTTATCTACTAATTTAGCAAAATTTGAGAAAATTACAGCAGGATACAAAAGGGGATAAAAAAAATCATCACCGCTTTTCATTTTTAATTTCACAACGTGACATTTAAAAGGTGCTTTATACACTCCAGTTGAAACATGAAAATGTTTTAAGTACATTAATGGAGGCACCCTAGAGTGTGTTGAGTAAACATATATTAACACAATCATACAGGTTATCTTAAGGAAAACATCAGTTATGATTAAGAAAAGAGGGTAGAGTAAAAAATGTAAAAGTGCTGTGAATTTTACAATTGTCTAAAATTAAGCACCTAAACAGAGGACAGTACCAATGAACACAGAAAACAGCCTTACAGTTGTTAAGACATAGAGCCAATCAGAGAAACAAAGCCTTTATGAAGTCTCTTTTAGAACTACCGCATATTGTTCCTATTGTCCGGATTTTAAAAAGCTAAAAGAATAGTATCTTGTGAGTGCACACAAAACTCCTGAAATTATATTGTCCTCGGAATCCTGCAAAATTATTTTTAAAACCTAAGTCTGGCTCAATGAAAGGCAACTGTTTGGTCCCCAAAAAAATAGAAATCCAAATGTTGCAAAAAGAAAATGTAATTCACTCATGACACACACGGGTCGACTTGTTTAGTCACTGCCATTACATTTTAGATAAAACCGTTATAATGGTCATGACATAATATCAGTTGAAAAGGGTATAAAGGGATGTGAATGGGAATGACTGGCCAGGTTAAAACTAACTAAAACAGAGCCTGTGGCAATTTAACAGGAAAGTAGTTGTTCATACATGAAAACATTGTAAACTGTATTAAACCAGAGACAAAGCCGGACATACTCTAAAATTAGGTGACCACACATCCCAAATAGTGCAGATTTATTTAATGAAACACTTCTGAATGTTTCTGATCCGAGCTGTGGAAGGACGTCACACCTGGAAGCATTGACCTTTTCAGTAATGGAAACCTTTTAAAGCTGACCTTCTGCTGGAGACTGATACAACTGCATTGCAACCACTACAACCATTACCTTCAGAAACAACAATGAAAGCCATCCAATGAAGTGTTTAAAAAAAAAAAAAATGTGCCACGGCAGTTACAAAAGTGCATTTTCAAATAGAGGTTTGTAATCTAAAACGTTTAATTCCACGTGGCAGCCGGCACTGAGAGGATGATAGATGGCTGTGCTGAACGCATACATCGCCAAGGCTACAAAGCACTCTTGATGCATCATTATTCTTTATAGCAAATGCACCTAGAACAGAATTCAGAGAGTATGTGTGCAGACGGATAGTTGATCAGCACCTGACACATTCATCACGTATTGTTCAGGAATCAGGAGCTACTGCTGCGCCATATTGCTTCTGCTGTGAGAGAGGCCGGACCTGAAACAAATAGCCTCTAGAAGTCCTTTATTATAGCAACAGCACCCAAGAAGGCAAATGTTTCTGACGACAAGGGCCATTCGCTAAAGACCAGTTCAACACAGAGCAGCAACACAACCATGCATGATGGGAGAGTTTGAAAGTCCAAATACAACCTCTCAACGTGAGCTACATACTTTATCATTTTCTCCAATTCCCATTTTCCCTTTTTACACTGTCTCCTCTGTCTATGTGTAAGGATTATCCTCTGGGAAATTCTCACTTAATTATTAATGGAAAATCAACTGTTCATTTGACTTAGTCCTACCGAAGCCTATTCTCATTCTTTAGGTGTAACATAGTGACATTTGTTCAAGGTCCCATCCCATCCTCTTGTAATACCATCTTAAGTTGATGCAACAGGTTTGCAAGATACAATAGATTCTGTGCTTCATTGGTTACTTTTTTGGGGTAAAATCTTAAAGAGCCAGATGTTGGGACATAGAATGGTGGGAAGATGCAATAAGTCACATTCCACAATAATGGAAAATAATAATATTTCTTTGGTATTGGACAAACCTTTAACATAGTAGATAGTGAATCCTTGATTGAAAATGGAAGGCTAACAAAGGTTTACCAAGTAGCACATTTGGGGATTCCCCAGTGCAAAATAATACAACCAGAATAGCTGCCTTTTATGTTTACTTCCAGCATGTCAGAGATTTAATCCCCACATCTGTCGTGAGGTGAGGTGTTAATAGATCAGTCTTCCCATCCACTCGGCGGCTCTGAGCCAGTGACCAGGTCAGTGCTGCCAGCAACATGACATAACCATCATTAGTTTAATCCTCATTCTAGAAAGTCATTAATGATCCACCAGACTTCTTTGTGATCTGTGGTGAAATATCGACTCGTCCATTGATTATATTTTGGTTTTGATCTTCACAGTCCTCCGGATTCTATTAGGTCAGCTGCTTTCCTAATTGATCCTGTGAGAAGCTTTGAGAATAGAAAAGAATAGATTGGCAGCTTGTGTGGGGTGTAGCTGGAATATTTCCAACAAAACCTAAGCGCTTTAGGCATCAGGCAGTTTCAGTATTTCCAGAGAATCTTACGAAGAATGTCTCATCCTCATACAATATGGGTTCTACTGTATATGCTACATGTCTGTGAAGTGCATGAGGTTGACAGGCTGAATCATTTTTCTAATAACAGTAAATCAATAGGCCATAAGATAATGGCAGGGGAAGGTAAAGTGACCCTTTCCAAATACTCCCATTAGACCCAAATATCTTTCTTGGAGTGCCCATTTGTTGAAAGTGAATGGAAGGCCAAAAGGAACTAACGCTGTTGAAAAAGTGGACAGACCTGAGAAAGCCACTTGTCTATGTAACTTTTATGATCACAAGGTCAAACAGAAAAGGACCAAACAGGACTGTCTTTTGTTGCATTTTTCAGCTGCAACTGGAAAAAACTAAAAAAATAACAGTAACAGATAATTTAGTAATTTGGAAACTGGAACAAAAACAATGTTGTTACTCAAAAAAGTAAAAAGTATAATTTTTTGAATTAAATTTACAGTTTGGTTGTTATTATTTATATCCATTTTTTGCTGGTTGTTTTCCTTGTCGCCTGTTGCTCCACTTCGTTTAGTTGAGTTTTTTAATCACAAAAGTCGCTCATGTGAAATAGGACATCCTCTGAAGGAAACCAGAGCTTTTAATTTAAGGTCCACCTAAACTAAACTACAAACATACAAAGCTGCCCCATTTGAAACGAGCAAAAGAGATTGTGGGAAACACCCTTCAGTGAATGGCACAAAGGGCACAAGTAGAATGTGGTTGAGAACATTACTTAAGAACTGGGACACAGTCTTGCACCCCTCAGTGTGAATACGCTGCAGGGCACAAGTGAAGGAGCAAGCACTGAGGCAAGGCACTCCCATTGATTGTCTTGTTACCATAGCATCTGACATTGGACTTATTAAACCAAGCAACAGACTAATGTGTTTTTCATTTTTAAACGCATAACCTTTGCTGTGTCTACACTATGTATTAGGAAATGTTCACTGGAATCATTTAAACTATAAAAGTGGTGTTTGCCGCCTGATTGTCTTCGCTGATGCGTTGTTTGAAGAAAACAGTTCAGTATCTTTGACCAGCGGCTGTCTGCTCACCTGCCTGCTGCTCGAAGACTCATCGTTTACAACTGCAGCTGATGACTTGAGTGGAGCTTACCAAAAAGTAAAGGCAGAGGCTGGCAAGCAAGAAAGACAACATGAATTAAACAAATAAATTTGCTGGACTTTGGTGAGTTGCAGTGGCGGTAACAAATGCAAACTCCACAAAGGATGGAGTGGTCTGATCTATACAATGATACAAACTATCCCCGACAACTTATAAAGTGTACTCCAGACATCAGAGAATGAGCAGACTGATAGAGAGAAGTTTGATTAGCCCAATAACTCTATCCGAGTGTGGAACATGACTGGACTCAAAAGCTATGACACCCTATTGTTTCTATGAGAGTGCAATGCAACTGCAGAGATTGTTTTAATATTGTTTTCATTCTAAAACACAATTTTAAAGTGAAAATGCATTAGTCAGTATGTAGCCTTGGGCACTAATGGTTTGCAAGTTTTTGCTGATTTGTTAGAAGCAGACAAAATGCAATGTTAATGTGCCTCTTGTTTTCCTATGATTCCACGCAACAACATATAGACTTTTTTGATGAATTCATATTTAAATATCGGTATAGTGACAATGGCCATCCATAAAAGATCAGAAAAAGGTGATATCTGAGTATCGCTGCTGACTTCTGCTCCAGCTGCTACAAACGCAAGGATTATCAGTAAAACGTAAAACCTAATGACAAATGAAAGTGCTGCAAGTTTTGAGGTGACAACTATTGCAATTAAAACAATAAAATGTGACTTTTTTTTTTTTTTACTGTTTAATGACCATTAGGAAAAAAGATTAACCTTATAATTATCAGTTTTTTTTTCAGTAGAAGTCTGCCTATGAGGTCTGTCTGTGAGGGATGTTGTCCATGTCTCAGTAGCTGTCTGAGGCCCTCGCTGAAATCTCTCCAGGAAGAGGTCTTGTAAATGTGCACAGAGCCCTGTTGTCTTGCCTTCCATTTTATCTTTCGTCGCCCCTGTACATTATGGATTATTGTTATTTTGGAGAATAGTTTTTAGTTTTAATACAGCATTTACTCTATTACACTGTTATTTTACTGTTTATACTCGCCTATGGTGCTTGATGATAGTCTCTCATTTGCGTCTATATCATTCCTTTGAGTTCATTTGCAGGTCTCACCACATGCGTCCATGACTGACTAGTCTATTACTTATTGTGATTATGTAATTCTCTACAGCAGAGACTGGAATGGAATCAACATAACTACAACAGTCGCATGGCTACATAAAATTATAGCAGCAGTGGAAAGCAGAACAGATTAAAAGGATTTATGAAAAAGTTGTGACATGCTTTTGTTGCAACTTGTATTGATGGAAGATAGTTTTCAATAGACCAATATTCTGTAAATGTTTTCATGGAGAATTAATATAGATTACACAACTATCCATTAATGTCATCTACAAAATACTGCTCACAGTAAACTATATCTCTTCAGTCTGGAGACAGACACACAGCAACTGTCAGTGTCCAAGCAAACTTAAAAAGGCAAATTAAAAACACGGAACAAAGTCACACCTGAAAACAGATGTATGTTACATTGAAATGCATTATCTCACAGTGACGCCGGTATTAAAAAGGCTGCTTCACTGTGAAATAAAGCCTCTGTGTTAAGCACATCTGACTGGAATCTCAGGTGAAACTTTGTTTAAAAACCTGCCCTTTCTCCTGGTTTGATGTTAACTTGGACAATGCTGGTTGTTGCAAGGGCTGCAGACTGGGGCCACATTGACACTCATCTGCTCAAGACAATACACTACATAGTCACAACCCAATTTTGAAAACCTGAACTATCACATTGTACAATCTCAATTCTTTACCAAACTTTGAACTATTGGTGGCATTTGCAGTTTTTGTTCCTCCTCGACACCAGTCACTAGAAACAGGGGCTGGCTCTTTTCTGAGTGACACTGGAGGAACATTATCTGATACTTTGCCTTTGTGTAGTTTATCTCCTGATGCTGTAGTTAAGGATTTTTGAATCAATCTTTTGGGCAACTTGATTTATTTTATTTATTATTGCCACTCTGCTCTTCTCTCGTCATTAAAGATAAGCCTCAAGCACAATTTATTCTTTCAATAAATCTCATGTCAACGCTTACATTTGGTCCGTTTCTGTTTGAGTCTGTTCAGGTTGAAATGTCATGACAAAGGAACCAGCAAACTGCATTTTCAGAAAAAGCATCACATGTTATGACTAATTTTACCAGAATCTGTTTTATCCACGCACTCTGCGACCCACTAAGACAACACATTAATAAACACTTGAATAGTCTCATGTTTGTAACTGCGCCTCCCTTTTTGGATATTGTCTTTCCTCCTATTTGACTCTTACCTGTATTATTAGAGCATGGAATTTCAGAATATAACCATGTTTAAAAATGGCAACCATAAAACTCTGTCGTCACTGCCATATCATAAGAAATCATAACTATCAATATTAATTCCACATTTACCACTCGCTGCCATGATTTCAGTCACTGAGATAACACGGTAGCTCCGATGCCTTTATGAAGTCAGTGCAAGAACCTCGACAGATGCGGGGGGACACAGACAGTTCTCGTGACAGTGTCGTAGTCCCCCTTGAACTCTGTCTCCACTGTCCCATAAAACAAATACACACAAAGATGGCCTTTATATTTTCAGTCTCAAGATTCTCTAAAACCACCATTTTCCTTGATTTGACCCACACTGGTAGATCTTAAATCCATCTCGACAGATACCGGTCAAATCTGACCCAGGACGGCCTCAGGGTACAAAAATGTGTAGCACCTGTTCAAAAGAAAGTCAAAACAGATCAAATTTGACCCGAACAGTATGTAAGGATTAAACAGACCAACAGCATGTGTGTGCTGACCAGTGGGGGGCTATTGAACCTTAGAGAGGGGCTTTCCGCTCTGATATTTCAGCAATGGCTACACTAGTCTAGATACAAGTAGACAGACGCTTAGGACTACTATTCAAAAAAAAAAAAAAATAAACTTCACATTTTTCTGACTTTGAGCTGTGCCGCAGGAGATTATCTTTTTACAATGAAATGTAAAACACAAAGATAGACACAGACTTGAATGCATAGCTAAATTCACACACATACAGCTTAATAATTGTTCTTTCCCCATCTGCTAAAAGTAAAAGAGCAGCCAATATACTTGGACAGAACTAAAGTCAATATATATGTGTGTACATCTTATTGATGCTTCTGAAAGGGTACCGTTATTTAAAAGGATTACTGTCATGTTTGTCTGTTTTAACTGTGTTTGACAGATTAGAGTCTCATCTGTCAAAGCAACCTGAGCCTAACAGGAGAGTTTGTAATAATAACACAAAACTGCCTGGTCAGGTCAAGGGATTATTAAAGGCTGCTCCGGAGTGATAAACACTGTTGTTTTCAAAATGGCCAACACCTTCGAGCAGCATCTCGTCTCTTAAAGAAGAACTTTGATTTTCACCTAAACACAACAGCTTCGGTGTCATTGTGACGGCTTAATGACTTGCATTGTGGTAGTTGGGGTCTGTTCCAAACGCCCCCAGTGCCTCTTAGCGGAAAAAAAAACAGTCTTGCAAGACTTGGCCAGAGACCAGCCGATGACCTGCCGTACCTTCGAGTCAAGATGTCTCGATGGGAGTCTCGGGTCTCATGAGAAACAAATTTAACGACACAAAACACAAACACTCAACCCAGTCAGTCTCAGACATTCATCGTGGCACAGCCGGCAAAAAAGAAGAAAAAACCAACAGCGGACGAGAGGAGGGCAGGGAACGCAACGCAAGTGAGTTTTTACAAAAGTGTTTCTGAACATTGCACCGAAGCTGCAGGGGAAGCTCTGTCGAGAAAAATATGAACAAAAACAGCAAAGAAACTGCCAGACCTGCAAAGTCACAATCCCCGCCATATTGTCTTGTCATAATAAGGACTCATAAATACTAAACAATGGTAGCTACAATGAGGCAGCACAACCCTTCTGGGGAGAATAAATGAAACTAGTTGACTGCTAGTCTCACCCTTGCTCTCCAAATATCATCTTAATTGGTTTAGACTCAAATTAAATGGATATTTGGCATTCTGTGTGCGCATAAAAGAAAGTCCCTAGAACAATAGTGGAGAAAATGAAATTCAATAATGTGACGTACAGGTCATGAGTTATTCCCTGCCTCACTCGCATTAATCCTGTCAACAGATAAGAGTCAATAAGATGTTGTGCAAAATGGGTTCACTCTGTTCAATTTTAATTCTCCGCAGATGCTTAACTCTGCCTCTGGCTTGTTATCTTGTTGAATATAATCACCTTAATGAATGCATTGATTGTTTTTTTAAATACAAGAAAATGAATAGCCACAAAAGGGTAATTTTACTGAGAAAAGAACGCCGACAACAGGACTGTTCTTTTAAAGAGACATTTCCATTGTCAAAAGACCAAAAGTCGCAGTTAACCGTACTGACACCAGACAAAAGCATGTCTCCGTCAAATATATATATATATATATATATATATATATATATATATGACAGAGACACAAAAAATTGCCTTTGAGTCAAATAGTCAGATAGAAGTTTATTCACTTCTTGACAGTTCAAGGAAACACCTTTTGAAATGTCACAGCAGCACAGCCTGTTTAGTCACAGGTTTTTAGGATCAGAAATGTTCATTTTCAAGAGTGTCTTATTATTGGCATAATATATGTATTTATATCTATACTTTTTTACACAAAAAAAAAAAGAGAGTCAATGACCCTGCGAGATACGGTAAATTCAGTAATGTCCAATTGATGTGTGGCTGAATGATAGAGAGCCAAAAAATGAGAAAATAAAGGGAAATATACAAAGTTGTGAAATAGGGATAAAATATTAGGGCTAAACAATATTGCTATTGCAGTTATTTTCTTTCTGCTTTTTTACATATCCACAATCAATAAATATAATCAACATTTAGACAAGTTTAACAAACGCATGCTTCTTTAAGCCAGTACTATATATTAAAAAAGTTAAATCTGGATTTGGACCTTGAGTTTAAACCGTGGGGTGTGGCCCACTTTTGTTTATTCTTCTTTATGGTCAAACCTCCAGTATTTTGGCATCTCACCACACAAAGACACACATTTTTTTCAACTTTCAAAGCCAACCAAAAGAGAAATAATGGCTTTATCTGAAAATGAAGCGCTGCGTTGGACTGCACTTTTACAGGATTAATTTTTGCTACAGTCCATTTTCTGCTGCATAAAAGAGGGACAAATAGGAGAAAAGCACAGGTGTCTAATAACACGAACAAAGGCTCAGTCCTATTGTACTGTCCCTGTCTGCCATTATGTTTTGACAAGATGCCAGAACACACAACACCAGGACACTCATGAAAGCCTTCAAAATACACCTGCACTATTCCCATGGAAATGTCTGCCCTGAGGAGGGTGTATGATGGGATAAAATATTCAAAGAGCTTGCTGTAACAATTTGGAAAGAGCCTTCTATACTGAACTGTATAAGTACAGTACATTTTACAGCTCTTTTCCAGTGCAGTGGATTTGGTGAAAACGGCACACTTTTGGTAAAAGTCAACAGTGTTACAATTTAAACGTAGCTTAAACTTGAACTCTGTTGTTTAAACAATGGAAAGACAAGACAGGAAGGTTTTCTCAAATGAAGCTTTATTCTTGTTATCCATCCATCCATCCATCTTCTACCGCTTATCCGGGGCCGGGTCGCGGGGGCAGCAGTCTAAGCAGAGAAGCCCAGACTTCCCTCTCCCCAGACACTTCCTCCAGCTCTTCCGGGGGGATACCGAGGCGTTCCCAGGTCAGCCGAGAGACATAGTCCCTCCAGCGTGTCCTAGGTCTTCCCCGAGGTCTCCTCCCGGTGGGACATGCCCGGAACACCTCCCTAGGGAGGCGTCCGGGAGGCATCCGAAACAGATGCATGAGCCACCTCAGCTGGCTCCTCTCGATGTGAAGGAGCAGCGGCTCTACTTTGAGCTCCTCCCGAGTGACCGAGCTCCTCACCCTATCTCTAAGGGAGCGCCCCGCCACTCTGCGGAGAAAGCTCATTCCGGCCGCCTGTATCCGGGATCTTGTTCTTTCGGTCATGACCCAAAGCTCATTGGGTATTCTTGTTATATTCCGAGAAAATAATTATAAATGTTTTACTTTTTTCCAAATGCAAAAGTACAGTTTTTTCTGATGCTCTATATATGTATGTATATATATATATAGAAAGACTAATTCTGTGGAACTTGTATGATGTTATCGTTGTAGATGCCACTCTTCTATGCTTTACCTTTTCTGAACCACACTTAACTGATATTGGAAACACAGCTGGACTGTAATAAAACGACTTGCCGTGAATGTATTATATGCAGGACATAGGTCTTGAATTTTAATTTGAATAAATTAACAAATTGTTTTTAATATTATATGTTCTTTCCTTAATGCTAGGAAACTACCTGGTGAAAGTGAATAACAACGCTTGTCTTGTTACGAGGCTACTTGCAGACTATTGTGTTTTGTGTGTTTTAGAACACATAACTCTTAGTGCTTCTTCAGAGACATCTACATTTTGCAAAAAAATTTAAACCAACAAACAGGTATAATAATAATAATAAAAAAAAAGGTTTTCTGTTTTCAGCTATTTTAATGAACCAAACTAAACTGAACACTTTTTAAGCACAGACAATAAGTTAGAAAGTAAGGCTTTAATAATATTTAGGAAAAAAACATTTCCTCAAACCACGTTGTGTGAAGAGTAATGCTGCTGCTAGAGACTCTGCAGATGGTAAAGACACTAACAATCACCAGGAAAAGGTCTTCATATTACTTTTATAATGCCTTGGTTTTGCAAAGTGTATCTGACAATATGTGTTCCCTTGAGACAGGAAAAAACGGAAATATTTTTAACCAAATTAAAACCATATTCAAATAACTTTTTCATTTTTATTAGATTTGATTTTTATCGTCCAGCAATATATTAAAGCCTATACACTCGGTGAAAAATACTTGCATGAATGACAGATGTCAAGAACAGTGTTCCCACTCAGCACTTGATACTCACCGTTGATTATGTCTCAGGTGTTCTCAGGTGAAGTCATACACTCCGACACGGTTTCATCAGTTTAAAGTAGAGGTCATCGTGGAATATATTCTTCTCTTAAGTTTCACCCCAAGAAATCAAAACAAATTTCCTTCTTTGTAGCAGTCCTGGACTATTTCCACACACTTGCATCATCTTTTACAAAACATTAAATTTCCCTGACGTGTCTAAGATTTGTGTGCATGTTCACGGTTATGTACGCTAGAGAAACACTAGCAGATATAAGTTTGTTGAGCGACAATGACAATATGTGTGAGGTTAGGATTGAGCGTGTGTGTGTTTGCATTTTCTTTTAAAAGATACAGCCAATGTGACACAGTGAGTGAATGATAAATATTCAGTGTGTTTATCAGCATGTCTGGGGGTGTTAGCTGAGGTCAGGCAGATAGATTCTTACTCACTGGGAGACTGAGGATGGAAAGCAACAACACGCCTTTGGGCCCCGCGGCACTTGATTCCCAGAATCACAAGCAGCATCCGGCCTACGAGCCTCCATCAGTGCTAAGCCAATATTTATTTGCTCTGATAAGACGACGCAAAATGTCATTGTTGGCCAAGCTGGGTATGTTTGTCTGTTAGATTGTTTGGCTTCCTAAAAATTGGAACACTTTAGCAATGATACCACTGTGCTGCTGTCATTGTGTCCAAGGCCTTTCACGTACTGCTCACTTGTTCTGTTTGGTTTATTTCATTTATTTATTTGTTTTTTTGGATGATTATGATGTAGAGCTTATCAATCTATACTAAAATAGACTAATATTTTAACACGTTACACAAAAATGGGTGATTGCAAATTGATTATGTAAATTATTATACATTTATGAAAACATTAATTATTGTATTTTTTCAACAGTTGCTGGATCCAATCATGCTTTTGGGAGTGGGAGGGGGAAAACCCTGAACAAGTGCTATTTAATCCCAGGACTATGTAAGATTTAATCTGACAAAGTGTTAAAGTGACAAAACAAAAGAATCAAAGTGCTCTTTGTGGTTAAACAACGGTTAAACAACTATCTCACACAGTTAATGTCCAGAAGATTAAATTAATTACGTTTTATTTGTACATGACCATAATAATAATAATATTTAATAAAATATTTGTATTTGTCTTTATTTAAATAGGAATGCTTGTTTTCAGTTATAGCCCAGTGCAGAGATGGAGTACTTAAGTCCTGGACTCGGACTCGGGTTAAGTCATCAGGCTCATTTTTGTGACTTGGACTTGGACTCAGACTTATACTTTACGCGAACAAGTCTTGGACTTAACTCGGACTAGTCTTTGGTGACTTGGACTTGAACACTGAGGACTTGGAAGTGACTTGGACACTGGTGACTCGACTAAAACACTGGCCCAGGGACTCATTACATCATAACCTTTATAATATTTGATATACAATCATTGTTATTATTATTTTTTGTTATGCCTGTGGGGTATGTCCTTTTCAGCAGCCACCACCAGGGGGCGCCCATCATGCTTTTGATGTTGGCACGTGTTTTCCCTGGTTCATTGACACTGTATAGGTTTTGGGCTATGTATAAGTAAAATAATGTTTTAATCATAAATAAAGTGCCATTTTGTCGTATGTGAAGGTTCTCAGTCATCCAGGTCATCTTGAAGAAAAGGTGAAGATTTTCATTCCTTGTCCAAGGGACAGTCAATTCTGAGTTCAACTGATACGAGAGCTGAGCTTATCACCTTATCACTTATCACTTATGACCAGCTCTCGTATCAGTTGAACTCAAGATGCCTTTGCTTCAGCCATATCTACCATTTTATACAGCCTTGTTTTTTAGTGAAAGTGGCTTGTATAGCCTACTCACCAGATGGTCCGTTACACAGAACCATGTGGGAGGGCTTCCACAGACATGGCGGTGATTGGATGAGCCACCTGTCAGTAACTGCAATTTGATCTAACAGAGCCACACCATGAGGTTTATGTTAGCAATACTAAAAATCCTAAAACACACCTGTAACTGCAGCCACACCTTTGGTCCAAAGTTGCAGAAGCTCAAGAGAAATTGCATCGCCCTGATCGGAGAAGATGGAATCTTGCATGAATCCAGCTGCTGCTCAATGTGTAAAACAGTAAGGAACTGGTAAAAGTGTAGAAGGTAAAATGGCTGATTTACAATAAGGACAATAAATGGACAGGTTTAGTATACCAACATTAAACACTCTTCATCAGCATTATGTGTGGAGAATATTCAACCTACTTGAACCAGGAATATCCTGCTGTTGACTCGATAAAGAGCTGAACACCCCCCCCCCAAAAAAAAAAAAAAAAACACTATAGCACGTTTTTGTGACTGCTTTGAACATTTTCTTCTCCTCTCTGTTTCCATTGCACAAGGTTACATTAATGTGTGAAACCAAGCTCCTCATAAATTACTATTTGTCTTTTTACATCACCGAAAATGTCATTCCACAAAATGTCTTGCTTGACATTTCCTTGTCTAATAAAATATTGATTGCTGTGATTTTATATTAAAGATGTCTGTTGATCATTGCTCACTCAGTAAGAAATTATACCTCCTGCTCAATCTGCCATTGTTCTTTCTTTACTTTCACTTTATTATTTTTTCTCTCTCTTGCTGTGATCTTCTTGCTTTGCTTGAGTTGGGCTTTCTCTTGATCCCTGCTGACAATTGGATATTTCTCAAAAAAATACTCACAACTTATCTGATGAAAATATTGTCAAAACATAAAATGCAAAAAGTGCCAGAGACTAATCTGACATGCTAAAGGTTCCTCTCTGTTCTCAAATGCTAATGTTTATTAAAATCCCAGGGGACGGTGAGGAAGACAACTCTGCAGGCAAACACTGTGGGTGAACAAAGCAGCACTAAGAACTCAGAATTGAAAGGCTTCGTCACATTGATTTTTAAAAATTCCACATATATTCCTTTTGTATAACTTTGCAACAAAAACACCTTTTTCCACCAACAGACAGTAGCCATAATCTTTTCATCAGAGCCAGTCGTTTGGATCTCACTCCAGGAGGTTGTGGCTTTCACATTTTCTCTTTAACTTTGGAACTCACTGTTGAGAAAAAAAAGTACTGACAACATCTTGATGCACATACCTTAAGTTGTTCTTGCTGTTGTAGTTTTAGTTGCTCCAGATTTAGTGTTGGTTGTTGAGTTGTTCTGATGCAGCTCTCCAACAATGAGTAATACTGTGTTCTAGACATTTATTTGGCACCAATAGCCACCCAAAAATGCACAAGATGAAAAGACTTATTATCTCCACACTAGAAACTCTGAACGCTCTTCTTTAGCACTTAAATAGGTGCAGGTATTTAAAAGATTAAGGAACACAGCACCACACTGTGGCAGCAGGTATGAGCAAATTAACAACGCTAAAATGGCTCCAACAACATCTTTATAAACGTTACTTTCAGAGTTTTAACTTTACCATTTTCAATAAATTTGACCAACTAAAAACTGCAGCTAATAATTCTTTACAACAGTTTTAATTGTTTCTTTTTGGAAAATGACTGTTTATCTCAAGATATGCTTCATTTATGGGAAATTTTCCATTTTGTATTTTTTTCTTTTGCTTCTCTATCCAATCAACAAACAGCCTTTTATAACAATACCATGCCGTTGGGACCCAAACCCCTGAGTATGTACAGTATGTTGGTTTATTTGGCATACTTCATACCCCTTCAGGCAATATTAAACAGAGCTGACACATCCTGCTCCATTTAATTGTGCCTTAAATTGACTGAGATTTTAAAGTGGTTTTCAGATTTTCAAATGTGTTCCTATTTGACTTTTTTTGTTCTGTTTTGTTTTAATGAATCTTGACAGGTTCCTTTGATGCGCACATGAAAGCCTTCCCTTTATAACTCATCACCAGTATGTTAAAAGCTAACTGGATTAAGGCTGATGTCTGATTGCTTACACCCTCTGGGTTTTTAAACCATTGCATCCAGCATGATTTCATTCTCGCCAAATGCCAGGAGTCGAGCCCATTATTAAAGAGGATTTACATGCAATCAAGTCGTCTGCTCTCACAGTGGGACTGCACTCAGATGCCTCTCAGCGGGTGTTGGGATTGTGTCAGCGATTCTGTACGCTTCTGAGCTCATAGGGAAGGTGAAATGTAAGACATGACGGAATTGACTTGGCATGAAATCGCTATACGTTTTGGCAGCATATCGGACGATTTACATTCGAAATTAGACAAGCATGAAGAAAGTATAATAAATAAGGGATAAGAAGCCCATGGAACAAAGACTGAGCGACAAACTTGATGAAGTTGAAGGTAAGTACAGGCAGATTTATACTAACCATTTAGTCGGTCATTTCTCCATTGGCCATTATAAATACATTTTTCTTCTTTTATTTGTAATTATTTGAAAATGGCATTTACCACCAAAAACTGCAACTCTGTATAAACAAAATGATTTTAGCAAATGATAAATTACTTGACTTTGTGGAGAACATTACCAGGTGCCTCAGTATTTTTTTGTCATATTTATATAAAAATATAGACTACACAAGCTACAAGCTAAGGTCTGCTCAGGACAATGTTTTAATACCAAATGACACACCATGGAGGTCCTATAAATTTACATGTTTTAGGACCTGTGCTACTTAAACTAAGATCTGCCTGATGAGATCGGCATCCACTTTAGCTCATGTAGAAAAACTTTAAGTTGAAATTTGTTGCCACGGTAGGCGTACATTTATTTTATATATTGTCATTTCTTTTGGAAGGGTCTACATGCAGGACTCAATAAGAGTAAGAGCTCAACTGATTTTTTATTGTGAAAATACATTGTTCCATACTAGTCCAGTGCAGGGTTAGCCGATGTTTATGACTAGTTATCCTAATAGAGATTAGTGGTGGGATCATTGATTTGATACTGACAATAGCAAAAATAGTTTGACAGCCAACTGGTTACTGTCTTTAAATCTCTTTAAATCACATAAATTACAAGGTCTAATAAAACAAGTGGCAAAGTCAACAAATGTGATGTTCACTGTCTATCAAATGTATGGGGTTAAAACATTTCAACATCACATGCTCTTGTAGTGTTTTTTTTATTGATTGGTAAATATGCAGAATTTCTTCACTGCAAAACAAAAATTTTGTCAACTTCCACCAAACTTGTTTAATCAAACTGATAATAGAAAAGGTTAATGCAAAGGCCTCTGGACTCAGTTTCCAAAGTGAAAACTTTGACGTTTGTCTCTTAATTCCAAGAGACTTTTTAAATTCTGAGTTTACCTGGTAAGAGAGCTGTCTCTAGAGGGAGGGTTTGACCTGAAACTAGCTCTGCTTGGACCATGCTGTTCTGGTTGTTATCAGGTTCGCGACTCTCACGTCAGGACTCACACGAGCTAACGACGGTGAGACCAGAACAGCCTGGTCCAATCAGGTTTGGTTTCAGGGGAAACTCCTCCCTCTAGAGATATAAGCTCAGCTCTCTTACCATTTGAACTCAGAAATGAAATAGTCTCTTGGAATTAAGCCAACACATTGAAAACTAAGTCCAGATGCCTTTGCTTTAACCTTTTCTTCAAGATGACCTGGATGACTGAGAACCTTTGACAGTCAAACTGATAATGTGTTATAGTTATTTCATTTCAGATAATTGAAAAATGTTCATCTCATCTGTGCAGGTTTTGCAAAATAATAATAATAATAATAATAATAATGTGAAAAAACCTGCTCTGTTGATTTATTAATGTATTCCTTCATGTTCTCTATTATCCATTTATTGCTACAATAATCAATGTTGACATAATGTAAGGG
Organism: Neodontobutis hainanensis; assembly: GCA_024349245.1. Lineage (NCBI taxonomy): Eukaryota > Metazoa > Chordata > Actinopteri > Gobiiformes > Odontobutidae > Neodontobutis > Neodontobutis hainanensis. The sequence continues at coordinate 7,356,885 of JALDNG010000041.1, forward strand.
AACGTTTAATTGAACATGAGGAAACTGGGTTTTATACTGTTGATTTATTTTAGCATTAAAATTTTTACAAAACTATTACACAATACTTATCTTATACCTCAACAACGTGAACTTGTCCCTTGTGTTAAATGTGGGTTGTGTGCCTCTTCATGTCATATTATTGCACAGTCATGCTTTCAACAAAAAAAATAATGTGAGTAATTCTCTGGCGTCTTTAACCGCAGAAGATTAAAAGCTCTTATTAGCTCCAAACACTCAATTTGTCTCTATGAAGGAATCCCACTGAAGATGCAGCAAAATAGGGAATAAGATTAGTCCAGTGTGTGTTGTCTGCTTGCATGCTCTGTTTGTCAGCTAACACTCAGCCTTAATCCTCGTTGCAATTAAAATTCCAATTAGAAAAAAACATATTCTACCAACAGACAAGAGAGGGCTTTGTCTTTGTTACTAGTCAACTCAAAGACTCACTGTATGAGGACATACAGTACAAAATAATGTGTAAATAGCTGCAGGATTTGTGCTGGAATCGGAAAAAAATACAATGCATATGCAGTAGCCATTAGCAGCATAATGTTGGGTAAATAGGGCTACATTGATTTTACAAATGAAGTAATTGGATAAGGATGATTGCATTAGCATATTTTAGATAGTGGCACAATCAGTGCAGATTTCATTTTCATATCATTATCCCACATTGATGACTAATCTGATTCAGAAACAGGGAATAAAAATCTCTCAGCTAATGAAGATGATATTCTGTGCAAAAATGGCTACTGTTTACAGGACATTAAATGCAGTCATGTGGAAATGTCAGTACATTAATGTAAAGAGAGAAATGAGTGTCGATTTTTGATTACCACCACATTAAGGCAAAATTCACCCACCATTAGCTTCAGTGATGTCTCACACTGGACCCTGTTTCTGGTTAGGAAAGACAAAAATGTTGTATGTTGTTTAGGGAGGGTTATTCCATGCTAAGGCTAGTCTAGACTTTCTGAGGTTGACCGAGACCGCCATGTTTTGCAGGACCAAAGAGCAGCTGTTTGGTCCGAACCACGGCCCTCTGGTGATTTCACACCTGACAATTCTGTTTAGACACAAGTCCTGACCAAACATTGCAGGTGCAAAAGCCTGAAAAGAAAAATGACTTATGTTGCTAACAATATTTCCCCCCAAAACATAGCCCTTCCAATGGTCTGGATTAGGCTCTCATTAACTGAATTTATTGATACATTAGGTTTTCTCATGTCTCCTTGCTAGGAGAGGTTTGCAGGTGCAGTTGTATGCAAACATTCTGAGATCTCCTTTTCCCAGGACATCTCTAGTTCAGTAATAGTGAGATATTTCCAGGCGTATATAGATACTCATCCCTACCCAATTCACTCTGCTGCAGGATGAACAAAATGGTGGTAATCCAGGCTTACCCGGATCATTTTACAATCATGCAATCCTTTTACAAGCTTTTGGACTAATTTGGACTAATGAGCCTAAAAAATGTGTTTTTTTTTTACTTTTACTTTATAGGACAGTAGATTGACAGGAAACGGTGCGAGAGAGAGGAAACAGCCCGAGCAAGACTTAAACTGGGTAGAGCACATTTGCATGTGCTCTACCAACACGTTTCTTGAGCTTGCCTTTAACCTTAAGTTGCATTCTCTTAGGAGAAAATTGCAAATGGATGGATTTGTTTTAATAAATAGTGCACACTAAGTAGAAAAATGTGTTTTGTTATTTGTCTATTTTGAAAAGTTAGTGTCCATCGACCGATTACTAAAGCAAACACTGTATCTTTTAAATAAAATTTCCAAAACCCGTAATATAAAAATGGAATGAAATCCACATTATTAAGTTATGAAGAAAACATAACGGCACAGTGTTATCAGGCCATCTGCTTCAAAGCGCTGTTGTACTTATAAACTCTCATCGTTTGGCGCTGAAGAAAATGTCTGTTGTCTATATTTATCCCAGATGAATATCAGTTTGCCTGCTTTCAGAGCCAGCTCCAGTTCAATATCCTGCTGTGTGCTAAGGGCCGAGAGGAACACTGAGGGAAAAATGTTAGACATGCGTTGTTCACATGAAGCTTTGCTCGCAGACAGTTTTACAGCAACACAGTGCCAGAACAACATTTTTTTTTTTTGCATATACAGTTCAAACACAGCCCAAACGTTCTCCAATGGAACACATAACACCTTTTTGATTCTCATTCAGTGACATTTATAATTAACTGTATGATTTGACACAAGGTAGATTGGGTTGGTGGATGCTTACACAAAACATTTTGCCACAAATAGTGTTTTTCTGTTTTGCGCCATATGGTGACAAAAGTGCAGATTGCAGAATGGACACTTTTTATTTACAGAGAACAAAATTCACTGTACTATTCACTTGAACTATTCCTTCTCTATCTCTGGGCAGTAGTATGAAGAAAAACTGAAAGTAATGAGTCTTCCACTGGGTTCTATGAAGCTTAAAAGCCTCCTTATCTGTCTGTCCAGCACTGTGTCCCTGCAACGCACGATAGCTGTTCATACGATCTAAAGTGTGAGGTGTGGATAGGCCACCAGATGTCACCAAAAAAGCCAAAAACCATGCACCTTACCTTTGAAAATGGGCACACTGGGCCATCTTGAGCACATATAACTATACACATCCAGATGAAAAAGTGCCTTTACGTTAGTGTTGGTGAACTATAATGAATGAAATAAACTGAAAGAAAAAGCCTAGAGTCAACCACAACTTTAGAGCTTCACACATGCCAAGGCGAGAGCTTGGCTTCTGGGGAAATGTCAAAGCGAGGCCCCTGTCTGAGGAGATTTAGGCCCCAGCCAGAGATGAAACGAAGCCTAACCTCAGCACAGAGCCTTGCGGTCTTGTGTCGAACCCTGCTTATATGACTAAGACTGCGTGTAGTCGGTGTGTGTGCCTCAGTGTTAGCACATTTGTCCCTCCATCTCTCCGGAATCGGAATCTGTGTGCATACATGAACCCTTTGAATTTGTTTTAAGCATGTGTTTGGGCTCTTTCAAAGTGAGAGTCTTCTCGCCACACTTCCCTCCCTTAGACTTCCCTCAGCCGCAGCTCTGTGGTCCAGATTTCATTAGCGGCCTCTGGCTTCCCCTCTGCCATCTGACTTTAATCCCCTGGCTTCCTTTGACATGCATCTGACTAATGAACGTCAATATTTTGGTTAAAACCACAAGGATAAAGATAGAGGGCTTCGGCGAGGGTGAGAAGTACAAAAGAGCTCTGAAAAAAAAAGCTTGCATGTGTTCCTTCTTGTGTTGAATAGATGTCTGTATCAGAAAATCTAATCACTCTGAAACCTTTCTGCAATAATTATTTTTTTCTGATATCTCTTACATTTAAACCATGTTTGTATAAAAGATTAAGAGAGTTTGCATACTACTTTCTGCAGCCTGTCATAAATATGCATGTGTATATGCCAGGCATGCACGTCCCATCACAGCGGTGGTCAGTTTGCATTCAGGCCAACATGTGTCTTGTAGAGCCAATGTTTCCCCTGAAGCCAACATGGGCCAGGCCTGTCCTCTTGAGTTTCCAGCACTCTTCACTGCCATCAGCAGAAGAGCAGTATGCATCTCAGCACAGCCATAACATTCAGCAAACAAGGACTGCTTTGCTTATGGTTTGTGTTATCCTTTCTCATTCTGGACTTGAAGTACTTAAGGATAAAGGTAGAATGTGGAGACAGGATGTTTCTTTCAGGATCAGCTGGAATATGTCCAATGAAAGTGTGGCTCAAATACCAATGAGTGTCACAGATAGACAAGGATTAATGTGTTTTATGCTGTTGGCTGACAACCAGTACACATTCAGTGCTAAATAACCAGGTGTGAACCATGATACAAATATTTCTCAACATTATAGAGTGATGTACATACTGCCATCTCTTAAGAACCTTGCCAAATTAACAACAAATCAAACATTTGATATTCATTTAATAATTTTTGTTCTGTGGTTTAGTCAGTTTAGTCAGAACTGGAGCTTGGAGCATGAGTTAACTGGCACAATCACCAGTTGATTATAGGGCTAACCCTGAAAGTCATCCATTGACTCACATTCATTCACTATCTGCTCATCTGTCCTCCATGGACCACAGAGCTTTTTTGGAACTACAGTACCTCCCCTTAAATCCACGCAATTCAAATCTCTGCTCAAAACTCAGCTATTCAGATCAGTGTATCCCACACTGCACTTAAATCTAGCAACTAACCCCACTCTCTATCTTTCGACAAACATTGTCCTCTAGTTTTATCAAATATTCTATTTGGAAAATATGAAAAAAATCTGTTATTTACACTTGTACAGTGATCTTGAGTGTTTTGAAAGGTGTTTTAAATAAAAATGTTTTATGCTTAATACTATTATGATCAGTTTAGATTTACCAATATATTTGCATTTCATTATGAAGCAAGGGGACTCAGCAAGAAACTGCAGTAGCACAGGGAGGATTAATCTTAGACAGAAAAGCCACTCTGGGGAAGGGATTGGACCTTACGCAGCAGTGCTAACTACTGCACCCATCTTATAAACACAAAACAGAAATGAAGACTGGACGGACTCATGAGACTTAGCAGCAATGGATTGGACTTGTTGAGCTGGCATTTCACAAAGACACCTAGCCTGGCCAGTGACACCCCTTTACTTCATTAAATAGGTGTGTAATCCCTTCCCTTCTAGTGCATCTGTTAACAGTCCTTTGTGTTGGATAGCAAAAAAATAAGGGCAGCAGACAGACCTTCTGGTAGGTAATGATGCCCACTGCACACCAGGAACATACAACAGTCTTTCTTTTTACAATGTGTGTCAAAGAATTATAATTTTATTAGCTTCCAGCACATTACTTTACCAACGTCAGATGTGCTACGAAATTATGCACAATTGGCTAATAAAGTGCTCTTTAGAAATTAATAATACCCAGGAAAGTGGGAATGGTATTTTGTGAAACAGTTTACAGTAGGTTGCCATTCTTTTTTGCACCAACTATTTTGATACATAGCATTTCTTTCATAGACTGGAGCATTATCACAATATCACAAAATATAACACACATATTACACAGTTTCATTTATGACTTAATCATTACACTTTAAATGTGAACTCAAATTACCGTAATGTAACACAGTGGCTCAGTGGTAGAGTGGCTGTCCCTCAATCGGAAGGTTAGTGGTTCGATTCCCACACTCCCCACAGTTCATACTTGGGCAAGACACTTAACATACCGTACCCCAAGTGGTGTTCCAGCAGTGACACTGGTGAATTGAGGCTTTGGATAAAAGTGTTGTAAATAAAGTGGTTAATCTTGTTTTTTTGCTGTTACGGTAGAAAACCATGCTTCACAAAGATAAGTCAGTAAAGAGGTCTGATGGATTCCTTTTTCAAAATAGGAAACCTGGAAGATTGTGTTAATCTATAAAATGTAGGTGTCACCATGAGCTACTGTATTATTTTGTGTTTAATTTGACTACACTGAAACTAATTTATCATATCAGCCACATCAGAATAGGTATTGCTTATTTAACCATATCAGTTTCACAAACCTCTGCCCTTTGTGCACACATTATAATGCAAACTCATTTTATCTGCTCTATGAATCCACTGTTTGTTGAAACATATCTCCACAATTTTCCAAATCTGATAAAAACTGACTCGAACAAATAGAAAGATATGGTGGAGAAACGTGCTTTAGGAGAACTCTTCAGAGTGTTCAAAAGGAGAAGTGTGTCTGTCTGTGTGTGTTTGGGCGCATGGAGAAGCCTTTAAGGTAATGTGAGAAGCGACTCTTGACACTTGGAAGTGGGAGAAGTCTGCTGAAGTGTGTTCATGTCATCTCTTTTTACTTCTCTTCAGCCAGGAGACGATGAGCTGACTTCATATGCTCTTTTTCAGCGACTGCTCTACAATCACTGGTTCCGCACTCACTTTCACACCTGGGAGCTGCCAGTACAAGCGCAGTATAATACTGTGGGCTGTGAATGACTCCACTCGGAGCAGTTAGGGATTAGGAGCTTTCCTCGAGAGCTGCTTGCTGGGAAAATGAAGGAGAAGGATCTTTCTGTACTTTTATTTTCAGATTCTCTCGGTGGCTCATGGGATTAGATACGGTGACCATATGTATCAGCTGGTTTCTAAACTGTTAATTTCTTCCCTGAGACTTGTATCATTTGATTTTTTTCAGATGGGGTCATTATGGCCTAACATATTCAGATTTATGTTTTTTTTTTTTTTTTTTCCCCGCATTGGAACTAATACAAGTGAATTGCCATCATGTCTGCCCGTTTTATTTTCAAATACATTATACACACATTGGGCACATGTAATATTTTCAATATTCTTCATTTTCATCCCTTCACACCACAACACAAGGCTGAAGAAGCACTAGTCCTGAGGCATTTTTCTCAGCCTCACAGAGCCAGACACACATTGTGGTCTGGAAAAGATCAACATGGGTTAACAGAATAGTTGGAACTTTAAAAAGAAGAAATGAATACTATTTCAGCATTTTAAAATTTCTACACCCCAAAGTTGAAACGTAGTAATATTTTTTTTGGATAATTCTGGCAAGACTAATAAAAAAGGCTATTCTTATCCTGTATAATCATATTGAAACTAATGCCAGTGAATTGTTGTCATGTCTGCCCAATTTCAATCTTATTTTGTGTCCTTCCACACCACAATGCAACATTTTGAAATGAATTGTTTTTGAACATTTTGAAAAAGAAATGTGCTTATTTCAGTTCCTTGAGTGTTTGTGTCATAATTATTTTGGAAAACTGGGTACTACTTTACTGGTTTACTAACAGATTATTTACATAGCTACAATATTTGATGGAATGATATACGTAATTCCTGTGTCTCCTGAGTCTCATGAGTGCAGTGGCGGCATGGATGTTTGTCACATCCTCCTTTCTTAGTATCACAACCGAAGTGAGTAAAAGAAGCAAAAATACATTCTACTGTGCAGCTTGTTAAACATAATGGAGCTCGATTGCCTCTTTTGTGCCATTATAACTAAAACAATACGAGCTGTAACATAATTTTTACTGTTAACATTTAAGTCAACAAACAACATATGTTTAAAAGACATTACTTCCATTATTTTATTTTTTATTTCCCAGAAGGACTGGGACTTGAAATGGTTACAAGGGATTAATTAATATGATTCTATACCTTATACTATCCACCAACATAAAAAAGGTTAAGAATAAAATGTGATGTAATGTAATATTGATTTTATTTCTGAACTCAGGGTGGTAAAACGCAGGCTTGTGCAATAAAGTCATCTGCAGACCAACTTTAAAATATTCATTATGTTCCATCAGAGGGTTTAGGTTGAAATTCTCTGTGGTTGTGTGATTTTCGTGAGGATTAATAAGGACTTTTAAAGCCTCAAGCACAACTCTGAAGCCTGTATAATACTCTGCTGAATAATAGCACGTGTCCTGTGGCATATTTCTCAGACTTACAAAGCCAGGCGCACATTGTGGTCAGGAGAGGATCAACATGGAAATTTGAAAAGGATAAATAAATAGCCTTTCAGCATTGGTTTTCAGCATTTGGAATATCTACACCACAAAGTTGAAAAGCAGTAATATTCTGGGGCTTAAATTCTGGCAAGACAGATGATAAAGGCTATTCTTATCCTTTTTAATCATTTGTTGTACTCTTTGCACTGCAAACGGAACATGAACTAGTTCAAAGGAGATTGAAACTATTGTTTTTGACTTTTTATCAAACTGAGGAATAAATCTGGGGAACTGGAGGAACAGCCTAAGAATGCTGCAATAAACAGTAGATGACTATTGTTTACAGCTTATTCCCGGCTTTGAGGAGTTAAAATTCAGTAAGCTGCATAACTTTATATTTTAAAGCTTCACTTTATTCTGTAACATGATCAACTGGAGCTTTTTTTTTTTTTTACAATGTAAGCCATTTATTTTTTTAGAATATTCTACCACTAGCCTGGCCAGCCAGACCCACTGACTTTACGAAGGAAGTCAAGTGGAACCCTACCAATTAAGCTTGTCTTTCCCCCGAGCTGAGCATCAATATCAATTAGAGTTGTTTTTTTTATAAATTTACATTCCCTGGCAGAATCTGTGATTTTTTGGCCATTTTTCAGATAATATGAATGATAACACAAAAACTTTTTGCTCTGTTTAAATTATAATAACAACAAAAAACACCCAAATTACCCTGATAAAAAGTTTACATACCCCATATATTTCCACCTTTAACACCAATGACAGCTTGAAGTCTTTTGTGGTAGTCGTGGATGAGGCTCTTTATTTTCTCAGATGTAAATTTGCCCATTCTTTTTGGCAAAAAGCCTCCAGTTCCTGTAAATTCTTGTTCTGTCTTGCATGAACTGTACATTTGAGCTCTCTCCAGAGTGGCTCAATGACACTGAGGTCAGGAGACTGAGGCCAGTCCAGAACCTTCACTTTATGCTGCTGTAGCCAATGACAGGTCGACTCTGGATGTCATGTTGGAACGTCCAAGTACGTCCCAGGCACAGCTTCAAGACTGATGAGTGAAAATTTTCCTCCAGTATTTTCTGATAACATGCTGCATTCATGGCTTTCTTCTGGGAACTCAACCATGCAGTGCAGCACATTTTTCTTTGTGCCTCCTTATTGTGCATCTTAAAACAGCCTTTTTTCAGACAGTCTGGTATTTCAACTGAAGCTGATTTAGGTTTTTTCTTTGCTTTTACCAAACAATTTTCTTAGAAGTTGTGGCTGAAATTTTTGTTGGTCAACCTGACCTTGGTTTGGTTTCAAAAATAATCCCTCATTTTCCACTTCTTTATTAGTTTAAACACTGCTGATTGGAATTCAAAATTCCTTGGATATCTTTTATATCCATTTCCTGTTTTATACAGTTCAATTACCGTTTGGACTGAAGGAAATCTATTGAAATCAAACTGAATCAAACCAGACTTTGTATGGAATAGAAAAATACTTAGGATGACTGGCCAGGTTAGATTATCATGGCACAAAGCTTCTTCCTACACATTTTATTATACAATGATCTGGATGTTTGAGAATTTCCATAAATCTTTTAGGTTAAGGTTCACAGTCTCTGGTAGCTTTTAGGCATTTAATATGTCTTAAAATAAATTGAAGCTTTTTCAAATGTTAATGGTAAGTTCTGAGTATAGAAAATCTATTAATAATTAGGTTATTGAGTTTAAATGCACATAAAAAAAGGTTTTATTGTTAAACCTATGTGAAGTAGCATTGAGACTCAATATTTGCCGAGCAACGTTTTTTAAGCCAGCAGCTATGTACAACAACCTAATCTGGCAGATGGAGAGGAGCCTCCCCCTCGGATCTACTAGATTCTAAAAACTCAAAAGGCACAAATCAGTACAACCCTAATCAGACTCAAGTGAACAAGTCCATATCATCCACCAACACAACGTGCCTCCCGTATTTTGCAGATTTTGCAGAACTACCAGAAACATTCTCACACTCTGGATTGGATAAGTGATATTTTTGTCCCCTTCACATTCTGCCTCAACATTAAAGTGCGTTCAAGCATGCATCACATCCCTTCCCAAGCAAGCCTTCAATCAAGACGTGATTTACAAGGCTGACTTTCTGTTACCACACTATAACGCCTACAGGCATGTGAGCACAGGCTTTTATTTGGCAGGGCCTTAAAACTCTTAAGAGCAAGATTTTTTATTTTACAGCGGTTTCCAACTGCAATGGTTTTCCTAACCACAAAGTCAAAAGGGAAGGGTGTGAGTGAAGAGTAGGAGGGTGGCTTGGGAAAAGGAGGGAGACAAATCACAGCGGAGGGATGTAGAGATCAAGAAGAGGTTGACGAATGTGTGTAAGAGAAAAGTTTGGATAGTCAGCTTAGCGATAGTTTCTCAGATTCTGCATTTTTCAGTTTGATGGGTTTCTAAATCCAAAAGCACTCGGCACAATGTGATTTTCTATGCACATTTACGTACGTACTTTATTTATGTACAATATTTATTTGTGTCCTCATACTCACACTTTCCTATTATGTACAAAATATACCTTTAATTGAGAAATACAGTGCTTTTCTCCGACCTTTATCACACAGAGAAACGTTGGAGATTCTCTGTAATGAGCTTTCCTGTCTCAAGGCCACAGAACCAAGGCATAGCAGCTCATACTTCTTTATAGAAATAAACCCAGTAGATGCATTAATAAGAGAAAGTCTGACAATTGATCACAAACTATTATTTGAATTATTGATTATTATTGGGTGTTTTTTGTCTTGACTTTATTTTATAGTCATTTTTATGGATGTTTTACTGCACTTGAATATTTTCTGTAGCAGCTATTCCTTGTTAAGGACACAAATTAATCATAAGGTAATCACAAATATGCAACCAAAATTCAATGGTAACCAAATTAAAATTTACAGCAGAGGTTGCACTAGACTTTTTCACTCTCCGTCATCTGACGGAGTTGTAAATTTTCCGTCATTTATAATTTTTATACTTTAATAATACTTATAATGGACTTTTGTTTTTGTTTTGTCAAATGGAACGTAATGAGCTGATGTGATTGTCTAGCAGTGTTAAGCATACATCACTTATATCCAGGCTTGTTCTTCCAATAATGCCACCACTGAGTTTTTGCTTTTGATGAATGAGATTTACACTTGTATCGATGTCCTTAATACTTTTATGCATCAGTCCTCACTTATAAAAAACACCATTTACTGGATGTAACATTCAGAAGTGGTTAAAATTGTACAGCAACCTCCTCTATGCAGTCTTGTCTATGCCAAAACCAGTGTTTGTTCTATATTTCATTTGGTATTGTTACACTGTGGGATGCCTCTCGCGGGTGAAGCTCCACACCTCTGTTTCCACCCACTAACTTCGATTACTCAGAGCAAGAGGAGGTCTGATTCAATACAGAGTGTTATAAATGGAGAAAGCGATGAGGTATGCGCTGCCTCCCATTTGAATCGGCGGTATCTGGTGTTGAACTTACGGAGAGAGCATCTTTATTGACAGTTAATGGAGACAACAATGAAGTGACAAGATGTAAATAAAGGAGTTTACAGAGATACAGACACTATACTGTATGTGACCATACACTGAGCAGAGAGATCTAGTCAGTCACCATACTGATGTGGCAGATGGGTAAACACACCTCCCGTTGCTATGACAACTTGATTCAGAATGTGGAGGAAAGACCTTTTTTGGTGTTTAAAATAAATGGCAGTGAGAAATTCCTTTATTGGTTATCAATCAAAACTATAGGCAGGGTAACGTGATCAGTGCCTCCACATCAAGTCCTAGCCCTTTTGTCAGAACACTGTTTCAGGTTTTAAAACATAGACAAGTGTGGGATGTTAATGGAGCTGATAGTTATCGAGTCAGAATAAAGTCAAGGAAACATGTCTTGAACCTTCATGTCCTCCTATTCTTCCATTGGAATAAGATTATAAAGCAAATACAGAACCAGAAATGGGAAAGTGTTGACACAGTGGAGGTAAGGCTTGGAGTCGATAACTCGACTGTGCGGTGTTGACCTGCCCTGTCTGTGACAACTTTATATTGAGGTCATAAGTGAAGGGAAGTCCCAAATTTCTCCATTACGTATATAATGTTTGATTTGATAAAACCCTAACAATATGCTAGTGGCTTAATGTCTGGTTGTTTGTCTCTCTTGTGCTATGTAATCCATAAATCATGTCTGGTCAGACCCAACTGTGAACTACAAACGCTAAAATCAGCAGTGGTCTCAGAAATGAAAGGTTGATCAGCAGTGTTACATTTTTGTACTGTTTATTCAGTTGCCTCTAATATGTTCAGGTGTCTTTTTATCTGTTAAAGACAAAGGCTGTAGAAACATTCTTAACAAACTACTCACATTCTTAAAGGCCACACTTTTATCATTTGATTAAAAAAGCGTCTCCATTTACTATAACAGATTTATTGGAATATGCCTGAGATACATGTAATAAATTACCCCACACAGTAAAAATATGAAAAGTAAACAAAGTTATGTAACAAATATGACTTGCTTGCTAACCTTATGCCATTAATATTTGTATATAATAGATCTTGGCTTATGACATGTTTATACCTCTGTTAACTTTTAATTTAAATTCAATTTTGTAGGATTCTGTTATTTTTTACATTTAAAAGTGTCAAATAAAAATGAAAAGGAAGATGTTTTTGATTTTTTTTACCATGACCAAAAATGTTGAGCAAATAATTCAATAAATTGTTAAAAAATGCCAGCTAAATTAGGAACTTTAAAAAATGTCAATCATCATTTTTTTGGAAACATTTTATCAACTTTCTTCACTTGCATAACTTTTTTGTTTTTTAGCTTTAAATGAGCGGTTTGTGGAGTAATTTGGCTTTTTTATTTGACTTCTGTTGGAACCTAATGTTGATAGTATGTATATAGTTTATTTCTGAGCATAGAATTTTAGTCTGCACACTTTCCAATACAGTCATGTTTCCCATTAATTATAACTCCATTACCTTAATCTCTTTCCAAATATTCCCATTGATGTTAAAATGCATAGATGTTGTATTTGTTTGCTTCAACCCCTTAAGCCCGATGGTGACATGTCACAAACAAACAGCATGATACAATACACACCTCAAGCCTAATATATCTACCAGCACATCTAAGCCATTTATACTTACTCCAAACATAGACCAAACAGCAAACAAACAAACACAGGTGGTGCCAAAATGTGCGAAATTATGCCCTATTTTTTGTTTTTAGTCTCCGCCTGACCATTTTATACTAAAATTTTAATAGTTTTGGTTTGTTTCATTAGAAGAATCATATTTGGTGCAGGTAAATGTTGACATGTTTGGCTGTAATTTCAAATCGGGTTTGAGCTGCAACTGCCTTCATCTAAAGGGTATATTTATTCAAATATTGTTTTGTTTTTTTAGACAGAAATGTTTTTGGAGTTATTTTGCTGTTTTCCATCTTGATTTATTCTGAAACTGTAACATTCACATTGAAAAAATTCCCTTTTGAGAAATCTCACAAGTGCCCTCTTCATTTTGACGCCAGAATTATTGAAATACACCTTGCAGTTACAGAGATACAGTCAACTTACTGTTGACATGTCCTTTTCTAGCAGACACACCAAAAAACAGGCTCGGGTAAGAAAAGCTTATCCTTAAGTTACTGTTAGGAATGCCAAATATGATAAGTCATGAAGTCAACATTTATATGAATTAGTAACAGCAATGTTTACATTTCATGTTTTAGAGATTAAGTGGAAAAAGTACATTTCCACTTGTCTATAGGGTGTCTCAGGTAAGAGTCCTGTTATGTACGACCTTTGTAACTCCTCATTTGTAGTTATAACAGTTTGGTAAAAGGTCATGCTAAGCACTGCACTGTTGAATGGATAATAGAAAAGTGTTACTTACTTGCTCACTTAAAATGAGAACTGAAAAAAAATAAAACAAAGCCACAATATTTTCTCAAATGACCTGAAGTCTAGAGCATGTTTGCAGGATTTGCATTCATACATGTCAGGAGATGGTGGGGTGGATGGTTGGCAATGTGCAGAGCATAAGAGATTAGATATGGCAACAGTTACTGTGGCAGTCCACAACACAAAACTAATATCTAATAACTATGTCTGTTTAAACTTGTGCACAACAAAACCAACCAGTGAAAAGTACAAATAATCTGCACATACAGCACCAGTCACACAGCATTAGCATCATCAGCTTGCTATGACTTAGACATGCCCACTCTGAGAGAGCCTCTCCTGACATGTTTACATAGAATATAATGCTAGGATATTATCCAACCAGACTAGAGAACTGAGTGGGTATCACTGTTTGTGTAGCAGACTACAGAGGAGTGACTCTTCCTCACACAGTGCAGTGGAAGGTCAACCCAAACTGTGCCATTGCAACCCACCCTGCACTGTACCATCCAGAGGCTTCATTCACTAACAGGACTCAGAAATGTAAACACGGTGTACAATACAAAAGGCCAGTCCATGAGAGAAAATCCTGTGCCTCTAACTGGCTGTGGCTTTAGTGCATAGTACTTAGATGGATAACAAGCTATCCGACCTGTTGAAGCAGGAGGAACACATGTAGGTGTGAAGACTATTTTAGAAGTTATTTTTGAGAAACAAAGAAACAAAAAGTGGTAGGCAAAGGTATCACTCTCTGCCCACACTGGACTGAGGCAAAAAAGTATTATGATCATAGGCATTTATATAATCTGGCCAACTGATTTTAGTTTTTACTGCTCTTTTTGAAAGCAACATTGTTTACAGTTTCATGGTCACAGTTGTGTGGTTAGAGAAGATATACACAGTGACTTTAGATATAGTACATATCAAATAGAGGCTTGTGATGAGGTCTTTTTAATGCCACAACAATCACAATCACACTCTAACAAACAGTAGAGCCAAAAAGGCATTTAACTTCTCTCAAATTTAAAATGTAAAAAAAATAAAGTTTTTTTTATACAGTGTATATACTGTATATGTCTTTGTGTGTGTGTGTGTGTGTGTGTGTGTGTGTGTGTGTGTGTGTGTGTGTGTGTGTGTGTGTGTGTGTGTGTGTGTGTGTGTGTGTCTATATATGTTTGTGTGTTTATATTGTATGTATCCAGGTCATGTTGAAGAAAAGGTAACAAAAAGATAAGGCATCTACACTCTACCTAAACAAGTAAATATGTGCCCACTTATATTGGGCAGTTTTACATCATCCTAAATAAACTTAAACAACCATTTTGGGAACTATTGTGTACTTCAGTGGTCTGATGCCACAAATCAAAGCACAAGAGGCACAAAGTAATTGAATTTTTCCACAGGTAGCTCATAAGACTGTGGACTAAAACATCAGGAATAGTTTAATTGTTTGGTTAAATCTGCCTGATTATTTCAGCTCCAATTTTATAAAATTTTAGTTTTATTCGTTGTGTCCTTGGGCAAGACAATTTACCCAGCTTGCCTCCAGTGTCTGTGGCACAATGTGTAAGAATGTTTGGAAGTTGCAAAATAGCTGAAACGTCTCAACCACCAGTGTGTGACTGTGGAGTGAATGAATCATTATTAAATTATTAATTATTATTAAACTCTTCTACTAGAAAACAACGGCACTGTAATAAAAATAAAAAGGTTGAACCAAAGGCATCTTAGTGCCTGACCTGAATGACCGAATACCTCCACAGACACACAGAATTTAGTTGGATAAGAACAAGTATTAGTTGGATTTGAACAGGCTTTTGTTGGATTGGAACAGGTTTTAGTTGGATTGGAACAGGTTTTAGTTGGATTGGAACAGGTTTTAGTTGGATTAGAACAGGTTTTATTTGGATTGGAACAGGTTTTATTTGGATTGTAACAGGGTTTAGTTGGATTGGAACAGGTTTTAGTTGGATTGGAATAGGTTTTAGTTGGATTGGAACAGGTTTTAGTTGGATTGGAACAGGTTTTAGTTGGATTGGAACAGGTTTTATTTGGATTGGAACAGGTTTTATTTGGATTGGAACAGGTTTTAGTTAAATTGGAACAGGTTTTATTTGGATTGGAACAGGTTTTAGTTGGATTGGAACAGGTTTTAGTTGGATTGGAACAGGTTTTAGTTGGATTGGAACACATTTTAATTGGATTGGAACAGGTTTTGGATTGGAACAGGTTTTAGTTGGATTGGAACATGTTTTAGTTGGATTGGAACAGGTTTTAGTTGGATTGGAACAGGTTTTAGTTGGATTAGAACAGGTTTTAGTTGGATTGGAACAGGTTTTATTTGGATTGGGACAGGGTTTAGTTGGATTGGAACAGGTTTTAGTTGGATTGGAACAGGTTTTAGTTGGATTGGAACAGGTTTTAGTTGGATTGGAACAGGTTTTAGTTGGATTGGAACAGGTTTTAGTTGGATTAGAACAGGTTTTAGTTGGATTGGAACAGGTTTTATTTGGATTGGGACAGGGTTTAGTTGGATTGGAACAGGTTTTAGTTGGATTGGAACAGGTTTTAGTTAAATTGGAACAGGTTTTAGTTGGATTGGAACAGGTTTTAGTTGGATTGGAACAGGTTTTAGTTGGATTGGAACAGGTTTTAGTTGGATTGGAACAGGTTTTATTTGGATTGGAACAGGTTTTAGTTGGATTGGAACAGGTTTTAGGTAAATTGGAACAGGTTTTATTTGGATTGGAACAGGTTTTATTTGGATTGGAACAGGTTTTAGTTGGATTGGAACAGGTTTTAGTTGGATTGGAACAGGTTTTAGTTGGATTGGAACAGGTTTTAGTTGGATTGGAACAGGTTTTAGTTGGATTGGAACAGGTTTTAGTTGGATTGAAACAGGTTTTAGTTAAATTGGAACAGGTTTTAGTTGGATTGGAACAGGTTTTAGTTGGATTGGAACAGGTTTTATTTGGATTGGAACAGGTTTTAGTTGGATTGGAACAGGTTTTAGTTGGATTGGAACAGGTTTTAGTTGGATTGGAACAGGTTTTAGTTGGATTGAAACAGGTTTTAGTTAAATTGGAACAGGTTTTAGTTGGATTGAAACAGGTTTTAGTTAAATTGGAACAGGTTTTATTTGGATTGAAACAGGTTTTAGTTGGATTGGAACAGGTTTTAGTTGGATTGAAACAGGTTTTAGTTAAATTGGAACAGGTTTTAGTTGGATTGGAACAGGTTTTAGGTAAATTGGAACAGGTTTTAGTTGGATTGGAACAGGTTTTATTTGGATTAGGACAGGGTTTAGTTGGATTGGAACAGGTTTTAGTTGGATTGGAACAGGTTTTAGTTAAATTGGAACAGGTTTTAGTTGGATTGGAACAGGTTTTATTTGGATTGGAACAGGTTTTAGTTGGATTGGAACAGGTTTTAGTTGGATTGGAACAGGTTTTAGTTGGATTGGAACAGGTTTTATTTGGATTGGAACAGGTTTTAGTTGGATTGGAACAGGTTTTAGGTAAATTGGAACAGGTTTTATTTGGATTGGAACAGGTTTTAGTTGGATTGGAACAGGTTTTAGTTGGATTGGAACAGGTTTTAGTTGGATTGGAACAGGTTTTATTTGGATTGGAACAGGTTTTAGTTGGATTGGAACAGGTTTTAGTTGGATTGGAACAGGTTTTAGTTGGATTGGAACAGGTTTTAGTTGGATTGAAACAGGTTTTAGTTAAATTGGAACAGGTTTTAGTTGGATTGAAACAGGTTTTAGTTAAATTGGAACAGGTTTTATTTGGATTGAAACAGGTTTTAGTTGGATTGGAACAGGTTTTAGTTGGATTGGAACAGGTTTTAGTTGGATTGGAACAGGTTTTAGTTGGATTGGAACACATTTTAATTGGATTGGAACAGGTTTTGGATTGGAACAGGTTTTAGTTGGATTGGAACATGTTTTAGTTGGATTGGAACAGGTTTTAGTTGGATTGGAACAGGTTTTAGTTGGATTAGAACAGGTTTTAGTTGGATTGGAACAGGTTTTAGTTGGATTGGAACAGGTTTTATTTGGATTGGGACAGGGTTTAGTTGGATTGGAACAGGTTTTAGTTGGATTGGAACAGGTTTTAGTTAAATTGGAACAGGTTTTAGTTGGATTGGAACAGGTTTTAGTTGGATTGGAACAGGTTTTAGTTGGATTGGAACAGGTTTTAGTTGGATTGGAACAGGTTTTTTTTTGGATTGGAACAGGTTTTAGTTGGATTGGAACAGGTTTTAGGTAAATTGGAACAGGTTTTATTTGGATTGGAACAGGTTTTAGTTGGATTAGAACAGGTTTTATTTGGATTGGAACAGGTTTTATTTGGATTGGGACAGGGTTTAGTTGGATTGGAACAGGTTTTAGTTGGATTGGAACAGGTTTTAGTTAAATTGGAACAGGTTTTAGTTGGATTGGAACAGGTTTTATTTGGATTGGAACAGGTTTTAGTTGGATTGGAACAGGTTTTAGTTGGATTGGAACAGGTTTTAGTTGGATTGGAACAGGTTTTATTTGGATTGGAACAGGTTTTAGTTGGATTGGAACAGGTTTTAGGTAAATTGGAACAGGTTTTATTTGGATTGGAACAGGTTTTAGTTGGATTGGAACAGGTTTTAGTTGGATTGGAACAGGTTTTAGTTGGATTGGAACAGGTTTTATTTGGATTGGAACAGGTTTTAGTTGGATTGGAACAGGTTTTAGTTGGATTGGAACAGGTTTTAGTTGGATTGGAACAGGTTTTAGTTGGATTGAAACAGGTTTTAGTTAAATTGGAACAGGTTTTAGTTGGATTGAAACAGGTTTTAGTTAAATTGGAACAGGTTTTATTTGGATTGAAACAGGTTTTAGTTGGATTGGAACAGGTTTTAGTTGGATTGAAACAGGTTTTAGTTAAATTGGAACAGGTTTTAGTTGGATTGGAACAGGTTTTAGTTGGATTAGAACAGGTTTTAGTTGGATTGGAACAGGTTTTATTTGGATTGGGACAGGGTTTAGTTGGATTGGAACAGGTTTTAGTTGGATTGGAACAGGTTTTAGTTAAATTGGAACAGGTTTTAGTTGGATTGGAACAGGTTTTATTTGGATTGGAACAGGTTTTAGTTGGATTGGAACAGGTTTTAGTTGGATTGGAACAGGTTTTAGTTGGATTGGAACAGGTTTTATTTGGATTGGAACAGGTTTTAGTTGGATTGGAACAGGTTTTAGGTAAATTGGAACAGGTTTTATTTGGATTGGAACAGGTTTTAGTTGGATTGGAACAGGTTTTAGTTGGATTGGAACAGGTTTTAGGTAAATTGGAACAGGTTTTATTTGGATTGGAACAGGTTTTAGTTGGATTGGAACAGGTTTTAGTTGGATTGGAACAGGTTTTAGTTGGATTGGAACAGGTTTTAGTTGGATTGAAACAGGTTTTAGTTAAATTGGAACAGGTTTTAGTTGGATTGAAACAGGTTTTAGTTAAATTGGAACAGGTTTTATTTGGATTGAAACAGGTTTTAGTTGGATTGGAACAGGTTTTAGTTGGATTGGAACAGGTTTTAGTTGGGACAAAAAAAGGATGAAATGAATGTTAACCTTGGCATAATAGGTTAAAACACACTAATGAACTTAAAGGACAGTAGATAGAAATATAGTGATAGACGCTAATGAAGATAAACCCTAACGTTTAAGGTGTCACAATCTTTGGCTCTAAACAGATTCTTATTTACTATTGTGTTCTCTCACATTTTTGAGTTTGATACCACTGCTATAGAATATACGTATGAGTGCCACTTTCAGTCAAATATATAAGGAATATTTTGTGAATGTTCTTTGGAGACTTTAGTGCATCTTGAATTAAATTGCCACAATTGTCATTCAAGTTCACACTGTAAGATGTCATTGTATTTTTCACCCTGACTTACATTCTTTTAACCGTTTTATTTGTTGTTACAACAAACCTTGGGCTGGTGACTCAAAAGGCAGACAAAAAAGGCAGGATGCAGTTCACAGAGTTTATCAGAAGGTCAAATGAATAGTAGCTGGTTTGGAGCTGAGCAAAGGGCCAAATCCAAAATTTGGAAACACTGTGTGAAAACACACACTGGAAACAAAGTTTCCAGACTTCCTTCTCCCCAGACACTTCCTCCAGCTCTTCCGGGGGGATACCGAGGCGTTCCCAGGCCAGCCGAGAGACATAGTCCCTCCAGCGTGTCCTAGGTCTTCCCTGGGGTCTCCTCCCGTGGAGGTGTCCAGGAGGCATCCGAAACAGATGCCCGAGCCACCTCAGCTGGCTCCCCTCGATGTGGAGGAGCAGCGGCTCTACTTTGAGCTCCTCCCGAGTGACCGAGCTCCTCACCTTACCTCTAAGGGAGCGCCCTGCCACCCTGCAGAGAAAGCTCATTTCGGCTGCTTGTATCCGGGATCTTGTTCTTTCGGTCGTGACCCAAAGCTCATGACCATAGGTGAGAGTAGGAACAGAGATTGACCAGTAAATCGAGAGCTTTGCCTTACAGCTCAGCTCCTTCTTCACCACGACAGACCGGTACATCGACCGCATCACTGCAGAAGCTGCACCGATCCGTCTGTCAATCTCACGTCTTTCGCTCTATGACTTCCATTCAGCTTTTTCCAACTTCGGAACTCATGCAGTTTTCACAGCACTCTAAACTATATTACTTTACGATATAAAGCTGTGTTTTATTCTGTGAGTGAGGCTTGACAGGTCTTTAGTCATTCAATTATAGCCAAAGAGTCCCCACAGTTCAACAGGACAGGCTCAGAGGAAACAGTGATGAACGAGCACATGACAGGACAATACTTTCTTATTGGAAATGTGTCATTCTGTGAAAACTAAAATGTCACCTGCTGTTTGCTACTCAATATCAATGATACCATGAAAATGATACTAAGAAAAGCTCTCCAAATGTCAGCTTAATGAAAAGAAAGAGCAAGTTCATATCCTCTCTCATTGACTGTGTGAGAGACAGAAGCAGGATAGTTGATCATTGATGTCCAGAAAAACAATGGCAGGGGAGACACAGTTGATATCTGGCTCTGTTGGCTCTCTGGCCGCTGGACGAGATGGTGTCCTAGCCTGTAGCCTGCCCTTGTTGAGCTCAGTATGCACAGAGGACATGAGATGATGGATTATGGTAAACTGGGGTTTATAACCTTTTGGGGAAGTAATGGATTGTTGGAACCGTCACATTTTGGACAGATTTTACATTGTGAGGAAAACTTTTTTTCTAACATGGCATCCCATAAATAAATCACCTGTGTAAAAACATCAATAAATATGTCAGCTCTTTGTTTTAAAAACACCAATAGTGTGTCTAATGCTGTAAAATAATGATTGGACGACATGTTGCAACACATTCAGCCAAAGCCGACAGATGTGTACAGGACACGACTCGTCAAATCGATGATGACATGATCTAAGAGATGCCCCTTTATGCAGTTTAAAAAAGCGTTTTGTGAAACAAAAGCAAACTGAACCAGACAGACACAACATGACAATTTATCAGTTTTTGTAAGAAAAAATTGTGCTAAGTCCAGCTCTTTCAACTGTGCCAAAGTCCACAAAGCATGCCACGCAACCACAAAACTGTGCAGTGCTTTAATCGGGAGCGTAACCACTGCTCTGCCTCTTTAGAGTTTTATTTTTGCAAATGTTAACATATTAACTAAATCAACAGTAATAATTTCATTTATATTGTACTTTAATTAAAAGAAACTGTATTTTTATTCAAAATATTCCAGCAAATGAAACTGGCAGTGTAGAAAAACATTCAACAATGTTATAGCAAAACCCCAAATTATGTTGTTCACAATCACAGTAAAGTGATGAAAAATTGCTCTGTCTGTGTGTTCTTTCTTCATATTGCAGGGTACTTCATAACTCAAACACAAAACAAATGAAATACACCAAGCAAGTTGTCTTCATCTCTGCTCTGTGGCACCCTTTCTCTTGTTTCCAAACAGACCCAGAAACCTATCCCGAAAAAACTGTCTGACTGAGGAGCCAACAAAAAACAGCATTTAGCGCCTGAATAAGGATGGTTCTGTGTGGGGCTGCTCACCCAGATGTCCCGTCAGGTAGGAGGGAGGGGGGCACTGGTACCAGAGCTGCCTGTCACTGCACAATATGTGAAGCTGTTGAAGAAATATGAGGCTGCGAGTTAACCAAAACAAAGTCAAACCACTCAAAATCTATCACATCTATTTTTATTTATTGAACAAAGATAAGAACTCTGGTGCCATTTGTTATGCTCTGTGTCAATCATGTTTGGGCAAGGCATGGATTGCCTGTGTGAGTGCATCCTAAAAGTGTATGGGGGACTCTTGAAGCCTCTTCCACTAAGAACACTCTAAGGCAATCAGATTTAGCTGAGATTAGACATTCTGAAATGTATTATTAATAAAAATATACTTGCCTTTGCCTTGCCATCTTAATAGTTTACAGAAGAGCAATATTTGGAGAAACTCAGGGATTTAGTTTTTTTGTTTAGTTGTTTTTTTTAAATGTTGGCTTAGCACAAGTTATTTACCACTGCTGCTTTTGAGCATGAACTTGCTTAATGGCCAAGAGAAAACGACCAGGCAGCTCAAAGTGTCACTAGGAGTGTTAAGTGGGGCTTACAACATGTGTGTTCAGTCAATATCCGCAGAGTAAATAAAGGCTTAAAGAGCGTTTTCTCATCGGACACTTTTTCATTTTAAAGAGTGATTTCTGGAAATGACAGGCAGCGAGGTGGTTTACGCTCTGAAGCCCTTCATTAGCGGTGGCTCCTTCGCTCCAGCGTATGGTTAGGTTCAAAGGTCACGCCACCTAAAGTTTGCTCGTTTAAAGTCCCCATGGTTTAGACGTGGCCTTTCACATGTGCGTGTCATTACACACAGTTTGGCCCCAGAACATGTCCCTGGCCATATGTTAGAGGGAGCACATTTAAAGCTGTGAACTGGCCTTTTTCTGAGGGAAAAGGCTTTAAAATGTTGGTTGTGTTGCACTAAACCATTGCCATATGTTTATCGTTCCACATTTAGGTTTTAATACTCAGTTTTGTTGCTAGGAGGAGTTGGGTGGGACCAAAATAAAATCAACAAACAACAACAAAGCTGACATTTAGACCTTTAAGTGATTTAGTGTGAGAAACACAAAGACATTTTTGAGGGAGCAAATACAACGCAAGCCTGAGCATAAAATTCAAGTTTGGGAAATATATGGACGCCATGTTTGGACAATGAGAGCGTAATGTGGGAAGTCGCTGTGAATCAAATGACAAATCAAAGAGTAGAGAGTGACAACTTGAATCAAAGATCCACCAGCATCAGTCGGTTCCTGCTGTGATGAAAATGAAGGACAACAAAGAACAAGCAGTAACATATTAATAGAGAAATAGAAAATAGATTTCAGATAATGATGTAGTGACAGGAGTTTGACAGAGAGAACATAATGTTTCAAAAGAAGATGTCCCAATAGTTTTTTAGTGTACACAATATCAAAGTGTTGTCCTGAAATTATATAGGCTTCTGACCTACCATTGACATTGATTACAGTTGATCAAAAACGTAGCAATTTTTAGAAATAGACCTAAAGCCAAACCACATATACACCACCACATCAAACAAAAGCAGCTGTATTTCCAGTAAATTCATAAGAGCACATGGGTTTAAGCTGGTACGAGAGTGCTAAGAAGATATATTCTCTATGTATTTTCTAATCTCATCAGTCAGTTTTACTGTCTCTGTTGAGGAAACACATGTCATAATACCATCCTTGTATAATTATGAATCATGACTGTGGTGTTCAAATTTAAATATATATATATATATATATATATATATATATATATATATTTGGAATTTAAAAAAAAATACCATCCCAATTCGGGGTCATAAATATGGTGTTCTATACATAATTGTTCTAAGAATTGAATGCTCATAGAATGAATGTCCATTTATTTAAAACACATGAAACACAGTGAAAATATTTGTGGAAGAATCTCAAAACATGAGCTTGAGGGAAGCATTAAGAACACCCAACTATTTTGAGTAAAAGAAGTTAAACCTAATACACATTTGTAAATGATGACTCAACTTAATTTAACATCTGACTCAATGGCCCAACAGTCTATGATTGTGTCGGCAAACAGAAGAGTGAAGGTAAAAATACCTGTGCTGTCTGGATTAAATATGCTTGATAAGTGGTTTTCCTCGGGGCGTGCCTTGTGTCATGAAGATTACGAACATCAAATAAATGAAACTTTAAGGATTTATCATAACAGCATCATTCCTTATAATGCAATAGACTGTGTGAGTATGTGCAGTGCAATATGACATGGAAACAAAGGATCCAAAGGGGAATGGGGTAATTATTTCAAACTGATATTTTTCTGCTGGTGCAATGGATTTTTATCATTTGAAAAAAAATGCTAATACAATGAATCTGTTTTATCTGCAACACAGTGTTCATTCGCAGCTTAAGTTGCACTAATTAGACAAACCCATCTTTCGTGTTTTCTCTGCTTCACTCAGACTGAACTCGACCATGGCAAGTTTGACTGAGTTTGAAGTTGCATTCAAAGACAAGGACTGTTTCTTCTAATAACTGGCTGCTGCTGACCATAATCACCCAGGTTTCCTTATTTATCAATGAGAATATACTTTTGCTGAAGCCTATAGCATCCAGAGCCTATTTGCAGAGCATAGCAGCGACTAATCAGAGGTTTAAAATTGTCAGTCGCTAAAGTTGCTTGTCATTTTCAGCAGTAATTATCATCACAAGGAGTGTCAAGTCTTTGCATGTCTCCTGGCCATAATTATGTCACATCAAAACAAGTATAGCTCTACATCTGAGTGAAGAAAATGACCTCGGAGGAATATTTTGTCAAAACGCTTCTGAGAGGTTAATTAGACACATTGATGTTCAAATCTGCATAAGCCTGATATATATATATAACCCACAGAGACATTTAGCCCAAAGGGTAGAAATGGAAAATTTTAAAGGGTATTTTATAGAAGGAGTTCTCGGAGACGTAACTTATTCAGTACATAATTGTCAGTGCACATCCAGTTGGGAAAAGGAAACAAGAACAACCACACAGGTTTGAAGATATGAACGTTGATATTAGGGCCATTTTATGTTGTGCGCTACAAAGGAGGGAGATACATTGATCTATTTTGAATAAACTGTTTAAGTGCCATTTATCCTGGTTCATATCACTTTCAATTTGCAACATATTTAAAAAAATATCCTCTATGTACCACAGTTAAATGGACAATAAAACATCTTAAAAGGTCAAAATAAAAATTTCTCTGGCCCCAATTACAGCAGTACTTGTAGGTCTCCACAATATACTGCAAATTTCATTTTTGCATTATTAATAATTATTTTTATTACAGTACTTACAGTACTATTACAGTAGTGTGTAAAATTAATAAAAAAAGCCTTTACTGCATTTGTATTTATGTCAAATATATACAAAAACATTCAGAAAATCCCACACAATGTCTAGTCATGCATGACTTTAAAGACATTAATAGTATCTCACTTTTGCAAGTTGGACAGTGTGTGTGTCACATTTTTTTATGCATATAGGGCTTTTCCCTCCTCGCATACACACCTGTCCAAGAAAATAGATTTGCAAAGTTCTTAGACTTATATTACAAATCGTAATACAATTAAAATTTTAAAAATGAAAGGGGGGCAATTGAGTATCACAAAACTTTATGTGGATCTTCATTTTACCTTAGCAGAATTTTCATTTCAATCATCCATTTAGTTTCTTCTGCATGGTCCCGTTTGGGGTCGGGGGTTCTCTCTGTTGCCCGGTAAGGGAACACAGCACATTGCATTTTGAAAGATTTTGAAACATAATCTTACATTTTACATTACTAATGATAAAAAAATCTTAGCATTGACACAAATTTTATGTTGTTTAGCTAAGAGACTAGCAAGAATGACATAAATTCAATAACAGACATAAATCAGAGTGACCTTTTTCCACTGGGTTCAAAATTTTACACAATAAACATTTAGCAAATAGTAATCAGTTTCTTTCATAAACAGACTTTTTAAAAGACAAAGATGATAAAATGTAAGTATTCTGACCTTGATTAAATCAAATTTTCCATTGAACACAATACAACATTTCTTTAGGCATATTTTCCAGCACAACATTTCCAGCCTCCAAAGTTTTCTGATTTTAATAAAAAACAAATTAATGCAGCAACAGTTTGGGTCAAATTCACCGGCATGTTTACATAATCACTTTAATGATGTATTTCCGCTGCTTGGTTTTCAGTGTTTGCCTTCTTTATGACTGCCTCACCAAAGTCAACATGTCCCCCAAATAAGCAACAACCTGTGCTGAAAACTAAACACAACATTAGCTCAGTGCCAACAGGGAGAGCGCAAGGCACAAGAAGGAAACTCATCCAATTTTAGTTTGCTCCTCGCTGCAGCCAAAACTCTCATTTACTCTATAAACCATGGTCTGCCAAGTGCTTGTGTCCAAATCAAATAGCCCAGCACTGCAGACAGTAAAATGCTTCGGCCAACTCTTATTCAGTTTAAAATGAGCGCAGATGGGAGGATGTGTTTTGCATCCAGGCTGGTATAGGCTTTGACTTGTCTCATCATAAATATGTCTTCGATGGCGGAAAGAGGTTTTGCATTTGCGAAAACATGCACTGATGAAAATGTTCTTGTGATTGTTCCCAAAGAGCCATGAATATGATTTGACAATAAGAGGCTGTTTGGGAAACAGTTTGAAGAGGAAGTGAAATGAGTGTGATGTTTTTGCATCCCAGTCTGTCAAAAGTTTCATAAAATTCCGAAATAATGAATATTTGAAATGGTAAGGTATGCAGCACAAAAATATGGGTTTGGTAGTGACAAAGAGGTAGGGAAGCAAAGAAAATAGTTCTACTGAATCATAGAAGTGTTAGGTATCAGTTTGGAGACTGGTTTAAGCAGTGGAGCAAAAGACTCACCAGGATAGATGCTATACTGAACAACATGGACCATCCTCTCCATTGGGCTTCTGGACAACAGAGAGCAGCCACTGGATGCTGCAGGACAGCTCAATCATTATACACTCGATCAGTCTATGGAAGATTAAGTCTGACTCAATTCATTTTGCTTTTTAATTAATTTGAAGAGACCAAACACTTGAATTTTCTGATTAGGGTTAAAGTTAAAGTGAATTGTAGATAGATATTTTGCAGAAGGCCCTGTCACACTATGATTTTGGCTGTTGTCAGTGTTGGCTGTCATGGTTATAAATCTGTGGTTGTAAGTCTCACAGTGTGACAGGGCTTTTGGGCAATCAGCTGTTATGACCAAGTCACAGTATAACTAGCTATGTTTACACACATATGCTGACTTACCCCTAACTTTTTAAACACGTTTTCAACATTTTTTGGACACTGACAGCCAGTCCTCTTTTTGCAAACTCAGTTACTCTTTTGTATGCCAGTCAAGTTGATCCCCACTGATGTTCCCTGCTTTTACTATATTTGAATACTAGCCTACGATACATCCAGCCTCTCTAATCAAACAGTGTAACAGGCATCAAAGGTGCAGTTTGGTGGTGTGCAGTCAGTGACCATGAAACTAACTTGGAGTGACTCGGCCGGTCTGTGGCGTGAGACAGGAACAGCACAACTTCAAGAGCCTTTTTCATCCTCCTCTTAAAGCCGCCTCCAACAGACCGCAGCACAGAAAAGGACACTGGCAATGACAGTCTGGAAGTGGAGCCTGATCTGTCTTCCTGTTGTCAGCCTCAGTGTTTGCAAACCACTCCAGCTACAGACCGTATTGGTTAAAAGTCTGAACAAACGCCACAATGACATTTTCAATGAACACTAGCAGCAGGTGTAGTTTGTGTCTCCTAAAGTCAATCACCAGCTCTTTAGCTTTCTGCACTTCTTTTCCCGAGTATGGCAGTGTCATCACAAAACCATCAATTTATTTTTTAGAAAACATAAACTCTTACAATTAAAAATATTTGATTTACTTACATGTATGCATGTCAGAAATTAAGTATTTTTATTGCAAGTCCAAGTCAAGTCCAAGTCTCTTGGCATACTTAGCTTAATGTGAGGACTTTAGAACATAATGCCACTGTCTTATTAATAAACCTAATGTAAATGAATGTATCATTTTGAAAAAGAAAGCTATATAGTATAGTTAATTTCACAATTAAAATAACAAACTTTTTTCTTGTTTTTTTGTATTCCTAACTGTATTTAGTATTAGTACCAGTGACAACAAACAGAACAATAATTTTGTTCTGTTATCAATTTCATACATTCAGTTGTCTATAAACAAATCCAATAGAAACAGGTCTAATGAATTAAACAAAATCTTTACCTTAAATCTTCATTCAAGAATGTCATTATGTGATAATGCCACATTATGTAACAATCTGCCAAAATGTAAAAAACTCTCTCTTTATTAAGTAGTTTAACCACATTTTGTAATAATTGTTAACAGATGTTGTAAGTTATTACATATTGAGATTTATTTTTTACAACAAATTGTAATGTGGTTCAATATGTAATAACAGCCAATGTAGAAAATGTATTGAGTCATTTTATTAAAAAAGTTGGTTTTAGTACATTTTTGCAGGTTGTTACATAATGTGGTATTATTACATAATGTGGTTGTATAAGGTTAACTGTGAAAAAAGGAAATACAAAGTAAGTGAACTGTGCTGGGTTCATTGTATAGTTTATAAAGAAGATGACTGTGTGTTAAGCATCAGTAAACTATTAAAACCAACTACTACTGTACATCAACTCACAGAACTTTACCAACAAACTCAAACATCTACTACTAGACACAGACGAGACGATTGTCTGCTTTGATGTCACATCACTTTTTACGTGCATACCCACCAATGAAGCACTCATGGTTGTAAGGAAGAGATTACTACAGGACACATCCTTACAGGACAGGAACAACCTCACCCTGGACCATATGTGCAGTGGTTATTTATTAGGACAGGACTCTCCAAGTAGAAGTTTATAGAAAGCCTACACACACGGATCAATATTTGATTCCCACCAACCACCATCAGAACACTTCAGCACAGAGCACAAGAGGTGCCCACTACCTCAGAAGGTAAACGTACAGAAGAACAACACATCCGTAAAGCCCTGAATGACTGTGGATACCCCAAATGGACTTTCAACAAAACCAAGAGGACACAGACACCAAACAGACAGGAACTAGGGACAAAAGGGAAGGGTGTAGTTATCCCTTATGTGTCTGGTTTATCTGAAAAACTTAAAAGGATTTTCTACAAACACAACATTCCAGTCCACTTTAAACCAGGGAACACGCTGCGTCAAAAACTGGTCCATCCTAAAGACAAGAGCCCCACAAACAGAGTAATGTAGTGAAGAGTGCAGTGACAGTTATGTCGGTGAAACTAAACAACAGCTTCACAAGAGGATATATCAGCACATGAGAGCCAATCCTGGAGGACCTGAGTCTGCAGTCCACCTCCACCTCAAAGACAAAGGACAGTCCTTTGAGGATGTCCAGATTTTGTCCAGAGAGGCCGGATGGTTTGAGAGAGGTGTGAGGGAAGCCATGTTTTTTAAAATGGAAAAGCCCTCTGAACAGAGGAGGTGGCCTCAGATTCATGTTGCCTTTACAATAGGGTTCTTAAACCTAAATCAAAAGAGTTTCACTCTAGTACAACAACACCTGAATGGAACAGTGTCACTAACGACTCTCACATCAGGAGTCACACTTTCCTTTCAGAGCTAACGACTATGAGACCAGAAAAGCCTGGTCCAGGTAGGATTTGTTTCAGGTCTAACCCCTTCCTCTAGAGCAGGGGTCTTTAACTAAAATCAGCTGAGGTCCGCTTAGTTAACTTTCTTTACTGTAAGGAGTCCGGATAATTTAAACAAAATGTGTTTAAATATAATTCTTTAAAGTAAAGTCTCATTTATTCCACACCTACAGCCTCTTAAACAATATGGAGATGTAGGTAATCCACTGTGCTCTGTATTTTTTCCTTTTTTTACATGAGAAGGATGTTTGAGTGTTTACACAGCTCACAGACAAAAGGAAAATACTACAAAATCAAAAGAGACCAAAGATAAGGCTCAAGACCTAGTTGTTCATTGACAACAGCCTGGAATCCTGCACATTATGCCTTTAATACTCCTTCATAAATGTGTGAGAACTTTTTAAACACAAAACCATCATTTCAAGGGCGGCAGTAGCTCAGTGGGTTGAGAAGTCGTCTTTCAACCCGAAGGTAGTTCGTTCGATTCCCACTCTCCCCACAGTTCATACTGTCGTTGTGTCCTTGGGCAAGACACTTAACCCACCTTGCCTCCAGTGGATGTAAAACTGGTAATTACTGTAGAACAATGTAAGTCGCTTTGGATAAAAGCGTCAGCTAAATGAATAAATGTAAATGTAAGCCAAAACAAACTTGTTAAACAAAGATGCAGTCATAATTCATCTCTTCCTTTTGTCATTCCTCTGAAAACAACAGGAACAAGAACAAATACACTGAGCATTTCTTTAGCATTAGTTGTTGCCAATAACTAAACTGTTACTGTTTAATTTGCAGGTTCATCTTAAAAAATGTTTAAAATCAGAATACAAAGATCTATTTTCTGTTTTCCCCAGGTGGGGTAACATTTTAATTTGAAATGCTTATGATTAGTTCTGTAGCAGCATTTAGAATTCACACAGAAACTAACACAACTTGAGGAAGATTTAACCTGTGTCACTCATCTCATGAAAACTGTCCAGTCCTGGTTCAGTTCTGGATTTAGTCTCTGGTTATCACAGAAGTGGGGCTGGAGGATAAAGTGCTGTTGTTCAGCTTTGACACTGACATGGAGCTGAGGAGCTGTATTTTCTGATTAAAATAAAAGTTTCCTCTCCGTCTATAACATCACTGAATGTAATGTTTTGGTGAGGATTTTTACTTTAAGATTTTAATAGTTTCTATCTCATTATCAGACTACACTAAACATGTAGAATTTGCTGCTGCTCTGTCCGTAACCATAGTAACCTGAGGACCCGTGCGTGTACACAAAGCTGGCCTAGAAGTGCCGGTTCAAAACTATATTTTACACAATGCACCTGTAATTATGAATAATGTCTTGTGGTCCAGATCAAAGCCTCTCGAGGTCCTGGTCTGGACCGTGGTCTGCCTGTTGAAGACCCCTGCACTATAAGCACAGCTCTCTTACCAGTTCATCTCAGAATTTATAAAGTCATTAAGAAATTAGAGACGAAACATCGTCACCTCACCCAGGCATAAGATGTTAGTGTTTGTTTTTAAGTTTTCTCTGCAGAATTGATCTTTTGATAGGAGGAGCATGCCTTTTATATAGTATGTCAATCAAATAATATTATAAACTGCTGTTCTTGCAACAACAGCAAAGAATATTTCAAATGTAAAGTGATTATTGTTGTGGCATCTGTTAAAACATGTGTATTTCTCCAAATGAGGTTATTGTTATGTCTGTCACATTCAGAGCAGGGATTGATGAAAATTGAAAAATGTGGAGGTGGCCTTGCCTTTGAGCTCTCTGAGCCATGAGCGGCTCTCCCAGGTCTGCGGCTCTCCCAGGTCTGCTATCAGAGCAGGAGGCTGGATGTGCTTTAGCTGCAAGATTGTCTGGCTCACAAGGCTTTCCCATTATGGATTGCACACTAAATTTCATTTTAATTCCAACTCTATTTAGCCAGGACAGCCCTGTGAGATAAAATGTCTCTTTCTACAGAGGACTGCAGGAGTCCAAGTCAGACCCATTATTGAAGAAAGTGCATAGTTATTAATACAAGACAGAGTACAGTGTGTCATCACACACAGATCAGAATTGTTGTAGTGTCAAATGCAAACTAAGAAACATACTTTCCTTCATTTGACAAATTAAATATCTTACAGTGCAAATATCTATTGACTAACTTAATTACAGTTTTGGCAGTTTTAGTGTTTGGCATTAAAAGACACACTGTGCTGCCTGTTTAGAATTATGTAAATGTTTTTACCTAATGAAGGATATGAAACTGCAAAAGGCAGTGCTAGAAGGCATACATAAATCAAAGAGAAATTCTAAATGTGTTACTTAAATGCCATTAAAAAGCACATGAATATGCAAGGGCATTGATTTGTTTGAAGGTCATAATACCGATGCAGATCTCATTTTGTGGGGACTTCAATTACTTTTCACAGGGATTTATTGAACTCTAGGTTAAGCCTGGGTCATAGACAAGCTTAAGTGCAGGTTAGGGTCAGGTCTTTTGACATTCGCATGTGTTCCTCCTAAAGACACAGCAAAATGTTAATGAAACTGTGCCAACAAACATTTCCCAGGTACTATAGAGTTAAAACATTATCTCATTTCATAGTCCTTTTCTTAACCATTACAGTAACTTAAACTCAGTAAATGTATTTTGTCCCTGTATTTAAATTCAATTGTTTAACGTGAAACTTTTAAAATTCCAGACAATCGGACCATTGTTAGTAATCAACAGGATATTAGATGAAAAGGACAGTGTGATTTCATACAGATGGGACTTTGTCATAAGACTATTTTTTGCTCCATGTTTATCTCTGAACCATAACAATATTTTAGAAACTGGAGGTCATCTCACAAAAGGACCCTTGAGCAATAGTATGAGTAATAGTTGAGCAGACCACAATACAATTTCAATGGATGAAAGGTCATTAGTTACAAAAACAAATAAAATAAGCATAAACGAGATGATTTTGAAAAATAGCAGCTGACCGACTGTATGTGTGTGTCGTCAGTGAGTGGGTAGAGCACATTAGCACGTGGCTCAATATTCAGCTGCTCTAAATGTTTGAGCTTCATTAGCTAAATGCTTCATGTCATTGAATGCTTTGGACAATGTTGAGCTGGACTTGTGCAGAACGCTAAAAATATCTCGACATGGAGGACGCAGAACTACCAACAGATAGATTTAGGACTTGTACTTCCTCATTAAAGACTTGTTAACTGAGATCTGCATACTACAGACATATACAGACAAACGACACATACAGAAAACTTATCAGGGCAATGCTAAATATTTTTGTAGCTTCATGTTTAAAGTTCTACTGCCTGATTTTCTTTTTGACTGTCTCAGAGTGGACTCACCCCCAAAAGCAGCCTGGACCTCTCCTGCTTCTCTTTAAATAAAAAAGTACAACCAGACCATTTTTTAATACTAATACATGACACCAAACTGAAGTTTAGAGCTTAGCTTTGCTGCGACGTCAGAATGTAAAATATCTCTGCTTTGTTAAACATTACATGATTGAATGGACAGTATGGAAAGCATTTTAAGTTGCCTCTAGCTATTTAACTTCCTTGAATGTCATATATGTAGACCAATGGGAGTGCTCCTTTTTCGAGCATGTAGTTTGTGAGAGTACTAAATGGCCATGTTTTGGGAAAGGTTTTTAATATAATAATAATTTATAATAAACAGTAGATGGAATCATAAAGCCTGTTTGTTTGTTTGATTGTTTGTTTGTATGTTTGTTTTTTACAAATGGTTGCTTTTACAATATTCTATTTGGAATTTAAATACATTTCCCCTAGGAAATAAAAAATAAATAAAAATGAGGTAAAGTCTGTTTAACTCCTTCATTTGGATCCTCGGGTAATAAAAACACTTGTTGCTGTAGTGAGTGTCAAAAACAAATCATTAATATTAACCTGCATAGTAAAGTCAGGCATGACCCTTAAACAAAACAAAGGGAGCTAAACTTATCCAAACATAAATAATAAAACCAATAATTTATTCCAAATAAACTGTCTGTCCACTGGTATTTCAGCCAGCACAGAGCAGCATTATAGTGAAGACTGAAGCTTTCTGTGAAGCTTTCATTTGAAACACAGGCTGCTTTCCCCATTTCCCCCTGTCACAGCCTGCCTCCCTCCTCCTTCTCCTCCTCTCCCCATCCAGCAAGCCGGGCAAATGTTTAAATTACACGACCAAGTAAGCAAGATTAATTAAAATGATAATCTACAAGCGGAATACATTTCACAGTCAGCTTGGCGCCTGTTTGAAATTGCAATTCAGAGTTTTAAAGTCCAAGTGGAATAGTAACCTGCTCAAGAACTTTGGCCAAACAGTTGTTAACCCAATTAAAGAAAATATGTTAAAAATCTGGGTTAATGCAGTTTGACTGTTGACCGTAAATGGTGTAAAATGATGAAATTTAATATTTGAACAGTAAAATGTACAAAATAAATATTTCTGAGGAAGAACTGGAGGGCTGTGGAAACAACTGCAAAACTTCTCTTAAAGGAGTGAAAGAAGGTTGGGTATGTTTCAGCTTGACTTATGGTGCATTATAAAAAACGTCCTTTGGTGCATTCAACTCTTCTGCATACCATTAGTTATATTCTATCCTTTACCAGTCTATCCTCTTGTGTTGTTGTCTTTTCAGAGATATGTTTCTGGTTTGGAGATGCTGAGATGCATGTAGATTTTTCTTCTCGTAGCAGCCTTAATCAAAACATGGGTTGAATGGGCCGGTCCCTGGTTGCAGGATAATCCTCTTATGAAGTAACTGTAAACCCAAACTTGAGGATGTCTCTCATCAGTCTCTCATTCACAGCAAGGCAACATCCCCAAGTCGCTCCTGCTGATCCGGAGTAAACCGACTCTGTCGCTCCATTGTGTGTCAGAGGTTCAGTAAAAGCAAGAGAGGACAGAACTAAGACAAGAACAGTTCCCTTTTTGACAAATAATGCTGTTTTGCTTTTGGCTGATCTTAATCATGTGAGGTTTATAGCATGGTCACTGATGAAAGACCAATGCACCAAGAGCCCTCTCTCTGAAACAGTGTGATAAGCCTCTTTCATACATGTGTCTGGAGGATGTCAGCATCATGTTTGTACTGTCACTTAATCCTTATGTTCATACATGCAGCACATGTTGATAGAAGCTGTGTTTAAATGGATGAGTAACATATCCCAAAAATGAAAAGTAGTGTACAGACAAGCTACACAAAGTAGGTGTCTTAAATCAATGTGCTGCACTTTCAGCAAATGTTACCAATGCACATTTTAACAATAAACCCAATTCTAGTGCTCATCATTCAGAGGTTATACCAGGACACCTGCAAGTTAGAAGGAAGTCCAGAGGATAGTGACACCTCAGACACCTACTTAACCAGGAAGTTAATACTTTTTTTTCTAGCAAGATAAACCAAGAGTTTTCTATTACCAGCCAAACACTATAACTAACTAACTAAGAACACCCAAACACTAACTATTAGGGAAAAAAGTTTTTGTGTTAGCATTCTTATTCTCGGAAAGAAGGCCCAAATAATAATCACAAATTCTATGTATGTAAACTTATGAGCACAACTGTCTTGTGATTGTCATACATATACAAAATAAAAGACAACAAAGAGAGATAACACTAAAATGACACGACAATGCACAGAAAATGCACAAAATCCTCTTTTGTCAACAAAACACTACAGTCACAGATATCATTATTTATTGTAGATTGTTTGTAGAAATGCTTTATTGTGATGTTTTTGTTGTTGTGGACACTGTATTGTGAAAGTGTATTGTATCATGTTCTAACCCACGGTTTCTACCCAAAATCTAATCCTAGAAATGTCTGTGTAGAACTATAGAGTTGAGGTTTAAGAAGCAATGTCTCCAAACACCATGTGGAGTCTCTAAAGCATTGGTGGTCTATTACTGCTAACACTACATTACTGATTATTGTCTTCTAAAAAACAACAGTCACCAGTGTAAATCTGTTATGATTGTCCTTGTATTTCTCCGTTACATGCGTAATGTTAAATTGAATCTATACACGTCTATACCTCTAAATTTGTTTTGTCTCAGTGAGTAAGCTCCGTGTTAGTGTCCCCATCCCCTTGCTTCATTTATCTGTCATTAGCAGAATTAATGGCTGTGGGTTGGAGCCAGGGAGAGAACATGGCACCTTTCCAAAACTATGGGAGATGAGTTCTGTGAGAAACTCCGAACTCGTACAAGATTGAAAGGGTGGGGGGGGTGAAGGATGAGGATGTGAATGAGGATTAGAGCCAGAGACATGGAGGGAAAACAGATGAAATTATAAATGAGGGAGAGAACAGCGATGCAGCGAGAGTGAGAGTCAAAGAAATTGTGTTGTAACGAAGGGGCTGTAATTGGGATCACAGGAGAATAAGAACAGGTCTGCGGACGGGGGGAGATAGATGGAGATGGATGGTGTTCATTTTGGATTAGAATGAAGGAATGGGAGCTATGGAGCAACGATGGAAAAAGGACGATTGGTTTGTTATCGCAGCCCTTATCAGACTGACATGTATTTTTACTACAGACTACAGAAAACTGAACACATAGAAGACTTTTAAATGCTGCTTAATTTTTCATGCAGCACTAAATTAAGAATGTATCTTGCAAAATAACTTTAAAATTTTGACCTTCTGGCCTTTGCATCTGTGGATGTACTTTTGTGGAAGTGTTCTATAAAGCATGTATTTCAAGGTAAATGGTGCTCATTACTATGGCAACTTGACCCTTTGTGGTCTTTTCTTCGCTTATGGATCTCCAAATTAAAGACTGTAAAAATATTCAAAAGTTTTCAGAAAACATTAAATAAAAAATGCACACAAGTGTATTTAATTGCCTTGAATTGTGATTTTTTTTTATTGGTTGGAAGTGTAAATTCAAACCCACCTAAGGGTTTTCTCTCACCAAAATCTGCAGAGTCTATATATACTCCAGGAAGAAGTTCCTATCATTATTACCCTGTTTTACCATAACTGTATGAATGACACACTGTTTTCTGTCAGGGTCTAAGCACTAAACCTTTTTAGTACTTATTAAAGTTTGGGATTACATAATCTTGGGTCGCATAACTAAACATATATGGATACACACTTATGGAGTCAATGACTAATTAAAAAAAACGTTGGGTAACATTAAATTGGACATTAAAAGCCTGATAAGCACACACATTTCCATGTAGTGTCATGAGTGAGTGAGAATCTTTTGAGTTATGTGGATGAAAAAAAGAAGTCCAATCTTTGAGTTGTGATGTTTCAGTTAAATAAAAAGCAGTGTGAAGTGGTGATCATTTTAAGAATTAAACATATCGAGACGGCCTTACCTTATTCAATAAGTACCCATTCTTTTTAAAGCAAAGTATTCTCAGACTTTTCTGTAACAATTCAGGAGCACTTTTTCATTTAATTTACAATTTTTAGCCATCACTTGAAATAATCCTGACTTTACTAACTATACATTGATTCATTCATCCAAAGCGACTTACATTAAGCTTCAGTGTTACAGCTGGAACACCACACATTTAGCCCACTTATTTCACCTTTTCAGAATAAATGGTTAGTCTACCAAAAATCTTAACTTCTATTGGATTCATGAAACACCATACAGTTTCTTATGTGCTTTATCAACCAGTTGAAATAGGACAAGGGCTAGGTAATTCAAACTTCCAATGGACAATGGACATTATTTCAAGAACATTTGGACATTTTTTATCAATTTCTATTCACTTCAATGACAACTAGTCAAGTTATTTTTTATACAGTGCTTTTTCACCTAGTAGTCACTCAAAGCGCTTTACAAGTGTTACAGCTGGAACTATACTGGAGGCAAGGTGGTTTAAGTGTCTTGCCCAAGGACACAACGACAGTATGAACTGTGGGGGAAAGTGGGATGTTATGATGCTTTGGGATGTTTCGAGCGGGGATCGAACCGCCCACCCGGTTGAAGGACGGCCGCTACTGTTACCGTTTTTCAGATTTTTCTTTTTGCAAGGAAACCCAACTCTGATAAACCACTGCAACAATGTTTAAAGCCTTGAGTACAATGCTAACACTTATCGACAAAATTTAGCTTGCACATCTGTGGTGTTCTGTGATTGTTAAAAATTGATTTGGTAATATTGTCATGAACATGTTAAATTAAAATATTGGCAAATACTGAGAATCAGCACAACTGTATACGAGTTACATTTGGAGTAAACAATATAATATAATAGGACCACCTGGGACATTTCTCGACTGTGTATGGGCTAGTGCTTAGCTGTGATAGTAAACACTCTGGTTGGTT
This sequence comes from Neodontobutis hainanensis, assembly GCA_024349245.1. NCBI lineage: Eukaryota > Metazoa > Chordata > Actinopteri > Gobiiformes > Odontobutidae > Neodontobutis > Neodontobutis hainanensis. The sequence continues at coordinate 7,394,446 of JALDNG010000041.1, forward strand.
GAGTGAACGTAGTGAGCCATGGAGAGCGCTGAAGTAAAAAGCTGATTCCGTGAATAAAGGGTTGAGCACAGCCAGCAGTTTTGTTTGTACTCATGAAATGGATGAAATGAAGACACGTGGGAGGAGGATATGTATGAGTGGATGGTCATTATCTCTAACCCGTTGTTTTTTCAGTGTCTAATTATTTTTAAGAAAGTAAAAAGTAAGGAGCCTTAGCACTTTTAATAACAGATGTTTATTGAGCTTGAGAGAATATAACTCTAAAAAATATATGCACATTTCTTATCATTTTTAAGGGCTAAAAAAATTATCTTTTGAGCTGAAAATTTTTACTCAACCTTGTTTGTTAAAGCACTGGAAATACACAGACTGTGACAGCACATTTGTCCAAAGCTCAGGTAACATTTATCTTCTGGTGTAGTGATTGTTTTCCTTCATTAGTCAGACAACGTAAAATGTGTGACATATCGTTATTGGACATAGATGTGCTGTTTAAGGGTCAGAGTATAGACGGAAAAACAAGACTTGATGCAGATAATGATGCAGATATTTGTGTTGCTGCCTGGTTGTCTTGTGATGAATTATTAATGAACAAAAATGGACACGTTTGAAAACAATAATGCAGACTCCAAGGTTTAAGGTCTCCTTGTCTTTCTTTCATGATCATTAGTTAAGTCAACTTGATCAAAAATGAAGTGTAGAAGACTATTGAGTTTAGTGATATTGGCTGAATGCATGTGTTGATTTTTGAGTTCACAAGCAACTGTTTCATAATCTTAAGATATTTTCATTTTAATAGCTAACCTGCTTTGTTTACAACTGAGGCGGTGTCCGGTTATTGATCAGAGGCTACGTGGTGTTATGTCTAAAGCTACTACTCTAAATGAATGATTGGTTGGTGATTGGGTTTATCAAATATTATCTAATCAGAGCAGTGCAATGTTGTTTTATTTTGTAGTGGTAAAGTGGTTGCTAGATTTTAAAACCAAAAACACGCTCATACATGGCAGTGCTGCCATCACTGACCATGGTTCGGCCGTTAATACTTACAGCTCAAGATGAATTTTCGTGAGTTTGTGAACTCCCAAATCTCAGTACAGGGCTAGTTTTTATGGGCCAGTAAATGCATCCCAGGAATAATGTTTATTAAGGTTTTGGTCAGAAAAGGTGGGTGTTGCCCACGTCACATGACTGCAATATAAACAAAGTGATTTTTACCTTTGGGTGTATTATTCCACACAGCACATTTCCTGGATGAGTGTCATCGCCAGACCCTCATGACACTTTCAAAGGCTCATTAAGCTGAAGAGGCGCCGGCTTCATGAATCCATCAGGCTAATACACACACATACAAGTAGACAATTGTGTCCAGTTATTATGTGTGTCTTTGTTAAAGCCGTGTCAGCAACAATGAAAATGTGCTTTTTTTTTAACATTATAAGGTTTAGTGTTACTGCACAATGTCACGTTTCAGTTGAATATGACACCAAGTGTCCTTGCAAAGATACTGGGTTGTGTGTGGGTGTGTGTTTGGACTGGGTCAAGCAGGCAGTGCAGCAGAGGAGGCCATAATTGAGGCAGTGGTAATTAAAGCCTTTTTAATTGTTTTAATTGGTGTCATTAACAAACGGCAGGCACACACACACACACAAACGTGCTCACAGACGTTTAGCTCCTGCATCAACACTTTTCCACGTATTCTGGTTGGCTGGATATATTTACAGCTGCTATAGCAACGACACAACTTAGCTAGATGTGTCTAGTCAAGCGGTGCAATCATGGAGGTAAACACCGCTTGAATCATCTGTAATTACAAATAAAGTATAGGTCAACTATTGCAAAACTCTTATTTTTTTCACAAGTATAAGCTTGGATCAGTTATTAGGATAATATTTACTTGTTTTCCATTGACTGGATACAACCCGAAAAAAAATCATTCAGGTCATTGGGTAAACAGGAAAGCCACTTCTTTACTGCTGTGTACCATTAGCAGATGGTAGCCTGCTAACAGTAAATAGCCTTTAAGCCTATGTGTTTATATTGTATGTAGATGTCTTTGTCTATAACGTCGACGTGCATTGTACTTAAATAATAGTTTTGCTGCTTTAGCCATGTGCAAATCTCAGCAGCCACGTCTTTGACAAGAAAGCACAGATCCTAAAACATAGTCCTGTATAGTTGTACCAATGTTGTTCATATAGGTTCTACAGATACATAAATAAGTTAGAAAACTGTAGTTACACCCACATCATATTTATAGGATTTGCACAATTCCAAAATCTCTCCAAAACAATTTTGTTTAGTGTATACATAAATAACTGATGCAGTTGTTGCTCAGGTTACGGCTGACAGACGTTTAGTAAGCCTGTGGAGGTTCTCAGTCATCCAGGACATAATGTGGAAAAGGTTTGTGGAAAAGGTAAAAACAGGCTTCTGTCTGAAGCACCTCTGAATGCAACTGGATAGACTTTCAACCAATCAGAAAGAAGGAGGCATATCCTCTTTTTTTTACCAGCACAGCCTCATTTACCTTTAAACAACTTATTCATTAATCCTTATTATAAATCTATAAAAGCTTTTGAAACCAACTATTCTCTGTCACTTAAATGTAAAACTCACAGTCTTTTTAAATGTCTACAATTAAAAGAATATGTCCTTATACTCATGTTTAAAATAAAGTTTGAATAAATGGACTCTTGTTTATGCTGATGACCTACTTAGACTAAAATTTAATACAAGGTTGAAATGATTATTTGTCACTGCGGCTTTCATTAACAGACCCTTTCAATTTGAAATATAAGCAGTAACTATTTTGTTTCACTCTCTGTTGACTCTTTTTCTGTTTTTTTTAAATCCATTATCAACCTCTATTCTACAATTTTTCATTCCAATTGAATACGCTTTTCTATTTCACCATTTTAACATTTCTTCTCCTGGGTTTTAAAAAGCTTCTTTAGTTGTGAATGGCCTGTCAAAATATATCAAGTAAAAAAAATGTAACAGTGGAGTGGAATATGTGTATTTGTCTTGTTTTTTGCAATTGCTTTCCCTTGCTTTCTTTTTTGAGTTGTTGTGGTGTAAAAGGAATCCAATAAGACGTCACTTGTTGCCTGTTCCAGAAGAATTGCATTAGCAGCGTTAAATATATGACATGGACATCAAGAGTTTAGATACAGTATAGCCACTACTGGAAAGGAAGAAGAGGGAAGGGATTACTGCAAGAGAGAAATCTGCTGCATGCACATTTTCAGAATTCATTGCTCATTGACCCATGGCCATGTCAGAGAACTTTGTTCAATCATCCTCCTCTCTTCTGTTTAAAGAGCAATTTTATTTTGGCAACCGTCGCTGAATTTATGTGTGGAATAAAGTGGATTGGTCATTTTGGATTTTAGAGTGTTTTAGAGTGCAGCCTGGCCTCCATTAAATAAATATTATCTGTGTATTATGAATTTAGCTTGGGAAGCTTTAGAATGAGTCTAATGAGATCCAAGCCCAGTTTAGTCTTACAAGATTTACAAGGGGTTGTTGTTATGGGGTAAACCTGGTTTTAGATCTGTTAAGTCTTAGATTGTGTCTTGATTGCATTCTGTTTTGGTTTACATCAGCTTTATTCTGGTTTAGATCAGGATGAGTTCTTGTTCTACTTTGCATTAGTCCTGGTTAATACTAAAATAATGTTGGGTTTAGTCCTAGTTTTTCGGATGCATGGTCGATATATCTTCTGCTGCAAACCCAGGGCCAAAGTAGGAATGCCTACACGTCCCTCTCAGACCAGCTCCTCCAGGGGAAAACTAAGGCATTCCCAAAGCTAAGCTAAGCCCTGGAAAACCTTTCTAGGTGGGCATCCAGGAGGCATCTGCAACAAATATGGAGCCACCTCTCAAAGTGGAGGAGCAGTGGCTTTACTGTTTGGGATGTGTGTGTCCAAGATCTTTTCCAGCCGATCCTACCCACGGCTCCTGACCATCTGTGACCACAAGTGTGAGCTTTGCCTTTTGGCTCAGGTCCCTTGGCGGTAAAACAGACAGCACTTTCCATATGATCCAGGTTCTGGGTTAGAACTTGGGATTTGTAAAAGTTTTATTCTGGCTTCAGTTGAGTTCTAGATAAAATTTTATTATTGTTGTTCTTTTTCTAACCTGTGATTAATTCAATCCTAGATTTAATGCTAACTTATTCCTGGAGTCTTCATTTTGATCTGGTTTAAACTTGTTTTAGACCTAGGCCTACATTTAGTCCAGTTCAAAAAGAACAAGAATTATCCACTGCTTAAATAAAATGCTTCTTTCACACTAGTTTAAACTGTGTTTGTTTATATTGTTCCACTGCATAAAAGGTTATTTGAGGATGTTCTAAAGTTCTAACAGTTTTCCAATATGCCACAGACCATTTAATGATTCTTGATGAAGGACAAGAGAGGTCATGTTTTTCATAATTACAAGCAGTGGATCACTAGCTGTAAATACCAACAGCATCACTAGCCCATGTTTGAGCAATTAGCAAAGCATCTGTCTTTAATCACAGGATGAAAGCAGAGTTAGGGCACCATTTTCGTAGAAAGCACAAACATATTAGAGAAGCTACGCATTTACACAGCTGCAGACGATGACTTTATGTTCTTTTCTTATCTGTGAGGTTTCTAAACACAGTTGTCAGTCTTGTGTGAATAAACGATTTGACCTTGACTGTTCAAAGGTCATGAATACCTCATAGTGTATGAACCATTTACATGGAATAAACCACCAAACGAGATGATTTCTAGCAAAAGGAAACTGACTGTCTACATGCGTGGGCTGCCAGTAAGTAGTTCTATAGCAACTTAATTTGCATTTGCACGAGCTGAAGGCCAAGGTGCTCAGGTCTAGGTTACATCGAACTGAACTAAACAGAAAGCCGAATATCACCACATAAAGGACGCAGAGCTAGACATGGATTTTTAGGACGTGCGTTACCTCAACATCAACATTCAGTACATGCTATACCTACATTAAGTCAAACTGCACGTTGCCATTACAGAAATACTGTAAACAATATATCAATGCATATTAGGTAAAGAAAACATATTTATAGCTTTAGTGCAATGCAGAAACATGTGTGAACTGTCTTAGTATTCTTTCTCCACCTGCTAATGCTAACAAGACAGCAGCCAACATACTTGAGTAGAACCGAAGTCCACCAGCAGACTATACTGTGATGATTGGTGTATTTGAGTGTTTTTCATGTAAATGAATGGGAAACACTGTTGATGAACGTCATCTGTTTCCCATTCATTTACCTGAAAGGGATAATATGACAGTGAAACAGGATTTTGAAATAGTACTCACATTTACAGCTAAAAGTTTAACAAAATTCAATCCAAAGTATGGTATTGTTCATTATTCAGCATTCTCCCAAATGTAGAGTCTAAATTTAAAGTTATTAGGTAATACTAAGAATCACTTCCATATTCTAATTTTATAATAATTAACTTTTTTATTTTCCTGGGGATGTTTACAGAGAAATTGCTTCATAAATGATACTACAAAAGTTGAACTAAGGAGGAAACCTTGATAACTTCAACTATTTTAGTCTGACAGAAACTTTTGGATTGTATGGCATGTGTTAGAAATATGTTTAAAATGACTCACTTTGTTCTGAGAACACAGAGATTGAAAACCCAGCTGAAGTTCTCCTATTACTAGGTCTTTAAAACAGCCTCAATGGTATATTGAATCAGACAGCGGGATACTGTTGAGCTGTTTTATGGTGCTTTCAGTCTAAAGACCAATACACTTTTATACCCACAACTAAATAAGGAGCTGTATTATGTGCTGTTGCAATATTATTTTTGTTCCACAAGCTTTTGTTCCACAACACCACGGTGACTAACCACAGGGCACCTATTAGTCCGTTTTTAATGCTTATAATAGACCAGTCAAATGAAAGAGTCTGACTGATATTTTTAGAATCATTCTTTAAAATGGAATACAAATATATGTAAGAAATTTTTTATAAAGACATGTGTCAATTAAGGCAAGGCAAGGCAATTTTATTTATACAGCAGAAGTCATTCACTGGGTAAATCAAAGTGCTTTACAGGAATAAAAGACAAATTACAAGATTTAGATTAAGAAACAAAATTAAAACATTTTAAAAGACGGAGAGTGCTGATTAAAAAACACTTTAAGTTGTCTTTACTAAATGTAGGCGTAGCTAAAGAGGAAGGTTCTTAACCTCCCCTTGAACATTGTGAGGTTTTTCCAGATTTTTGTTGAAACTTAAACGCCGCTTAACCAGGTTTAGTTCTAACTCTGGGCTCGAGCAGAAGCCTGTCCCAGACGTTCTCAGAGTCCGAGGAGGCTCATAAGCTACTAGCATGTCAGAAATATATTCTGGTGCTAAAACATTTAGAGACTTGTAAACCAACAGTGCTGTTTTAAAGTTTATTCTCTGAGCAACAGGAAGCCAGTGCAGAGATTTTAAAACTGGTCTGATGTGGTTGTACTTCCTGGTTTTGGTTAGAACCCGAGTTTTAACCCTCGTTTATTTAAGGTAAATACCAAATATTGGTAATATGAAGAAACAGGTACATTTTAGAGTTTGTTGCTACTATTATACTAATAAAATCTGAATTTGTTCATATTCTGCACAACAATGTGTACTTAGACAAATGCTTGGTTAAACCTGTCTGAATACATACTCATCAGGAATCAGAATGCTATTTTCTTTATCTTCTTTTAAAGATTGACAGTGTTACATAAAGTGTATGCATACTGTATAAACACAGAAGAATAAATTTAGTAAGAATATAAAGAAAGGGTGAAGGACTACTGTACCAAGAAAATCTGTTTAATGTTGTCTCACAGATTGTGCCAGTGTGGGGGGGGGCAGTTGGCTGGAGGTGAGGTGTGAAGTGGTTGGTAGACAGGTGGGGAGAGCCTGGACCGGATGCAGCCTACTGAGCTACAGCTCAATCTGGTTGTCGAACGGTGGGTGGTCCCATAGGTGGTCCTTTGAGCTGGAGGGATTTCTCTTGTGGTTAGGGTCCTGCCACAGTCTAACCTGCCTTCACACAATGTCCCTCTGGTGGGTTCACTTTTAGACACACGTCATACAAACTTCCTTAAATGTATAATAATCTGTCTGTATTTAGTAAAAGTAGTCATCTTTTATTCAATGTGAATCTAACAAGAATCAGGGCTCATCCAGTAAATAAAGACAGACTGTTAAACTTGTTTTTTTTTTTTAAAGTCTCTATCTTGGCTCTTTAATGAAATAATGTGAGACATGTCCATTAATATGTCTCAGTGTATACTATTCTTTTCAAACTGAACAATCTCAAATCTCAATTTCCCATTGATGAGCCTAAGTTCTAATACAATTGTAATATACAAAACTTTTAACCAATCAAGTCTTAGCTTTTAAAATCCCTTTATGGTTGTAATTCTCTTCTCCATTTTTAAATGTGAATGGTCCGTCTCATTTAAACCAGAATCTTCACTCTATTATCTTTAACTTTGTCTTTTTTTTTTCAAAAACAATTCTGGGAACAGTTTAATGTCAGTTGACAATTTCTCTTCTTTTACCATATGTACTTTATATAGTCACTATAATTTACTTATTTCAATTTATAGACCTCTAGATGTCCATGAGGCCTCCATAAGGTTTGGAATCGCAATCTGCAATCAAATACATTTTTTCAACAAACTAACACAGTGCCACCAACCCATGGATGTCATTTGTAAGTCTTACAAAGTACAACTGTTCTCTTCTGTGTATCGTGCACTACTCTTTAGATGTTTCCCGAGTTGCCAGGATCCATTGCATTACATTTGTTTCTAAACCCTACCTCCTCACATGGACTCCGTTTGGACAAAATACCCAGGATCCTCCTCCGTGGCCTTTCCCTACCCACAATGCACTGCAAGTGTTTTGAAGAAAAGTGGGAGAAGAGGAAGTGCAGCATAAAGCTAAGAATTTTTCAGTTTAAACACAAGTTTTGATTTTGCTATGTTCATAGAAAATGTTTTAATGTTGAAAACATTTGCCCAATAAACGGTGCAGCTCAGTTTATTTAATTTTATAAGTGAGATTTTATCACCATTGTCATGTTAGCTGATGTTGCTGAGTCACTCATGCAGAACATTTCACATTCAGCTGTTCTACTTTAACAAAAAATACACAAGACTTAAATTAAGCTAATGTAACTGACTTTAAAGTTTTTATTTGATACATTTTTGTAAAGGTTAAAGTTTTTATTTATTTGTTGAAAATTGCATTTTTTTTATTCTAGTAGTCAAACATTTATATTTCCCTATAACAGAACTTGTAAAAAATTAAGCAGTTAAGTTTTTCATTTAGAGAATATAAAAAAACAGTGGCAAAACTGTGGACTTTTAATGATGCAGCTCGGCCACTCTGAAGCCTGTTCCAAAAGACTGAGGAGTTATTCCAGGACTCTAGCCTTGGCTTTGAATTAGCCTGACACTGGAGGAGCCTCCTCCGAAGGAAGGATCCTGAAAATTGGGTACCAGCCTTGGTTTCCTGTGATCTAGACTACAACACTAAGAGGTCGGGACCTCAGTGTTTTATACATAATTCAGGTTAGTGCAACACTTAAATTGTTGTACTTGTAAATTGTAATTGTAAAAAGATTGTGATGCTGGGTTGGTCTGAGATAAAATGGCAGGACAGATTTTTGTTCAATCCTTGATGAAAGATTTATTTTCTGCACAGTTTATCTGTCAGCAAAAATGTTTGATTGCAATTCCTCAGCGTAATAGCAGTTGACTAAACGTGACATTTTTGGGCGGAGAGCTGAAATACTAAGTTTTAGATTTTAATTCTCTGTCAGCCTCAACTTGGCAGAAGTAGACAAACAGTGAACCTGTAGCGTAGACTGCTTAATGAATATGTGGTGTGTGATTTGGGACTCTCTATAACCAGGTAGACATGGTGGCAGCTGGCTCGTCACAGTGCACAGTCTAATGGACTTGCCAAAACTCACAGATGCTGCATAGGAACTGTGAACGGGCAGAGCAGAGGGCTTTTCACACCCAAAGTAAGAAAGATGTGCTAAATTATGACATTTGATAAAGATGTAGCCTGAAAAATGGAACAGCTAAGAGACAAAGTTATGACATTGGAGGGGGGCTAATTACCGACCGCAGAGACTTTCCACTGTCATTATCGAATAATGAAAATATCACTCAAAACACTATTACAGAAATATTAAATTTTCATTAGACCCCCAGGGCCACTTTACTCTAGCCCTTTATCACTTTATACAACAGGACACTTGTTTCATTGTGTTAATATTTAATGAGTGATGAAATTATGAGTGGAAGCATTCAGCAACTGGGATTACCGCAAATTGAACAGCCTTCAAAGTTCATGTTAAAATGTGGCAGAAATAAATGGAAGGATTTAGACGAAGGCAGACAAATACTAATTAGGAAATGGAGAAAATGGAGAAATGGCAATAAACTATGGTCACTTGAGGATAGTTATGAAATCACACAAGAGAGATGCTTAATGTGGAGCCTTAGATAAATGGAACTAAGATGATAGCGTCCAACAGTGACTTGTATTACTTTTTAATATTGTTAAAAATAAATGAGAAATGGGACGCCTGTTTCCACCTGTTTTTTGACTTTGGAAAGTTTTAAATTACAAGTGGGACATAAAAGTTTCCCCTTTCCCCTCCAAATTGATTCCTAACTCATTTAAAGTCAAATCTAGTTATTAACAATCAGCCATCACAACTTTAGTTCACATTTCACTTTAAGTCCTCAATTTTCTGAGGTCCCTCTGGGCTAACTGCTTTAAATCACTTCAATTGCACTGGCAGGTATTCAGTTCTTATGAGACTTGCCTAAGAAAAGAAATTGAATATCACCTCAACTAATGCCCCACAATGGAACAAAAATGTGAAGTATGGTGCATAGATATTCAATCAATTGAATCAGAAAACTGTCCTATAAATGTTGCTTTTCCAGGGCTGGCTATGACTGCTTACAGCAAAACAGCAAAAAAGTGCATAAAAATGACCAATTAATCTAAGAGCTGGAGACACTGAACTAAGAGCTAAAAGTTTAACATAAGTTTTTATCTTTGTTTTAATGTAATGTAATGTTTTGTTTAACTTAACGAGTCGACAGGTTGCTATGTTGTTGTGTGAGAGGTTTGGTAGGGTGAGGGAAGAGGGAGGGAGTTTTTGGTGACTGCAGCTTTGAAAAGTCTTGTTCTGCTGAATTAGTTTAAATTTACACATTGGCTCACCAAGAAGTGTAGAAAATCCGCAGTTATGTTTGAATTCATTTCAAATTAAATTCTACTTATACAGTTCAATAAATATATCAAGATGTACAAGACAACCCCCCCTATTTTTAGAACTTCCATTAGGGTGAGGACAAAAATAAATAACATTCCTATATCCAGGAGATAGAAGCTCAGTGCATCATTCTGTCCCAAGAGTCTATTCCTACAGCCAGGAGTTGAATCCACAAAACAGGAGCTTGTTAACTGAAGGCTCTAATAGTACTAATACTACTACTTCTACTAATACCTCTATTGCTAATACTAATACTACTACTTCTTTTACAATTTCTGCATCGGTGAATGGTCTTTTCTTTTTAGTGAGTATCCATGCTTCGCGGAGTGATGCTGCAGTGGGATTTTGCTGCTGATTACAGGCACGGTAGAAGATTGCGGTGCTTCGCTCGTACTTGAGAGTTAGTGTTTTTATTTTTGTCCGATAAGCCTTGGAGCCTGGTGGAATCTCATTGGTGAAACTGCCGTGAGTAGTCTTGAAGTGCCTCTGCACGTTATATTCCTTGATAACTGAGTAGACGTTATTACACACCATGTAGGATTATCTTGTGCATGGACCGTGTACATATCAGTCCATTCTTTATAGAATCTTCAGATGTATTTTCCGTGTCAACGTCACAACGCTCCTCCTTTGACAGTGCAGTTTTTATTTGAATGTATTGCACTCTATGGGCTGATCGTAAAACACTGCAGTACTGACATGAAGTGCACAGAAAATAGCAGATTTTAAAAACTAGATTTATTAATTATAGGTAAATGGGCTGGTCCAAATAGCCTGGAGGGCCTGTTATGGCCCGCGGGCCGCTTCTTGAATAGACCTAGTTTACAACATGAAGCCACGGCAACAATGATTGGTTAATTTACAAATATATACTACATATGTTGAACATATTAGCAACATCCTTAAAAGTGGAAAGTAATGCACAAACAAGCAACACGCTAAACTTTAGCATTCTCTGCACTTTTCAGACTTTGTTCAATAGAAGGATACCCTATGTGGGAAAATTGAGTGGGTTGTGTTCAAACTTAAACAGCTACACCAGATAAAGCATGAATAAAGTCCGGTGGGACAGTGCATGTGTGAAAAGGAGCAACAGAGATTTCTGGAGCATAAATTAAGTGTCACATCCCACTCCCAGTCTCTGCCATCATAGCTCACCAAAACCACTATGTATTGACAATTATGAACTCTGGGAAATTCTTTCTTCATGAAAACAAAAGTCTTGTCCTGACATCTTCTGGAGGACGTGTATGAACAAGGGGTTAAGAAAGTCCTGCAAATAACTGGTTAATGCACTGCAGAAACCTAACATAGCTGAAACAGGCAAAGGATAAGCTGTAGAAAATGAATAGGAATACTTAGTACACCCATTGAATATATCTTTGATAAATGCGTCAAAAGTTTTATGTTCTTGCTTTTTTTGTTAATACCTTATTTATATTGCAACCTTAGGCACCGTATGCTAAAATGTATAGTTCAGCCTACCATTATGAATATACATCAAGTCACGTTGTAAAAGTCAGTGGACTTTCCTGCAGACTACTTTGTGCAGTGGCACAAAGAAAGTCAATGTAAATCATTATTACAGATTAGCTGCCGAGGTTGAACAAGGATAACTGACAATGGTACAATATGAGCTGATGCGGATGCCTCGCTGTCTTGTGAATGTGACAGGAATAAGAACATGCATTGAGTGGATTTATAGGGGTTTATCTTTCTTCATTTACCACAGCAAACTATCCTAACTACACCTTCTATTAATCCTTATCCATGACACACTGAGTCAGCTCTGTTTAATGTGTGAACTGTGCTCTGAACTCTCGTTCCAACTTCTCAATTAATGAGTTCAAGAGAGTGGGAAAATCCTATTAAGGGAAGTGCTAAAAGTAAACATTAGGAGAGGACTTGATGCTACTGTATGAATGTCTGGGGTGTTTAAACGAACAAATGTCTACTATCTTTGGGATGTCATGTCTAGACACATGAAAAGGACGAAATGAAAACCCTGCAGATTGCTTGTTGGTTGACTGTTTAGAATTAGTTTTTTCGTTGACTCGAGTGATTGGTTATAGAGATTTGTCTTTCTGGATCTGGATTAAGATTGTATTTTAATTGTATTACTGTCTCTTCATTCATTTTATTTTATATAGTACCACTGTTGGACAATGGGTTGCACAACTCAAGGTGTACATAAGTATTGACCGTCTTAATTTTGATACACGCACGTCTTAAAATAATTACATGACAGGGTCCGGTCCATGAAAGGTCTCCAAAGGCTAAAAATAAAACTCTAAAACTCTACTTGTCTCTAAGAGCAGAGGTTCTTAACTGGTTTGGCTTCGGGACCCACCATCACCCCTTCACAACCCAAATCAACTTTTCTAATTTATTTAATAAAAAGACGGAGCAGTTTAAACTGAAATAATACAGAATTTCCCAGTATGCCAACTAAACACTAAAAACATATTTAAATAAACCAAAACTTCCAGCAGGTGATGCTAAGGGAAATATTCAAATTGAACTAAATTAGCAGCATTTTAAATAAAACAAAAAGTGCATCTCAGGGACACAAGGTTTCAAGAATAACCCTGCATCAGTGTAAATACTGAACAGAGCTGTATTGATAATATTAATCAGTAGCACTTAATAAGCCATTCATTGTGCTTTCATACTGAGAAGTAGTTTTACCCACTCACTGAATAAATCAAACACTGTACTGTTAAAACTATTCAGTACCTTATTCATGCAGTAATCATAAAGCCGACATAACAATCTGAATATTTCAGTAACAGCTAACTTTACCAGACCCAGTTGGAAACACCATTACTGTGCAACGACTAGTTAAAAAAAGTTTAAAGTTTAACGTTAAAATGATGTAGCTTGGCTAAGAATACTCACTCACTGAATCAATGACAATCAGCACTGCACTACAAAAATGTTTTCTTTAGTAGCAGTGCTTATTCACAAACACACTCTACAAACAAATCGAGGTTTTTGTCCTCCTTTGTCCTAAAACTGAGAAAATCCATATCACGTAGTCTCTCATTTCATACTAGCGTTAGCATATGAAAACAAACTTTACTTTTTTATGCTGTGAAATGGAGTCTATCAATTAGAATTACAGCGCATTATTGGCACCCACTGTTAAAACTCTCCTCCGCTGCATTAAAATCGCCTTCAAAATAAAAGCACACTGTTTTAGAGCGTTTGGTATTCAAGATGTTGCAGAGTTCCAGTTCAATTATGGTTCCAGTTTAACTAAAATAATTTCTGTGCCCAATTTCTTTATCCGGCCTACAATGCAGTTTTCTCATTGGTCCAGATAGTTAGCCATACTTAGAAAGACTGATTATCTAGGTTCTAAATATACTCTCATTTACACTCTTAAAGAATTTGGCATTTATGAACAGATCTTCTAATGTTTAACACTCCTGGCCTTTGTTCTGTACAATTACACTGAACTTTATTTGAACAGAGCTTTAAAGGCCTGTTCACTCCAACAAGAGCAAACAGAGACAGCAACGTGGCTAGAGCGAGGAAATTAACTTTTGGCTGCCCATTCCGCTAATTGGCTGGCTGATGTGACAGCTCACGTAGCCGTTGTTTGGGTCTGCGAGAAGACTTTATTGTGTGCTCCACATTCCCTCTGCCTTACACCAGTCTGCACGTACAACCGCAGAACCTCACACCTACCTCATCCCTGTGACAGCTAAATTGGGATTAACGAGCTTTTAGGGAAAAGCTACACCAGCAGCTCTTCTTGCCTTTGTTTTGCCTCCATTGACACCCCTCTCCTGTCTTCCTGCTTGCCTAGCAGTCTGACTATCTGACTGGCTTTCACTTGATCTTGCATCAAATAGAGAGCTTTCCTTTTTTTTTTTTTTGCTCGGCACACACCTGCTTGCTATACACCGCCTGCAGGCTTTTTCCTCGTGCCATTCCGGTCAACAAACCGAGCTTTGAGATCACGCTTTAGACAAAACAGATGAAATGCTGCTATGAAAAATATAAGCTTGAAGATAAACTACAGGTTTTTGGTGTATCTCTGAAAATGCACAAATAGGACAGCAAGTCAATGTGCTGTATTATTTATGTGACAGAAAAATGGCAGATGGTGGTTGCTTTGAGTTGGCAAAGAAAGTACTCAGCATGATGTGGTGGTGCCAATTTAACGCCACACCATATTTTATGGTGATGGTCTGTGTGGGCATAAAGAAAGAAAATTGTGCAAAGTTTTAAATGCTAACAGATGTAGTTGCAGTAAATTACTCATAATAATTTATTTAGATGCTTGGGGTAAATGTATCATAAATAAAGAAAGGAGAAGAGTCATGTCAGGCCGGGGATTTCAATCAAGTCACACAATTTTATATCAAAACACTGCACACTAGTTTTGCAAAAAGAAATGGCAAATACGGTACTATTAACAATTTTAACAATTGTCTTATAATATACACATTTTTCGATTGGATTTTAATTCACTGACAACCAAAACGTAATATGGAAAAAATCTGTTCTGAAATATTATTTTCCCTCACGTTATTACTTTGGCGTCTAATTTACTGAACATTATTCTTGCCATAACAGTTGAGTAGCCATGGCCTTGTAAAATCCTGCATTGGGTCTAAAACTGAAGCCAGTCGATGACGATATGTAAACAAAATTGAAACTGATGAGTTGTCTCACATAAAGCCCGTAAATGAACGCTTTCACTGCCTAGTAACATCAACATAACAGTAACAAAGCTAAATAAATGTCACATAACAGTAGCTATATCGTGACGAACTTCACTTTGTTTGAGCTGACGCCATTCCGGCCAAGGTTCTCTCTCGGTCTTACTGCCGTTTTCTCTTCTTAGAAAGTTTTCTCTGTCTTTTTGGTGGCTCTGCCATGACTGAGGATGAAACAAAGTGTATGCCATTTTGGTGTGATCTTAGCGAGATCATACGCTCATCATACTGCGAGAGGTCACTGTGGGTTTATTGAATTACCCTAAAGCCATTTGTCCCTTCCCTTGTCGTGTGAACATGATCTGAGACTTGAGTTGGGTCGATGGCAGCTCAACTTGCATGTGTTGTTTTTGGCTTAGATGTGCCAGAGGGGGATAGTGCACACTTCAAACACACCACTACAACTCAATTAACCATCGTAAGGACATAGAAAACTATTTATGTCTGACAGGAGAGCTTGCAAAAATTATTAGATATCTGTCACAAATTTAAAAATAAAAATAAAAACAATTGATTGGTGTTTACATTCTGTGTTAATGTAATTGGGTTGTGGGCCATTAAATTGATGTATAATACTCATTACAATACTTTAAATACAACTAATGGACAGACAGTTATTTTCACACATGTAACTGAATGTTCTAGAGCAGAAGTCTTTTCAATACTTAACTTCACCTTGATATCTCTGCTTGTTTTGTCTCTGTGGCTCTGTAAAACTCCCTTAAAGAACCTTCTTAAAAGGTTCTGCCTTTGCCCTGCAGTTATATATTTTATGGCAACATTGTGGTCATTGTGATGCAATACAATACAACACTGTACAGTATGTTGAGAATCATTTATATACAATTACCTAATACAAACAAACTTAAACAAGAATGTCAAAGATCTTGCTAATATCTAGTCTTGCCGGCACAGTCTGTATCTATATGTAATGTAGAAGAAAAACAGAGTTGAAGCAAATGTTGCATCAAGAACTACAAATTCTTTCACCACATGTGGCATTTTGTGATTAAATTATCCATCTTCAAACTCACATCTCTGAGTCTGAAGGTTCCCAAGATCTGAAAGTGTCTGACATTTGGACTTGGATGGCAATCCTTCTTTTCAATTCCTAATCAGTGGTTAGCACATGTTCTGTTGCATTGTGTCCCATGACTGCTATGTCAAGGCTGCACCAGTGTTGATCAGAAATCAGAGCCTCATTTAGTTCCCATTTGGGGCTTATTGTAGTTCTATATGTTTATTCAGAACTCAAACTTTTTTTTGGAACCCCAGCAAAAATTCTTCTTCCATAAAAGGCAATAATGAGGTGCCAATTTTGGAGCAATGTAGCAGTGTCTCTTGGACACCTGTCGGACTCTAATCTAACACTGCGGACGAGCAGGGGGAATAATGGCCTCCATTCCTGTAGTGGTTTGCCACCTTTACCCCTATTCCTCTCCTCCATTTATGGCAAGAAATTCAACTTTTGGGATACGCAACTTTTCCTTTCTAATATTTCTCAAAATATCTGTCTTCAGATTTTTTCAACTATATATACAAATGTATAGACTTGTACTACCCAGAGAATATTACGTGTTAGCCATATGCACATGAGACAAACTAGCTTTTACTGAGATTATAATGGTGAAGAGATTGATAAGTCAAATAATGATTTGATTTGTCCAATCAAAACATTTACACCGTGGTGAACTTATCTGTCTCAGTAAGAGTTTAAGTGATAGGATCTCTGTGTCAGGATCCCTAGCTGGCGTTGTAGTCAGTCTGTTTTTGTTAGTGTGTAAGTGTTCTGAGTTTCTGTTTTGGTATTGTATCTGATTTTGTTTCATGAGTGTATCTGATTTCCTGATTTTATTATGAAGTGTGTAACCTCTGTCTGTGTCTCTGATATACTTCCTGGCCTTGTGTCTTTTCCTCCTGTCTGATTGCATGCTCCGCCCTGATGTGTTTCACCTGTCCATCGTTGTGTGTCTGTACAACCTGTGTGTTTTCCCTTGCTCTGTGCCAGGTTGTCTTCACCCCTGCCGTGAGTCTGTCTGTCAGGTTTTCTTGTGTTAAAGTATTTGTAATTCTAGTTTACACTTGTGTTTCGAGTTTTGGATTCCTAGTGTTAGTCTTTTGTAAATGGCATAGATTTATATAGCGCTTTTCCGCACCTTTCTCGGGCACCCAAAGTGCTTTACATCGTGCTTCCACTCACCCCATTCACACACATTCACTCCTGGGGCAGACAGAGAGGGGGGCTGCCACACAAACGCCGCTCAACCTTCTCCTACCACCACCAAACACACCTCTACAGTCACACACATCCATACACCAGTGCTACGGACACTGGAGGCAAGGTGGGTTAAGTGTCTTGCCCAAGGACACAACGACAGTTTGAACAGGGCAGAGCGGGATTGTATTCAAGGTTGTTTTTCCCTGCTCCATACTCGGGATACCTTTTTTGTAAATTTTCTCTAAAAAAACCTGGAAATACCTCTGCCATTGTGGGTTATGCATTGGAGTCCTTCTGCCTGTTCTGGACAGTAGGTCCATGACACTCTAAAGAAGGGTTGTATGTGGTATTTTTGCAATTTCCTATACCATCTACAGTGCATGACTCCTATTTAACACAATCTGGAGAACTGAGCCAATACAGTGTGCATCTTCATGAGCAATACTTTGAAAGTACTTTAATATACAATAAAGAGGCTGTTATTTTGGGGACAACAGTCCTAGCACAGCAGCTTTCCGGTAGCTTACTCACATTAAACCTGTGAGTTTAAATGCATTTTAAATTAATGTACAATACTCACTACCAGTGTTCATCTTATTTTTAAAAAGTAATTAGTTACACATTACTTCTCCCAAAAAGTAATTGAGTTAGTAACTCAGCAAAGTTTTGTTTTTTATGTTCTATAACAATATCACATTCTATAACATCTATCAAAGATGTTTAAAACACTATATGCAGTATTTTAGAACATTTGGTATTTATTTGAACTCAATAGATTGCAGTCTGCCATATGATATGCATAGAAATTAAAACATGTAAAAAAATAAATAATAAGACACACAAATGTAAACCTGTGTAAAAAGAAACAAATGATGATCTGGCCATTAAGTAGTGCAAATCTCTGTATCTGTAAATTATTGCACAATAAACAGAACACAATCCAACTCTCAGTAGGTTAACATGTTGTTCATTCTCAGTGAAAATGAATAATACAACAATCTATTCTAAAATACTCATCTAACACCTAAACCAGTGGTTGTAACTTAAGTTGTGTTAGCATGTGTTAATGAGGTGCTTCATAAGATTTGAGTTGTTTGAGGCAGATGTGGATAAAGTCTTTTTTTCCTGGGCATAGCATGTTACAGAAACATTCTTGCTTTTAATTTCAATTAACGATAAGTTAATTGAAATTAAGTGCCGGTACTTCCAGTTTGAGAACGCTACCTTTAAATTTCCCCGGCTCCTCGCCATTGTCGCTGACGCTGTCTTGTATTTAGTGGAAGTCAGGGCGTGCAGTGAGACCCATGAGCAGGGCATCGCCCACACACCCCTGCTCTCTCCAGCAGCAGCTGATGTGTCGCCAAAGCATGACACCTCGCGCTTTATTCAACCAAATTGTAGTAACGCAACACTTTACATTCTCAGTAAAGATAACAGCGTTACAATGATGGTAAAAGTTATTAATTTGATTACTCCGTTATTGAAAAATAAACACTTAGAGTAACGCCGTTATACTCTAACTCTAACTCAGCTCACTACAATACTCTAAATACAACTAATAGACAAATATTTTCACTCATGTAACTGAATGTTCTAGAGCAGAAGTCTTTTCAATAGCAACAGTCTTCACCCAGACAGCTCTCCTTGTTTGTCTCTGCGGCTCCGTAAAACTCCCTTAAAGAACTTCTCCTTAAAAAGGTTCAGCCTTTGCCCTGCAGTTATATATTTTATGTGAAGTCTTTTGGGCAACATTGCAGTCATTGTGATGCAATTCAATACAACACTGTACGTTTTGAATTAATTATATAAAATTCAAGTCAGGATCTATCTATGCCCTGCTTCAGGACACAAAACTACTTACACTTGAAGTTAAAGCACTTTAAACCGATTCAAATTCTTCTATAAACTGTTTAAATTCACTTAATGTTATGGTCCAGGTTAAACCAGATGATTGGCCAAGGGATCCATGGCTCGAGGAAGAATACTGCTGTCAAAGGCACTTTGTACTAAACTAAAAGCTGCCTGAATTGTCAGCTTAATTACCTTTTAAAAGGCATAGCATAATAATTAGCATCCCTTTACTTTGGCTGCTAAATTATAGACAAAACGCAATCTGGAGTTTGCTTGATGAAGAAAACCTGTCACACGTGTATTAAAACATTTTGATTTTGAAGTTTTTTTTTTTTTTTTAAAGTTACCTATAATTAATGAACGTTTCTTTCCTTTTAGTCCTTGCCAAAGAGATGCATCACATTTTCTCCCATCTGCCGACCAGACTGTTAGCACCGACACCAAACTGTTGAGCAGACAATAAAATCAAGAGGCAAGACTTAGCTAAAAACACTTTTTTTACTTAAAATTAAACTGAATTCTTTCATTCATTGCCACTCACCTACACCTTCTCAAAAGACAGTTACCTTACGTGCCACTTTCCAAACCCATCTTTTATTAATCCATTTGAGCACAACACCCTGCGAAAGGGACACGCAAACATTCAAAAGGTCAGAATTCATTAGTCAGGAAAATAGCTCCGGAAAACAAAATAGCCACTTTTCTCAGCCTTCCAGCTTAGATTCAGTTTGTTCCCCTCTTCCCTTGCTTCAAAGCTCACCAGAAATAATGAGCTGATAACAGTGTCTGCTTGACACCAGCTAAAGGAAAGCAGTCTGTTCCGCTCGTCCTTTTGAAGCTTTTGTCGAAACGCTCCTGCAGAAGTTGAAGGTATTTATTTATTTTTTTTAGCATGTCAATAGTCGACACCAGACGGCACAGATAATAGATGGCTGGGGTTGAGATTGATGCATTTGTATGATATGTAGTGGACGTGTAGAGTCAGCGCTGGCACAAACACCATCTGATCTTGTGTGGTCCATGCTTTTTTTGTTTTTTTGTTTTTTTCTCAACCTAGCAATCAGTGGTAGTCGACTGCAGTGTGTCGGGCACAGAGTAAGGCGACCGCAGCACACACACTGTATACATACACAGGCGTTAGAAGCTGCCAAAAACGACCACAGCCATTTTGGAGTAGCATCTGTTTGTAAATAAGCCACCTTCCTCGCCATAACTCTCCCACTGTGTGTGTCATAATTTCTAATTCCCGTCTTACTCAAACCCAAAAATCTAAACATAGAAATAAGATTAGTTCCTTTGCCAAAGCAGTGAATGGAACAAAGCAGTCATGATGTGTTTATTTAGACTATATTCATTTTGTCGTGGCACTGTTGGAGCCATGTGAGACTCCACAAATCTGTTTTACGTTCAGCAAGAAGAACCTAAATTTAAAAGTGTTGTCTATCATAAAAAAAGAAAGCTAGTTTGAATAGAGTTTGAAAGGTTATTAGAATAATTCCAATACAACTTTTAACACAAAAGTAAAAAAGTGGACCAAAGGATTTGTTGTTGATGAAGGACAGCTCCAAGAAGTGTACCTCCTTTCTATTTCAGTTTTATAAAGAAAGTTGCACACTCCACTCTCAAGTTCCCTCGTTGTGTAGCGGCAGCTAAATGGAGTTCCTTTTGATCACAGAGTTGGATCTAACTCATGTTAACTCAGATGCACTTCTTCTGACGCGAGCAGGTCCTCTCTGTCACCATGGTTACGCACCAAACAGTGGCAAATATTCAATTTTGATCAGGACAGACAGATCTACAGAACAGCCATTGAATTAAATTCAGTTTATTTTTGTTATTTCCTTTTGTATCATATTGGAAAATAGACTATGTTCTATACCTGCCTGTTCAAGCACAATATAGACTTATGTTGTCAGTGCAGAAAAAATAAAGAAATCTGCTTTGTGTTAAACATAAAGTGCCGTTTTTGTCCATCTCGTCTTGTAGCCTAATTTATTAAAATGTGAGAAACAAAAAGCTATTAAAAGTATTGTTAAGTTTTGAAATGAAAAATTACGGAAATTTTACAACTCTGTGAGAGTGAGAAAATCTAGCCTCTAAGACCTCTGTGTGGGGCAAACATTTTAGTTTTGCATGTCTGGATTCTTTCACAGATCAGAAAACAAATATGCGATCCTAAAACTTTAAAGTTACTCTTTACTTCATAAATGCCTGTATTATAGTATTACACGTCTGATTTTTGAATAATATGCTTCTACAAGGCTGTCTGGAGTCTGTCATGAGGACCAGAAACCAGTGTTACATACAGCAAGCCCTCACAATCAGCAACTAATGCTAACTTTCTGACTGGTGTGCTTTGTGTTTCCTGAAATATCACCTTTTTCCAAACATGGTAATCATTTTTCATCATCTAACTTCTGCTGCTTCATGAGTCATATGTCTAAGTTTATACTGAATGTCTTTGATTTCACATTTGACTGCTTTGGCACCATAGATATATTAAACACTATGTACAGCCAAAGAAACACACAATAAAAGGCAGAACAGCTTGTGTAACTGAGAACGTGGTGACAGTCTGTTGGCCATGCTAACCTTCCCTTCAACAGATCGGAGGTTGCCCTAATTAGTTGCCCTAAAGGTCACTAATGGTCAAGTGGTTAGTTACAATGTTTGGGAGTCGTCTCTTCTATGAAGGCTTCCTCCCTGCTATTTCCTTTTTTATGAAACTCGCTTGTACACATTAATGACTTCTGCAGCTGACAGATCACTGTAGGCAGATGCCAGGCCTGACTGCTATTTGGTTGATTAAAGTCTGATCTAACACTAAAACAGCTCTGTTTGTAAAACTGGGCCCAGAGTGACTCCTCCAGTGAGTGCTATTCCCTCAGGACAGTCCCACCTATTTATGGAGGATTTTGGTGGAGGACTTCAGGCTTTTGTCCAGACTCTCCCTGTTATTAGTGAGTCTAATTCTTTAAATCAGACCTCTGTACTGATGGGAGATGCAGGTGGGGGCTTAAAGAACGACCTGGAGATTGAAAATATCTTTATCATAATTTTAAACTAGGAGTTTATTAAATGGTTAAGTAAGGTTTACGGAATGACGCTTAGCAAGAAAAAAAGAGACTTTATCAATTGTGAGATCAACTGAAAATAAAGTTGAGCTTCTATCTCTTGAGGGAGGAGTTTGACCTGAAACTAAACCTGATTGGACCAGTCTGTTCTGGTCTCATAGTCGTTACTATGAAAGGACAGTGTGACTCCTGATGTGAGAGACATTAAAGGCTCAGGTGAGTTCTTAGTGTCACTGTTCCATTCAGGTGTTGTTGTTGTTCTCGAATGAAACTCTTTTGAGTTAGGTTTCAGAACACTGTTATAAAAACTAGGCAAGATGAATCTGAGGTCACCTCCTCTGTTCAAAGAGGGCTTTTTACATTTGAACAAAAATGTCAAACCATCAATGTCTCAAACCATCCGAACATTGCATTTTTGTTAAAAAAAAAACAGTTTCAGAAGAAACGGACACACTGTGACCGCCCTGTATCACTGTCCTCTGTGAACTCTGTGACCCTGTCCTCTGTGAACTCTGTGTCCCTGTCCTCTGTGAACTTTGTGTACCTGTCCTCTGTGAACCCTGTGTCCCTGTCCTCTGTAAACTCTGTGTCCCTGTCCTCTGTGAACTCTGTTTGTCCCTGTCCTCTGTAAACTATGTGTCCCTGTCCTCTGTGAACTCTGTGTCCCTGTCCTCTGTGAACTTTGTGTACCTGTCCTCTGTGAACTCTGTGTCCCTGTCCTCTGTGAACTTTGTGTACCTGTCCTCTGTGAACCCTGTGTCCCTGTCCTCTGTAAACTCTGTGTCCCTGTCCTCTGTGAACTCTGTTTGTCCCTGTCCTCTGTAAACTATGTGTCCCTGTCCTCTGTGAACTCTGTTTGTCCCTGTCCTCTGTGAACTCTGTGTCCCTGTCCTCTGTAAACTCTGTGTCCCTGTCCTCTGTGAACTCTGTGTGTCCCTGTCCTCTGTGAACTCTGTGTGTCCCTGTCCTCTGTGAACTCTGTGTGTCCCTGTCCTCTGTGAACTCTGTGTGTCCCTGTCCTCTGTGAACACTGTGTCCCTGTCCTCTGTGAACTTTGTGTCCCTGTCCTCTGTGAACTCTGTTTGTCCCTGTCCTCTGTGAACTCTGTGTCCCTGTCCTCTGTGAACTCTGTGTCCCTGTCCTCTGTGAACTCTGTGTGTCCCTGTCCTCTGTGAACTCTGTGTGTCCCTGTCCTCTGTGAACTATGTGTCCCTGTCCTCTGTGAACTCTGTGTGTCCCTGTCCTCTGTGAACTCTGTGTGTCCCTGTCCTCTGTGAACTCTGTGTGTCCCTGTCCTCTGGGAACTTTGTGTGTCCCTGTCCTCTGTGAACTCTGTGTCCCTGTCCTCTGTGAACTCTGTGTGTCCCTGTCCTCTGTGAACTCTGTGTCCCTGTCCTCTGTGAACTCTGTGTCCCTGTCCTCTGTGAACTCTGTGTGTCCTTGTCCTCTGTGAACTCTGTGTCCCTGTCCTCTGTGAACTCTGTGTGTCCTTGTCCTCTGTGAACTCTGTGTGTCCCTGTCCTCTGTGAACTCTGTGTGTCCCTGTCCTCTGTGAACTTTGTGTGTCCCTGTCTTCTGTGAACTCTGTGTGTCCCTGTCCTCTGTGAACTCTGTGTGTCCCTGTATTCTGTGAACTCTGTGTCCCTGTCCTCTGTGAACTTTGTGTCCCTGTCCTCTGTGAACTCTGTTTGTCCCTGTCCTCTGTGAACTCTGTTTGTCCCTGTCCTCTGTGAACTCTGTGTCCCTGTCCTCTGTGAACTCTGTGTCCCTGTCCTCTGTGAACTTTGTGTGTCCCTGTCCTCTGTGAACTCTGTGTGTCCCTGTATTCTGTGAACTCTGTGTCCCTGTCCTCTGTGAACTCTGTGTCCCTGTCCTCTGTGAACTCTGTGTCCCTGTCCTCTGTGAACTCTGTGTGTCCTTGTCCTCTGTGAACTCTGTGTGTCCCTGTCCTCTGTGAACTCTGTGTGTCCCTGTCCTCTGTGAACTTTGTGTGTCCCTGTCCTCTGTGAACTTTGTGTGTCCCTGTCCTCTGTGAACTCTGTGCGTCCCTGTCCTCTGTGAACTCTGTGTGTCCCTGTCCTCTGTGAACTCTGTGTGTCCCTGTATTCTGTGAACTCTGTGTGTCCCTGTATTCTGTGAACTCTGTGTCCCTGTCCTCTGTGAACTCTGTGTCCCTGTCCTCTGTGAACTCTGTGTCCCTGTCCTCTGTGAACTCTGTGTGTCCCTGTCCTCTGTGAACTCTGTGTGTCCCTGTCCTCTGTGAACACTGTGTGTCCCTGTCCTCTGTGAACTTTGTGTGTCCCTGTCCTCTGTGAACTTTGTGTCCCTGTCCTCTGTGAACTCTGTTTGTCCCTGTCCTCTGTGAACTCTGTGTCCCTGTCCTCTGTGAACTCTGTGTCCCTGTCCTCTGTGAACTCTGTGTGTCCTTGTCCTCTGTGAACTCTGTGTGTCCCTGTCCTCTGTGAACTCTGTGTGTCCCTGTCCTCTGTGAACTCTGTGTCCCTGTCCTCTGTGAACTCTGTGTGTCCCTGTCCTCTGTGAACTCTGTGTGTCCCTGTCCTCTGTGAACTCTGTGTGTCCCTGTCCTCTGTGAACTCTGTGTGTCCCTGTATTCTGTGAACTCTGTGTCCCTGTCCTCTGTGAACTCTGTTTGTCCCTGTCCTCTGTGAACTCTGTGTCCCTGTCCTCTGTGAACTCTGTGTCCCTGTCCTCTGTGAACTTTGTGTGTCCCTGTCCTCTGTGAACTCTGTGTCCCTGTCCTCTGTGAACTCTGTTTGTCCCTGTCCTCTGTGAACTCTGTGTCCCTGTCCTCTGTGAACTCTGTGTGTCCCTGTCCTCTGTGAACTCTGTGTGTCCCTGTCCTCTGTGAACTCTGTGTGTCCCTGTCCTCTGTGAACTCTGTGTGTCCCTGTCCTCTGTGAACTCTGTGTCCCTGTCCTCTGTGAACTCTGTTTGTCCCTGTCCTCTGTGAACTCTGTGTCCCTGTCCTCTGTGAACTCTGTGTGTCCTTGTCCTCTGTGAACTCTGTGTGTCCCTGTCCTCTGTGAACTCTGTGTCCCTGTCCTCTGTGAACTCTGTGTCCCTGTCCTCTGTGAACTCTGTGTCCCTGTCCTCTGTGAACTCTGTGTGTCCTTGTCCTCTGTGAACTCTGTGTGTCCCTGTCCTCTGTGAACTCTGTGTGTCCCTGTCCTCTGTGAACTCTGTGTCCCTGTCCTCTGTGAACTCTGTGTCCCTGTCCTCTGTGAACTCTGTGTGTCCCTGTCCTCTGTGAACTATGTGTCCCTGTCCTCTGTGAACTCTGTGTGTCCCTGTCCTCTGTGAACTCTGTGTGTCCCTGTCCTCTGTGAACTCTGTGTCCCTGTCCTCTGTGAACTCTGTGTCCCTGTCCTCTGTGAACTCTGTGTCCCTGTCCTCTGTGAACTCTGTGTCCCTGTCCTCTGTGAACTCTGTGTGTCCTTGTCCTCTGTGAACTCTGTGTCCCTGTCCTCTGAACTCTGTGCCCCTGTCCTCTGAACTCTATGTGTCCCTGTCCTCTGAACTCTGTGTCCCTGTCCTCTGAACTCTATGTGTCCCTGTCCTCTGAACTCTGTGTCCCTGTCCTCTGAACTCTGTGTCCCTGTCCTCTGAACTCTGTGTGTCCCTGTCCTCTGAACTCTGTGTCCCTGTCCTCTGAACTCTGTGTCCCTGTCCTCTGAACTCTGTGTGTCCCTGTCCTCTGAACTCTGTGTGTCCCTGTCCTCTGAACTCTGTGTGTCCCTGTACTCTGAACTCTGTGTCCCTGTACTCTGAACTCTGTGTCCCTGTCCTCTGAACTCTGTGTCCCTGTCCTCTGTGAACTCTGTTTGTCCCTGTCCTCTGTGAACTCTGTGTCCCTGTCCTCTGTGAACTCTGTGTGTCCTTGTCCTCTGTGAACTCTGTGTGTCCTTGTCCTCTGTGAACTCTGTGTGTCCCTGTCCTCTGTGAACTCTGTGTGTCCCTGTCCTCTGTGAACTTTGTGTGTCCCTGTCCTCTGTGAACTCTGTGTGTCCCTGTCCTCTGTGAACTCTGTGTGTCCCTGTATTCTGTGAACTCTGTGTCCCTGTCCTCTGTGAACTCTGTGTGTCCCTGTCCTCTGTGAACACTGTATCCCTGTCCTCTGTGAACTTTGTGTCCCTGTCCTCTGTGAACTCTGTTTGTCCCTGTCCTCTGTGAACTCTGTGTCCCTGTCCTCTGTGAACTTTGTGTGTCCCTGTCCTCTGTGAACTCTGTGTCCCTGTCCTCTGTGAACTCTGTGTCCCTGTCCTCTGTGAACTTTGTGTGTCCCTGTCCTCTGTGAACTCTGTGTCCCTGTCCTCTGTGAACTCTGTTTGTCCCTGTCCTCTGTGAACTCTGTGTCCCTGTCCTCTGTGAACTCTGTGTGTCCCTGTCCTCTGTGAACTCTGTGTGTCCCTGTCCTCTGTGAACTCTGTGTGTCCCTGTCCTCTGTGAACTTTGTGTGTCCCTGTCCTCTGTGAACTCTGTGTATCCCTGTCCTCTGTGAACTCTGTGTGTCCCTGTCCTCTGTGAACTCTGTGTGTCCCTGTCCTCTGTGAACTTTGTGTGTCCCTGTCCTCTGTGAACTCTGTGTGTCCCTGTCCTCTGTGAACTCTGTGTGTCCCTGTCCTCTGTGAACTCTGTGTGTCCCTGTCCTCTGTGAACTCTGTGTCCCTGTCCTCTGTGAACTCTGTGTCCCTGTCCTCTGTGAACTCTGTGTCCCTGTCCTCTGTGAACTCTGTGTGTCCTTGTCCTCTGTGAACTCTGTGTCCCTGTCCTCTATGAACTCTGTGTCCCTGTCCTCTGTGAACTCTGTGTCCCTGTCCTCTGTGAACTCTGTTTGTCCCTGTCCTCTGTGAACTCTGTGTCCCTGTCCTCTGTGAACTCTGTGTGTCCTTGTCCTCTGTGAACTCTGTGTCCCTGTCCTCTGTGAACTCTGTGTCCCTGTCCTCTGTGAACTCTGTGTCCCTGTCCTCTGTGAACTCTGTGTCCCTGTCCTCTGTGAACTCTGTGTGTCCCTGTCCTCTGTGAACTCTGTGTGTCCCTGTCCTCTGTGAACTCTGTGTCCCTGTCCTCTGTGAACTCTGTGTCCCTGTCCTCTGTGAACTCTGTGTGTCCTTGTCCTCTGTGAACTCTGTGTCCCTGTCCTCTGTGAACTCTGTGTCCCTGTCCTCTGTGAACTCTGTGTCCCTGTCCTCTGTGAACTCTGTGTCCCTGTCCTCTGTGAACTCTGTGTCCCTGTCCTCTGTGAACTCTTCTGATTCCTAGATCTAAATATTCCTAGGCCTATTTAGATCTATACCCTTGGTTCTTGTTTACCTTCAATTAATTTTGTTCTTTCACACTTTTAAAACATTATTAATGTGAATTTAACTTTAACAGTATTTTATTTAAAATTTTTATTTATTTTTTAAGTCTTCTCTTTTAACATATCCTTGTGGATTTGCGTCTTCCTTGGTCCTCAAAGTTCCACTTTAATTTTCCGCATTCACAACAGATACTTTATAATTATACAATGCTGTCACAGCATGACCCAAGAAAAACCTTAACCTTATCAACAACCATGAGATTTTTACAGAGGACAGCCCATAGTGGGAAGAGGAAGAAGCAGCACATCAATCAGTTTAAAACCTGCTACAATTGCAAGATTTTCTGTTTGCAGAAGACAAACAGAAAACCAATTAAGACAAATTGAATTCTGTGCCAATGTTTGAAGCCAGGTGTGATTATCATTTTGTGTTAATTGAGTTTTGTCCATTAGTCATTATAACAAATGCATCGTAATTCTTATCGGCTAATGTCTTGCTACAATTGTCTTCTAGTCCAGTTTCACTTTTAGTTGTCAATAGTATATATTTATAAATGAATGACACAGTGATAATGAGTCATTGTTTTCAAATACATTTCCTGGCACTGTATTATGCATTTATTGGGTTCTTACAGTCTTAAGTCTTAGGTATGACAGAGCCCTGTGTGATTAACCGTATCACTGTGAAGGTAATCCCTCTTTCTGGCAGCTCCATGCTTCCTGCTGCTGGCCATATGTCCAGCCGATTGCTGTGTCCAAGCCCTTCTGTCTAGGTGATAGACTTGTCCCAATTAACACCAACAAGATCCAAAGCAGGACAGAGCCATGCATCTCTATCAGTCGATGTTTATTTATTGCCTCCTTCTTAATTGTTTCTTGATTAATTAGGTTTTTGCAACATTTTCTTTATATATATATTTTTGCCTCTTTTCAATAATTTTCATGGTTATTCAAGTTCAGAGGTAATTTTTTTCTCTCTCGACTCGTCGCTCAGATAGATTTAAATTGTGTGAACATAAGAAGGACAAGATGCAATAATTGTAAAAGTGACAATTAAAGGCTTTAGACAGTCAGACAGATCAGACAATAGAGAAGTACACAGTGCACTATGACTAGCTCCGTTTAAACAAAACATTGTGTCTGACGCTGCTCAATGTTCTGCTGCAACGATTTGTAAAAGAACATTGTCTGCACCAGACACAGCCTTGCCTCATGTAATTACAGTCTGAATAAATCTGAATACATTCTGTCCAATTTACCTGATTAAAATGTTTGTTTTTTTTAACTTCCAAGTCAATCTTTGCTTGTTCTATCATTTTTGGGTTACCATTTAATATGATCACCAGTACATGTTCAGTTGGACCAACAGAGAGACTGCTTGACAGCTTTGTGCTCCTTAATATGTCTGCAAGCTAGCGTTTGACTTTCAAACACTCATCATTAATTATGAAAGATCAGCCACAAAATCTGTTAAAGAATGGTTACGTGCCCCTGCTAATTGGGGAAAGATTATACTTTCCATTGTTGATGCTAATAATTTTAAACAAAACTTCTTCATCCATTCTCCTTCATATGTATTTCTCCACCACCTCAAACGTGGTGGATCGGATCTGCCTAAAACCACTGTAACAGTTTATTTATTTCTTATAGAGATAGTGTAGATAGAGCAGAAACTGTGTGAGAGATCCCGGGTCGCTGGCGTGTGTGGTATGTGCTCTGCTAGGTGAGCCACTGAGGCACCCCACATTGAGCAAGTTTTTGAACTGGTATGAGATTACTACAGGCCACGCTGTGCGCCTCGAGTCGGTTTTCTGTGGATGCTTGTCAGACTGTGCCATGAGAGATACTGTAGGCTACGATTCAACAAACGTCAACAGTGGCGGCCAAAAGAGCAATGGAGTTTGTAGAAAACTTAAACTGGTGTCTCCGAAAGAGACTGGGGTAAGTTGATAGAATACACTTGTTTACCAAGTCATCTAGGACAACTGTAGGAAATCCTGTCAGATATTTATTGTAGGGATCTTTTGGGTTGTGCGTCTGTGGGATGGCTTGTTATAGTGTGTGACCTACGACTTCCGATTTAAAGTAGTTTTATGTAGTTTTATTATTTTGTAGTTTTATTATTTTGACTAAACTGCACATTAGTCACAATATATTCATCTCATCTTTATTAGTTTTAGTTAACTAAATACTATAACAAATAACATTATTTTTCTGAAGTAATAATTTCTACCTGAATTGCCGTAAAGTTAGCAGCAGTTTTATAAAAGTATCTTTCCTGGACAACGTGGTGTCTTATGTTCGTACATGTTCACAACACACTTTAGTCTACCTTCATGGTTAGCGTGTTTGTAAATGTTCCTTCAAGGTTGTGTTCTTTACGGAAATAATAGCACGGTTATTTTGCCGTGGCGTCAAAATGTGTCCATATATTTTTCTTGCAAGCGTTAACATTGTTCAATATTTAAAGGCCACTTCTGTCTCTGTATGTATTGATAATTTCATTTAAAATTTTTTGATGAAAGATTTTTGCAAAAGTTTTGTTCTCAATAATTACTTTTTATTTAGTTTTTGTTTTGTTTTCAGCCGACAAAAACTATGACATAAATTATTCGTCAACAAAATGGACACTCAAGACCAACAATAAGGAACCACCAAAATTGCACAATTTAACAATAAAACTTTTAGGGAGTGTCTCTATAGTTTGTATTGAATTGACTACTGACCCGTGACAACTTGCCGGATGCTTTCCAGAAAAATTATGTTTAGGGAAATGTTGGAACCTGCAGTGTGCTCAATTTTCTGGGCAGTTTAGGGAATGTTCTGCTTGAGGACACTACATAAAGAGACACAACCTCTTTGAGAAAGTCTCCCCAGAATAATATGTGGTCTGTATCTCATTTAAGACATTACACTGTACTAGACACTGTTAGATATATGTTTTAATTGACTTCTCACACTCTCATTGTCATATCTCATTTTAGGAAACTCTAGTATAGGTGGAGAGTCAGTTCTCAAAACTCACTGCATGCTGTTACCAAAACATTGCACTAACTCTGCCATGAACTTGTTTTTCTGGCACCATCTACCAAAGAACTGAGGCTTATTTTCTCCATTTCAGTGCTAGACCTCTCTGAGCAGGGGCTTTTTAAGCTGTAGCCCTCAGCACCGCTCTCATCACTCACTGAGACTAATGAGCTGTCTTTGCTGATGTAATTTACCTCATTTTGTGCCAGCTCATATGAAAAATCCAACCATTGCTGTGAAAAATTGCTACATTTGAGTATTTAATTATGTGCATATCTTTGCCCAGTTGCAAAACGGTTCACACCTTTTTGAGTCGTTTGAGCGGCTGCTGTCAGTGAGGTTTGTCTGTGATAGGTGTACACTGGAGTGACACCTGGATCAACCTCAGGATATACACCAATATTATGACTTTATCTAACTCAAGGGGAAACATTTCTTAATTACGTTATTTGGTAGATTAAAATCTGTGAATACTTAGAAAATGCAAGCGAGAGTTCTAAAGTGTTGTGACTTTAAATAAATGTTAATCAAAAATAACATCTGTGTTCTTGTTTGGATAAAAATGTGTGAGTCACTTCTAGTGAAAAGAAAGAACTTATTACTCTTTTCTAATTTGAAAGTCTCATTTATTTATAAGACAACTTGGAGCTTAACTGTTGTACACCATGAAGTATGATGTGGTACAGGTTATTGTAGTGCACTGTATATATATAGTTACCTTGAGAATGTGACATTACGTGCATTTGTTTTATGGTAATATTATCATGAAGTTAGAAAGTCTGGAGTCTAAGGCTGCTACCTTAAGGCTTTCTGAATGTTCTGCACCAAGACAGAAAAGAAAATTGGTCAATTCTTAGAAAAGTCAGGCATGGTACAAGTAATAAAAATTTATAAATTCAATTCAGGAACACTTCAGACTTAACTTTGTCAGTGTTATTTTTCACTTTATAGTGAATGCAGTTGCAGTTACTAGAATATAAATTGCTTGATTAACACATGTTTGAATTATTAAATTTATATTTTTTTACATATTTTGAATTACTCTTGTGAATATTATAAATTGCTCTATTTTCTCATAGACGTAAAAATGTTAAAATGTATGCTCACTGAAAATAACTATACTGTATTTGAGTAAATTTGAGGAGGAAACCCCGGGTGAAGACCTAGGACACGCTGGAGGGTCTCTCGGCTGTCCTGAGAACACCTCGGTGTCCCCAGACGAGATGGAAAGTCTGGGTGTCTCTGTTTAGACTGCTGCCACGTGACCCAGATAAGTGGAAGATGTACTTTGAAGGTAATGACAAGGAGACTTTACCAAACGTCAAATGATCAAGTTTAATACACTCTAAATATTGGTAATTGTACATATAATACCTCACAATCAGCCATAAATCCCATATTATTACAGTATTTAGTCCAAATTCACCATAGTACTGGGATAAAATGTAAAGTTCTATCTATTTATTGATGTATATCCTCAACTCTCCACCAATCAAATCTTTAAAAACATTGTACATACTGTGCTGTTAAAAAAAATGTATTCATGAGAATTTAAATTTTCTATACGCTGTGATAAATGTAAACATGAAGCAAATGAAAACACTGTCTGCTTTAATGCAATGTGCTGTGACCTACAGATGTTTCCACCTACAAATGGTGCTTGTAATGTGTGGTTAAACATCCATTACTTGTAGTCTTTATCACACACTCCCAGTGGACAGATGAGTGCAGCCTTAAAAACACTTCTTTTTAGTGTCTTCATCTATTTTGACATGTGCATCCTCTCACAATCTGTGCACAGAAGTCTGAAGAGTTATTCAACATCTACATTGTGACAAGGCCATGAATATTTACAGATCTCACAACAAGTTCAGCGCCAAGAAGATTTCATTCAGTGCTGTGGCCAGGCGCTTTGGTCACTGTCGAGTGCCAATGTTCAAAAAGGCCACTGCGTCCTGGTAAAGCCAGAATGATAAAATGCAGTTACAATATTGCCAATAGAGTCCATTTCATTCTATCATCAGCTTTTGCAGCCCCTTGCCTCTTTATAATTTTTTTTCCCATGTTCCCTTTCAAAAGCTACAGTCGATGCTGCGTAGAAATACGTTTTGGGGAACAGTCTTTGTATGACCATGAAGCATTGGCCAAGAATTGACCTAAATTACCTCTGTTGGTGATGTAGCCTGGGTGTAAGCGCACCTGGGTGTGAGCGCACCTGGGTGTGAGCGCACCTGGGTGTGTGCGCACCTGGGTGGGTGTGAGCGCACCTGGGTGTGAGCACACCTGGGTGTGAGCGGAAATGTATTTAGGTTTCTTTGTCTTTAAGATTCTATGAAGCAGATGTGGACCTCTTTGCTTCACAGGAGACAGCACAATGCCCCTCTATGTCTCTCTGAGTCCCCCGGCCCTCCTGGACGCAATGGCCCAGACTGTCTCTATGCTTTTCACCCGATTTCCCTTCTCCCGGGAGTCCTGGCCAGGGTCCGCCAACAGGGGTCTTGCCTCTTAATTTTGGCGCTGACCAGAATATGGTTCTCAGATCATATATCTCTCCTAACAGTTGTTCTGGGCAATTCAGATTGTTTCTTTTTTTTCAGGGAACAGGGTTGCCGTCAAGCAACCGGAGACAGACTTCCTGTCATTCTGTTCATGTTAATGTGGTATTTTCACAAAAAGACTAGCCTGCAGACATTTGAAATGAGCCAAACAAAATCTGCCAGACAACTTCTATTTTCTTTCTTCCAAATGACATTTAGAGGGGTTGACCACTGCACCACCCTTACACTTAGCATTTCCTTATAGAAAACATCACAATTTAGTTGACATCTTTCTATAGCTGTCTGCATATTTCATTAGTCCATCCAGAGAATGTTCCTCTGGCACAACGTTGTCTTTCAAAAGAATCTGACAATAAAAATGAGAATTCAAAACTTGTTTCCAATGGATAATCAACAGTACTTTGAAAAACCATGTGTAGAAAAATAAGCATAAAGATTTCCTGCTGCATGCCATACTGTAGATCAATGCAATCACCTGCCTAAGTGTGCCAAATGAATTGACATACAAAGTAATTCCTTGACTCTTCCGTCCACTCATTGAAGCTATCAGAAATATTAAGAACATTTGCCGGAACTGTGTGCAGCTTCTCAGAATAATCAGTAATATAGAAAACGTACTAGCTGGCAAAGGCCTGTTGCTTTAGATTAAATTATGGAACAAGGTTCAAGACAAGACAAAAGACAAGGTCGAAGGAAATGGAAACGTAACATCAATTGGACGCAATGTAGGTATATTGTTCTGTACAAAATGCAGTGCATTTAATTGAAATAACTCAACATAAGTCAGTCTAAACACAAAAGACATAATACAAATTGCTTCTAAGCCATTAAAAAGAAAGCACTTTGAACTGTATAATCCTCACGTCATGATTAAATGGAAAAAGTTAACCAATGGTCAACTGTCCTCTATCTATTGTTGCTTCTTTCAAAGTAAAATATGTTCTTAGTATTACATTCTCTTGCAAAATAGAAACACAGCTCTACAGCAGGGGGCATCAACTAAATTTGCCTGAGGGCCAGCTTGTTTCTTCACCGCTGCAGGGGGCCAAACTAAAATACACAGTGCTTTTGCCTTTTCTTAGTATTTGATTTTATTTCTTAGAGGTAGATACAACAAACTTTTTTTTTTTTTGAGATTCATTATATAGTAGAGGGGTGTAGCCATTGATCACAAAGCCTTGCAGAATACAACTAGAACAACTAGATACTACAATTAGTGCAACTCTAATGGATAATATTTTCACAAATAATAGTGCTTTGATTATACAGATATTGTATTGGTTGAAATGCTCAATGATACTGCCTTATTTAAGTTATTGTTTAGAAATTCAAATTTAGAGAACACATTAAGGCATTATTCATTAATTCAGTGTTATTAAAACCTACAAATATAATTGAACTTCAAACTTTATTAGTTTTAGATATTGCCAGAGGGAATACAAAAACTATTTTTGTTGACTTTGGAGGATAAAACTTTTAAACAAATGTCCTTGTAAGGGACATGAAATTCTCAACAACATTATTTAAAAAGTTCTAAATCTAAATTTCTATGTCTTTAAGTAAAGTGGCAGAAATAATAAGAATGTTATTCTTGTCTTATTCTTGAATGTTATTATTTTCTAATTTTGACAATTTGCTTTGGCATTGTTTACTATTATGCATTTTCATGAAATGAACAAATAAATTAATAATAAAAAAAAAACAATTCTTCACAGTTAAATATATTTTCCTGTTTTTCTTTTTTGAAGCAAAAAAAAACATAAGACAAAAGCTAGTGGAAAATAACATTTGAATGTTTAAAGATGATTTGTGTGTAAAAATTTAACAAAGAAATTTAAAAGTAATTAATTTGTCCTTAATCTTAAATGTAGACAGAATAAGTCACAAACACCAGTTTTATAAAAGGAATATTTGTTTTAGTGTTGCACAATCGTCGGTTTTGACAACTCGGTGCCCAACAGGCTGCTCAAACCGCTCGCTGATTAGCAGATGTAGTAAATGTCTGTACAGAGGATTCAAGACTGTCATTCCAGCTAAATGAGCTCAATTTCAGTTATTTGAAGTAATTTTAATAGCTATATTTTTGTTTCAACCCTACCAATTTTTGCTTCATATTTCTTATTTCCCTTCATGTTTTACCTTCATGTTTTTTTATTCCACTATGACCACTGTCCTACAGTAAAAAGTGCCACTGTACATTTGAACTACACTAATAATGATAATGACTGACAAACTGATGAATAAATGCTTCATTCTTCATTGCAGTCAGTCCTAATGCACAAGAGTTGCTGAATTACTTTAAACAGACCCAACCATATCAGTTTCAGAGGATATACTGTATCAGCATAGAAGAGCCGACTCTGATGTTACTGTGACGTGTTCTGTCAGCTGATTTACATAGGAGCCTTTATTCTACCTGAAGCGTAGTCCGACGCCCCTTGTAGTCCAACGCCCACTGTAGTCCAACGCCCCCTGTAGTCCAACGCCCACTGTAGTCCAACGCCCCCTGTAGTCCGACTTCCTCAGGACAGCGTTCCATGTGTGAGACAGCATATATTCCCCTTTCATCCTGGTATATCATCCTTGGGTCTCGTTTTCAGATCTTGACCGCTTCCTTAATCCACCAATAGTGGAAGAACTGGGACAAAACATGTCAAAAAGTGAACTTTCATGGAAGACCAAAGAATCATTTTTGGAGAAATTTCAAAGGCCTTTGCCCACTTCTCTCTGCCAGGGCAATTACCAATACAAGAACTCTGGAATAAACTGTTAATTATTGAATTATTCTTGTTTTCTCTCTGGGCCAGTTCTTATTCAAGGTTAACTTGCTAAACATCAAAACTCGTAAACATCAAAAACCTGTTAGGCGCCCCCTGGTGTGGCTGCCAACTAGTGGATAATAAATGGATAGTAAAAGATAAAAACTATCGTCATAGCCCCTCAGGACAGCTGCATTCAGATTTGGATTTTAGATAGCCAGACACAATCTTGGACAATGTTCATCCCCTGTGAGTGAAGCTGATTGAATGTGACGCTATAGTGACTTTGGGCTAAAGTACTGTCCGGGGGCTGTAGGTTTTGGAACGGATGTATCTGTGATGTACACGGTCTGGGAACGCTGAACAGAAGTAATGAAGCATCTACCTTCAGGCCTGTGCAGACCTCTCAACCATAAGGTCACCAGCAGGAAACCAACAGGGAAAACATGGAGGGAACATATCTATTCCCTGGGTGCTTATTGTGAAGGTGCCCTCGAAGAACAAACTTAACCTGTATTTGCTTCACCAGAGCGTGGACAAAGCCATCTGTCAAGAATTGGAACAAGCCTGAGTAATGTAATTGAACAGAAGTGGAAGATGCAACAACATATGCAATATGTTCTGTGCCAAAACTACAAAATGACATGTAATCACACAAAACAAAAAGCACAAGCACATCTCCACAGTCTTCCATTGATTTGAAATGTGTTCCTCACTAGTTATTTTCTCTTTTTTTTATCTGAAAATAAAGTTCTGCCAGAGGAACATGAAGTATTTTCTGCACCACTCCTGTGATTACAACCCTCCTGTCGATGCAAAAACTTTATCTTTATATAGCAATCCTTGAGGTTTATGTTGGGGAAGAGGTGTAGGAATCTCGAGGGTGAAGTGCAAGACATGACAGGTACAAGGAGTGACTGAAAATATAGAGAGGAATACCACAGAGGCATGATGACATGTGGAGCGATGTTTATTTTTGAAAAGTACACCATGTATGTTAGTTACAATTACAAAATTAACTTTTTTTTGTAGCAGTAGCATTTCAGTTTGTATTAATATTTTATGGAGAATGTAAAAAGACAAATTACCTCTGTGGGGCCAGACCTCAAATTACTTTATTTTTTTAATATACAAAGGCTACAATTTGTTTTTGTTTTTTTATTTCCTTTCTTATGCCAACTTCAAAAAACAAATGTGCCTGGTACTAAAATGTGTGCTAAACTATCAGGTCAAAGAGACAGGTGTAAATGTCAAATGTGAACCTAAGCTCAATGGATTCTCAAGAAATCTGTGAAGTAAGACTTTTCAAACGCAATAATGTAATAATAATAATGTATTTATAGACAATAGATAGTTATGGTGTGATATGTTTTCAATGGACAGGGCATTAGCTAACATAAAGAGTGACTTCTGCATAAACCAGATTATTTTGGCTCCATGCGTGTGCTGTCAGTGAGAGAGTAGGAAACATTAGTGAGTGGCTCAACGTTCAGCTGCTCCATCAATACAAGCATTTAGGCTGCAGCAGCTACAGATCACTAGATGCTTATGGTTATGTCATGCTGGACAAGTACGGAACACTAAATAAGACCATATGAAGGTCCCAGAGATACACAAAGACCTGTGCCTCCTGATCATCTGTAAAACTAAGATTTTCCTCACAAGATTAGCAGACAGTAAAACCACATACAGGGAAAATGAGGTAACCAATTGCATCTGGTTTTAGAATGTAATTAGAGCAGAGTATTGGTCAATAGAGCCGAGCGATACCTTCATTTTGAGTATTGATCAATACCAAGTATAAAATAAACTGTGCTATGATCGCCGATATTGATACCAATACCAATTACAGTTTCATTTAGCAAAGAAAAGGTTCCTCTATGAATTTTTTGACCTGTGAATATACTAAACAGCTTTTATAGCAACAATAGCTTCATACATGTTATTAAATATTTTTTAAATATTTTTATATATTGGTTCTAAACTGAAAAAATCCACAAAATGCTTTTTCTTTTGATATTTTTGACATTCATTGTTGTGCCTGCTGCTGTGTGAATTTGTAAAATTTTGTACAAGTATGAAACAAAGACTGACTGGCTACTTTGAATTTGTGTCAGACATAAAAGTTACATAGAATATAATGTACTGTATTCCCAAGGAAATGCAAATAAGTTTGTACTGAATTGAATTCGAATGGAACAACAGTGTTTGCAAAGTGACGTGTGCTTGGTTTTAATAGGCTTCATGTGTTGCACTGTTTGCTTGTTCTGTCAAGACCATCTAACTCTTATTAATTAGGATATCGTCCTGTTTGTTAAAGCTGCTAATTTGTGACTTGGGCAGCAGCAGCAGAGGAGCATAACGTGCATTTAGCTCTTTTTATTTGTTTTCATTTAGCCCAGTATTGTTTGGTGCTGTCTCAAATCTGCTCTCTAATGCCCTATTTTCAAGTAGCTGTGGCATTCAAATTGCCCCAGCGGCTCATTACTGCCGAAGAGATGCAGGCTCAAAACTGGTGACCATCAACTGACCATCTGACACTGCGGAGAAATGTCGGTGGGAGGTCTGGCAGGGGCTCGGCTCTAATTCCAATGTGTGGTTTTTGACTAGTTTGGGTCCTTTCATCTTTTCCCAGATAGGCTCACTAAAGCAGATCCTGTCATTTGTTCTTATGTGAACTCCGGCTCTTTTCAGGCTGTAACCACACGAAACACAGGCGCTAAACAGAGCTGTTTCCCGTCTGCCACCGCACCACACGCACAACGACCAAAGGCACACGTTGATAAAGGGGCGGCCTCCATCCTGTCAGCAGACTTTATGTAGGCACTGGTGTAGTAAAGACCAAGAGTGTATTGACTTGAGGAGAAGACATTTAGGTTCTTTGGAAGAACTCCCATGGAACATTTATTCAAACCAAACAGAGCTCTACACATCTAATCACATCAGTCTAATCTCGGGCAATCTTATAAAATCCTAAAACTCTCTGATTCCAAGATAAGACATAAATATTTGTTTGAGTCCAAGACACTGCTGAGACTTTTTAAAATGCCGTTTAAAAAACTAGTCTCAATATCAATTTAAGTGAATATATTTAAGTGTTAGGAACTTGAGTTGGGTGGTAGTGTCAGTTTAGGACTGCTCAAAAAACAATACAATAATCAGTCAAACACATGCTCATAGAAACCATGTGTAATGTGCATTTTATGACGGTGTAAAAACCCAGTCTTTGTGGTCTATTACTTTTCTGCAAAAATGTAGTATATGTAAAGCCATTTTAATGATTTAAAATCGTGTTTCTATTGCTAAAAACAGGCTGTGTCCCCAAATTTGTGTCCAGTGGAGACCAGTCTGCTTCTATCATTTCATCCTTATTTAAAAAATACTCTCAATTATTATCTTCTTCATCAAGCACCAACCTTTCATAAATCTGGACTTAGTCTGTTTTAATTAGTCTCTAATCAAATATTGCATACACGGTCATGGTCTTGACTCCCTGGTATTGGACATGACTTGGTCTCAGTCAGTAGGCTATAGTCTTGACACAACACTACTGACAGCACTGTCGACTACATACAGAATGTACCATTAAACATCTTGTTTGTTCACTTAATTGAAACTTCTTGATGGAAATAATAGATATTTAAGCGCAACTGTGTAGTACAAGGGTCTTCAAAAGGTGGACCATGGTCCAGACCAGGACCTCAAGAGGCCTTGATCTGGACCACAAGACATTATTCATAATTACAAGTTCATTGTGTAAAATATATTTTTGAACCAGCACTTCTAGGACAGCTATGTGTACTCGCGAGGGTCCTTAGGTTACTATGGTTACGGACAAAGCAGCAGCAAATTCAATGACTCCAGAACAGAACCAGGACTGGACTGTTCTCAGGTCAGGATAAAAAAGACTCAGCTCAGAGGGAAGTGAGGACGTCTAATAATGTGGTGAGTTGTTCATTTGTCTGTCAACTTCTTTATTCTGTTGTAAGTTTGGTACTTGACCCGTTTGTGGCTAATTTTACCTCATTTACAAACAACGTGAGTAATTAGCTCAAGCTATTCGCGTTCATTTGAACCCAAATGAACTGTTTTTGGGTGATTAAAAACAGAAAAAGTGTGAAAGGGGGGTTTGGAGAGTGACACAGGTTAAATCTTCCTTAATTT
This sequence comes from Neodontobutis hainanensis, assembly GCA_024349245.1. Classification (NCBI taxonomy): domain Eukaryota; kingdom Metazoa; phylum Chordata; class Actinopteri; order Gobiiformes; family Odontobutidae; genus Neodontobutis; species Neodontobutis hainanensis. Next base: position 7,434,462 of record JALDNG010000041.1, read on the forward strand.
GTGTTAGTTTCTGTTCGGAATCCTAAATGTTGTTACAGAAATAATCATAAGCATTTCAATGATTATGTTACCCCACACAAGGAAAACACAGGAAATAAATCTTTGTATTCGGATTTTATACATGTTTTAAGATGAACCTGCAAATTAAACAGTAACAGTTTACTGCTAAAGAAATGCTCAGTGCATTTTTGCTTGTGCCTGTTGTTTTCAGAGGAATGACAAAAGGAAGAGATGAATTATGACTGCATCTTTGTCATATTTGCTTAACAAATGTGTTTTGGCTTGAACTGATGGTTTTGTATTTAAAATGTTCTCACCCATTTATGTATAAAAAATAATATGTCAATAAACAACCAGGTCTTGAGCCTTTGCTTTGGCCTCTTTTGATTTAGTAGTATTTTCCTTTTGTCTGTGAGCTGTGTAAACACTCAAACATCCTCCTCATGTAAAAAAAGGAAAAAATACAGAAAACAGTGGATTACTTACATCTCCATATTGTTTAAGAGGCTGTAGGTGTGGAATAACATTTATAATTTATAATATTTGTAGACAACCTGTGGCCTATTCTCTCTGTTTTTAGGTGAGATACAGGCAGAGAGCAGTTGCACAACAAATATTTTTACCTCCATCTTGTTTTAGAAGAACATAAATAAAGATTTCTCAAGACAGTGACAATATCGTGGTAATACCTTTAACAGGATATGTAACAGCACATGATGACGAGAAGCACTGGAAAAGTCTCTTGTCTTAAGCTGTGACAGTTCAATATTAAATTTTTATTCCTTTGGTAATTAAATAAGTACGTACCACATATTCTCTGTCTCTAGTTATTTATGTCACTGCACAGACTTGATGAAATAAAAATGCCTTCCTGTTTTTGACATTTAAAAAAAGTTTCCTTAATTGAGTAAGAATTAGCGCTGCATGTACTGCAGGGACGATGTTTAAGGCTTCTCATTAAAATACACATTTTAGAAGCTGTCACGTTGTTGCCTTAAATAAATCAGTCTGTAGCGTTTTGTTTACTACCTGTCACTTTTTGCACCGTGCAGACTTTGTTCTGGCGGAGTCAGCTCTGTTTCAGATATCACCGATCACTTTGATGAACAGAAACGTGTCAGCCGCAATCATAATGAAACCATGGAAACAGGATTTTAATGGTTTTAATAACCCTTTAAGTCTTTTATGAGAGCAATATCAAATGATCGAGTTTCAGATGATGAACGCTGCGAAGCCCCCTAAAGTTTCCAATTACAAAAACCCAGGGGGCATGCAGTTGGATTCATTATTTTGGAGGCAGAGCAGAGCGGCACCATGAATTTAAATGTCTTTTCCTATCTATCCCTTAATCTGGAGGAATCTCGCTTTTTCAGCTTTTCGTCTTTGCATGTTTAGGCAAATTATTTATGCATGGCTTCCCAGACAATGCCTCGACGAAGCCACATTTCTGTTGTGTTCGCTGCAGTTTTATTCACACCGTGGTAGTCTTTATGTCTATAGACTTTTTCATGACAAACATTCTTTTAAAGCATTTTCTTTGGCTGCGGCACTGACATTTAACAACTACTCATCCAGGGACCTCCAAAAACTCTTTGCACTTTGAAAACACTTCTAGAAGTTGGTCTTTGGTTTTAGCCACCTGTGTCTTTTTGTGTTTTGTTTTGGTGCAACATCAAATGGAAAGAAAGAGACTGAGACAAGTTGAAGTTGGGAAACTGAATGCAGAGGCAGTACAAAGAATGGCCTCAGTGAGAACTGTGGCCGATGACCTTCTCTGATGAGCTGCGACAAGAAGCTCTGTCTTTCTACCTTGTTCTGTCGCTTAACATGCGTCTACTTCCCCACACTGGCTCGAACCCTCCAAAAAAACGTATCAATAAAACACTGGCTCAGAAAAGTTTGGCCAAATTAAACTTCTACAAAAAGTTGTGTTATCAATATTGTTAAATACACAATAGGCTTGTTGCAGATTTGATCAAATGTGACGATATATAGTACATAGACACATTGGAATTTACTGACAATAGGCAAAATGCAGAGAGCAAAAAAGCCGATATGTGTCTATCCAAACTCTTAAAGTGCCATAAAGTAATCATTTTGTGGGCTACTTTAATTTCAAATTAAATTATACTTTTAGAGTAAGTCTCAAATGATACACAACATTAAATTATTGGTGCCTGCTCTGCAACATTATTCAAAAGTATATAATTTTGTACCTGCTTCGCCTGTTTGTAAATGGGCTCTGGTGATGGCATATTGGGTCACATTAACCCATGAACAAAATCACAATGCTAGCGAGGATTTGTATAGTCAAGCTTCTGCACACGTCACATCAGCCCTGCCACATGAACACGTGACAGCTGCAGAGGGATACGTACAGTGATTACAGTTGTAGGTCCTCACCTCCACATCAGCCCTAATCCATTATTTGGTTTCCCGCCCTTAGTGTCCAAAGTGCAAATATGACTGTAGCTTAATTATGAACATTAAACCCACCACAGGATGCATTATTTGCCAACCTGAAAGTAAATTGTTTTTTTCCCATTTGTTCCCTCCTGTCTGTGTGTTACAGCAGATGCACATTAAAAAAATACTCTTCCTTTGTTCACGTCTGTTGTATTTGAGAAAGCCAAACCAGGGACCTGTTTTTGCCAGTTAGCTTCCAGCTACTAGTTATCAGTTCAGTTCATCAGTCTCAGTTTAGTTTCGGACACAGATGAAATCCATTCTTGCGTTCTTTCTCATCTTTAACTTAGTAAACAATCCATCCTGAGGAGAATTGTTTCGGAAAGTGCATGTTGAATGAATGACTGTGGTGCTTAGGGCTAACAGGTGGGAGAAAGATAACACAGAGAAAAACAAAAGGCAACTCTACCAAGTGATGCAAGACTGTTTAAAAGAAGAGGCAGCTCAGCTTGTTAGCAGGAGCCCACACTAAAGCAGCAGCGAATTTAAATCAAAGTTGTATTTCCTGCTTTTCTGCTCATACTTTTCTCTTAGAGCCTTGAATTTCTATGTGAAGAAAATCAAAAGTCTAAACTACATTGTTGGAACACTTTATACATAACAAATCATCTACATAGGCGCTGAATATTCTTTTCTACAACATCTTTGGCTCTTCAACCCCGGTCTCTCAATGGCTTTTGTTGCAATGCTTAAATGTTTTCTCGAGCTCTCTTATGCACTAATGTCCACACAGAGACAGGAATCTAAAAACATATTTTCAGTGTGTTTTGTCCTCCTGTACGCAGGCATCTTTAACCTAAATGGAAATTCTTTGGAAAACTCAGTGAGAGTGCCCAGCAAAATGAAAGGAGAGTATTAAGCCGCAATTTGACACATCGCTGCTTAAAAACGAAACAGCCCTGAATGGAGCGTTTGTAGGTGCCATGACGCAGAGCCAGTACCACTGTGTTCCAGTCATTGTGCAGGGGCTCCGGCCCTCGTCCACGCAATGAACCTCTTTACTTTGATAAATATTGAGCTAAATTATGAAAAAAGAAACTGTCCTTTTTATTTAAAATACTTTTGCTTAATGCTTTTGGAGAGAAATGATGATGTGCACGTGGCAGAGAGCACTCCTGCCTCACAACAAGAAAGTTGTGAGTTCAAAACCCGGCCGACTCAAAACATTCTCGGCCGACTCCGCTCTTTCTGTGAGGAGTCTGCATGTCCTTCATCTGTTACCGTGGGTTCTCTCCGGGTACTCCGGCTTCCTCCCACCGTCCAAAGACATGTATGTACAGGTTAATGTCAACTCTAAAGTGTCCCTAGTGAGTGAATGTGAGAGAAAACTGGCCATTGTCCTGCCTCAGGCCCAAAGCTGCTGGGATAGGCTCCAGTCACCTACAACACCTAACGGGACTAAGTGGTAGAGAGAGAAGAGAGAAAACGAGAGAAATGAATGTTGAGCGGTCATCCGCTGGAAGGTTGGCTGTTTAAATCTTGCTCTCTCCAGTTTATTCTGTCCTTGGGCAGGACATGCACAAAATGGCTGCCCCTGGAGAATGACTACAGAGATGTCTACCACCAGTGTGTGACTGTGGAGTGAATGAATAATGGCGCTTTGGCCTGTTTGAGTCCCTTGGTTCTTTGGAAAAAAAGTGAAATATAAATCGAAGCCATTATTATTATTATTATTATTATTATTATTATTATTATTATTATTATTATTATTATTATTATTATTATTATTATTATTATTATTAATTGTCCTACATAAATAAAATTGACATTGACATTCAGCCTTTGTGTTGAGTCTCCAGAATGAGCATACGGCTGGCTCAGGGCTACGCACATTTCACGTTCTGTTGGACTTGTATAGATGCCATATTGGATGTAAAGGTGGCGCACACAATGTAATAAATGAGGCCCTAGGTGATTGGTCACCTGCAGGTGTTAAAGACAAGATTAAAATGTGATTAAAAAGTGCGAGGTGTGTACAAACAACTTTTCTCTGTCTCCAAAATTCAAATAGAGTAATAATACCTCAGCAAAGAAGGACATTGACAGTGGTGGAGGAAGTACTTAAGTTTAGTACTTAAGTAAAAGTACAACTACCCTGCAAAATATATACTTAAGTAAAAGTATAATTACTACATCAACATATTACTTAAGTAAAAGTCATAAGTACATACTTTTAAATTTACTTTAAAGTATTTTTTTAAGTAAAAGTACAATCAGTTGTATCAATGTCTGGGCTGTTCAATTGTAACAATCACAAACAACATCTATTGTGTACTGGAAAGAGTTGTTGTGCAATACTGACACTGTAAAAATCTGGTTATTTACTTATTACTCATTAAATAATAATTGGGCTAAGCCAATTATGACATACAATTTATTTTATTTTTAATAATCTTTTAAGAGCAGTAAAAAAAACTCAAAAGTACACACTACTGACACTTACAACCAAGCATATCACACGGGTAAAATTGGTTTAATATTCGCATATACTTTCGCGCTAAATTGCTAAATTGCTAAGTAAATAATATATATACACACACAGTACAGGTCAAAAGTTTGGACACATTACTATTTTTAATGTTTTTGAAAGAAGTTTCTTCTACTCATCAAGCCTGCATTTATTTGATCAAAAATACAGAAAAATGTAATATTGTGATATATTATTACAATTTAAAATAATTGGTTTTCAATTTATTATACTTTAAATTATCATTTATTTTGGTGATGCAAAGCTGAATTTTCATTGAGTCAAAACAAACAGCTATTTTAGCCAACTACGAATGTACAGATATAGCAGTAGTTTGCTCGTCTCCAAAAATGTAACGTACTAGCAAGCTATGGTCCCTGCTGTGCTAATAACCAGCTAAAGAAGTTGCCCTGTTAGGGTACCACCAACTTCGTCGTCAAACAAATATTATACTGGTGTGATATTTTTGTTATGTTGACATCCGTTTTCTATAACAGTCATAGCTTCATGTCATAGCAAGTTTGTAACCTAAATATTAATAACTAGCATTGCATGTCTTACCTCTATATGTTTCTTCAAATTTGAAGGGTTTTTTTTAAACGCCAACAGTTCTTCGCGTTGAGGTAGGCAGTTTACACATTGAAAACGCCAGGAGTCAATAACTTGATTAAATAAGGCCAGGGATGTCTCTGAGAATCAGAGCTGCAGGGAACAAGCTCAAGCTCAGTCGACGTTGTTGGCTCTTCGTCCATGTTTGATATTTGGTATCCACCGTGTCCTTTTCTTCGATTTACATCAGTTCCGCTTGTGTTGTTTCAAAACGCGCGTGTAAGTTCTTTGACTAATCAGATCTCCGATCTGTTTCAACGTGCATTGGCCAGCAACGCCAAAACTTCAATTTTTTTTTTATGCAAGATTCGGAAGGATGTAACGACACGCATTTTCAAAATGTAGTGGAGTACAAAGTACAGATAATTGCTGAAAAATCTACTTGAGTAAAAGTATAAGTATGCATTATTTTTTTTACTTAAGTAAAGTATAGATACTTAAAAATTTACTTAAGTACAGTAACGAAGTACAAATACTTCGTTACATTCCACCACTGGACATTGACATGCCATTTTCCAAGAAAGTATTTACAGATGACTTTGACTTTTTATCTATAAGTTCTTAAAAAGCTGTGTTTGAAGAGAACCGACCAGACAACTGCCTTATTGCTTTTTGTTTACACTCCACCCAGCTTTTCATCTTGTTGCGTCTGAAGTGCTCTAGAACAAAATCCTAGAGGCTTTGCAAAAACTCACACAACTTCATCTCCTATTGGACAATTAACAGTATTTACACAAACACTTGACTTTGGGATGTTTGTTTTGGGATGTAAGGTAGAACTATATTTAAACTCTATTGCCCTAAACTCCGAAGAAATGGACTGTTTGAGGATTTTATTGAGAAACCAGGCCACCCTTTATTTACCCTCTGCTTTTGTTTGTTAAGTGGTCCTGGCAGGGGCACCTTGGGACATTTTTCGTGTGAATTGAAAGTGAAAACCTCAATTATGACAACATAATGATAATGATGATGAACTTAAATACATTATTTTGGCACTATTGGGTATATGGTCTATTTGTGGATTTTACCAAACAACTATGCTTGCACCACTCAGCGTGGGGAACCACAGAAGACACAAAATAAGGTTTTTCATTGTTGGGGCCAACTGTGAATATAATGAGTATTGAATTTATGTGAAGAAGAAGAATAATACAAAAAGTTTTCTGGCCCTTGGAAAAAAAAAGTCTGTGGTTGAATAAAACTTGAAATGGGTTCATAAACAAATGCAGTCAGTTATAACCTTAAAGTATAGTTTGAGAGAGCTTCAGTTTTGTTTAACTCCAAAGTTTAGTGTTTCATCTCTTTTCTTGTCGTGTTGGATTTGCTTGTGTTAGCAGACTCTGTAGCAGCTTTGTGTTTCAGAGCAACTAATTGAGCCACATGCTGATGGTGGAACAGACTGAACACATGGCTCTGCTGCTTTTTAGTGTCAAAGCTAATGAGCTGATCTCCAACCTTCAAATCCCTTTTTAAGGTTTTAAACTACAAAAAGTATACGGCAAATGATTCCTCGGACTCTCGTGTCTTTATCGTTAGTGGCTGTGTGTGGGTTAATTGTCCCACTGGTCTCATTGTTTGTTTTAACCTGCGCTTTCTAGAGAAATGGAAATGTGAGAAAAATCATTGAATGTGTGCAAATCAAAAAAGTTAACAAAGTAAAGATTTTAGGTATTACCCTGAAAACTGAATTTTGAAACTATTCAGTCCAGTCATGTCTTTCTCATTAACACAGTACCCTACACTAGAAAGAAACATCAATGTAACTTTGCTGTCGCCGGGTCAAGGACTTGTCGGAAGAGATTACATGAGTGACATGTTTCACGGCCCAAGAAGAGGTGCATCAAATACAAATTTTATCTGTCTTAGATAGTCTCCACTTGAAAACAAATGGCATCCATGTATATGGCGGCGCTGTTGTAACAAGACAGTCTGTAGAGGGATATCCGCCCTCTACTGGCAAAAAGTTACACAGTGCCTTTTATTTTAATTCAGATCTTATAGATTTACAGAATCTTCTGGGTCCTCTTCATAAAATATAAGTGCCTTCCTGCTGCTCTGATTAATAATATATTTGTACCACTCTGTTGCTGTAAAAAATCATCCAAACCTGCTGAAGTTAGTTTAGTTTATGTTTTATTTGACAGGGACCATGTGCAAACACATTAATCTTAACAAAAGAAAAGATGATTTAGACCAGATTTAGCTGAAGCTAATTTCCATCTGCTGTCCCTTGGCAGATAAAACATGAAGATACAATTAAACGCATGCGTTAAACATCAATAACCCACAAATCAGCATTCATACTTCAACCTAAGCTTATCACTCTATACATAACATTCAACTTTCTACAATTGCTACAGTAAAACCTAACCTAAAACCTTACAAACTATCATAAACATGTTCAGTGCTGACAAAACTGGTTTTCTAATAAAACTTTTTTAACATTATGAGAAAAGTCTCTCAGGTCAGAGGTCAGAGTATTTGGGAGATTGTTCCATTGATTTACGGCTTTGACTGAGAAAGCTGTCTGTGCAAAGGCAGAGCTTCTTTTGGGTAACCTGCAGTCATTTCGACTTGTGGACCTCAGTGGTGGAGGTGAGCTGTTATTAAGGATCTTAAAAATTAATCGGACATTTGAGTTCAAAATTTGATTCTCAAAGTTGAGCATTTTTAACCAACTAAAACTTTGACAATGATGATGTCTTAATGGTTTTTATCTAATACTTTTACAGTTTGGTTATGAAGTGATTTTAATGGTTTTAATGTTGCCTCATTTGTTTGAGACCAACAGAAAATACAATAGTTGAAATGAGAGACAATCATTGCATCCAGATATAATTTTGATGCATCATAAGTGAGCATTTGTCAAATATGTCTAAAAATTTAAATATTGTATTTCAAAGTATTAGGCTTTTTTTACATGTTTTTTAAATCCAAATGTTGGTTCTAAAATGACTCCTAAGTATTTATATTCATCACTACTTTGATCTTTTTATCCTTTACAAAAATACAGTTTTTGTAAAATACATTGCCACTGTTTTATTTATGTTCAGTGTAAGGGAAGCAGAGGTAAGCCGATCTAAAATGTTATTCGTGACCTTGGTTAATTTTTTAGCCACACTTGTAGCATAATTTCCATGCAGATAACTAACAGTATTATCCGCATACATTTGAACATCTACCTCGCGACACACAGAAGGGAGATCGGTAATATAGAGTGTAAACAGCAGTGGCCCAAGAACAGAACCCTGAGGAACACCTATGTTACAAGCTTTTGATGTAGACAGCCTACTGTTTACTCGTACGCACTGTACACGATCGCTAAGATATGATTTGATCCACTGCAGTGCACTGTGAGACAGATTGTAATTGCTCGGCTTCTCAAGCAGCACTGCGTGGTTAACCATGTCAAAAGTCTTACAAAGGTCCAAAAACACAGTGCCAACGACTCCTCCCTTGTCCAATTTCACTTTTACCACTTCAATAAAAAAGCAGCATGCAGTTTCAGTAGAATCATTTTTTTTTTCGAAAGCCAATGATAAACTGTCTGCACTACATTTTTAATTTAAAAGTTTATCATTTCTGACTATATAGTGACATTTTTTTTAAATTTGGCAGACAAAGAACTCTGCTAAATAGTGTGCTCTTCTGTGCTGTGCCGAGCTTGCATTCATTAGCACTAGTAAAATGGCCAAAAAATGTGCACGACAGACATCTTCACAGAGCTGTGGAATGAGACAGAATGTAGAGTAGCACTGTTTGCATTTGCAGACAAAAGAGGAGAAAATCCATGGCTAAATGGATCCTCAGCATCAAAAGAAAAAAAAATAATCTAATACAGTGAGAGCCATCACAAACAATACACGGTCCCACATTCATTTCATTTGTAACAGTGATATATTTTTACTCTGGGACTGTGCACTGTAAAAGCATTTCAGCAAAAACATATGACCTTGTTTCCCCAGAATTTTACAAAATGGAAATGGAATGTGGAAATGGAATGTGTGTTTCATATTTATGTGTCTTATGTTTGACCAGTGGCTCACAAAAGATATTCTTCTTTTATTTTTGATTAATGGAGTTGCCAAACTTTATAATAGCAATGGTTTGTCATTAGTTTAGTCTCAGATTCAGTAGTGTTCAATCTCCAGCCTCGGTGGGTTTGCTCTGGTGTTGTTACCCTGCCATTAGAGAACAGCCGGTTTATTTGCCTGGCTTTGATTTCTCTCATGTATCTCGTTAGATGGCTGGTCAAGACTTTGAGCCTTTGTTTAGGTTTCTAGTGCTTTAGGTATTGGAATGTGGCTGTACCTCAAGTACTTGGTTTTTCATTTCATCTTTCTAGAGTTCTGACAATTGGCTCACTTTTTTCCGTGCTGCCTTCATTTTAATTTCTAAATTTCTCTTCCACGGTGGATCTTGCTCCTTATGGAGATAGCCACGCATCTCAAGGATCACTGCTAAATGTATATCAGCTCATTGGTTTAAGTGATTGTGATAGTAGATTTTCTGATGGTACTTCACTCTCAAATCAACCCTCTGTAATCAGTTTTGGGGTTGCCATGTGTTCATTCAAGCCATGATCTTATCTCTTAGGTCAGTTGCTTCTTTGCTCAGCTTGATTGTGCTTATCTCCAGGTGGGGATTTTATATCAATTTTCATCTTGGTGTAAATACTAGGCAAAATTAATCTGAAGCCACCTCCTTTGTTCAGAAATTTTATTTGAACAAAAATGGCTTCCTTCACACTCTTCTTTATCTGGCCTCTCAGGCCAACAGTGTTTTGAAGCCTAAATCGAAACAGTTTTACTCAAGGACAACAACACCTGAATGGAACTGTGACACTAATGACACACCTGAGCCCCAACAAGCTCGCATCAGGAGTCACACTGCCCTTTTATTGCTAACGACCATAAAAACAACTCTGATTGTCGTTATCATAGTTAGTTTTTAGGTCAAACACCGCTCTTTAGAAATATAAGCTCTCGTATCAGTTTTCAAACTCGACAAAGAGTTGGTGTCTGGAGAGTTGTAGAAACAGGAAGTAATCATAATTTCAATGTGATTTTTGGAGATTTAAACAAATCTTTCCCAAACAAACATGTGCAACAATTGTTATTTTGATTTGATTATACACTACTGAAAACAGTTTTGAGTGCCATATACAGTACAACAGAAATTAAAAACATGCAACTTCTAAAAGTACCATGTATTCAACATTCACATGTGTAAATGGAAAAGCATCTCAAAGCATTCATGATATAGAACCAACATTTTTCCCTTCTAGTGCTGGTATCACAGTGTATATAAGAATAGAGAAATGGCTGCACACACCAGGAGACATTCTCTTGCACCTCCCTGCTGTCAGTGTGAAAGATGGCTGTGGAGAAGTGGGTACACTCACTAAAGGCTCTAATCAGTCAGCCACAGCTACCTCCACAAAGCACATCGAACAGCCCACCAAGGCAAAGCCAGCCTCAGTCCTGAGACACAAAGCCCAAGACAAACTTCCCTGAGATGCATTCACAGAGACCTGTTCATTCTCTCACACAAAACTATGTCAAAGACAGACCTCCCTGCTACTGTAAATGTGGAGCTCCTGCTGCTAACCACATGCCACCTCACAAGTGCTACAATCAATAAAATCACTGACAGAAGGCGGTAATGACAGAAGATAGGTTGGGAGTTACAGTAAGTGTGAGACATGAGCGAAGCTCAGCACAGACATGGTGCAGTAAAGAACAAAAAAATGGAAAGAATGTGTAAATGGGACTGGGAAAATGAGCTGATAGAGCATAAATTAATTTATCAATCATGATACAAACAGTTCATCTCAGTTCTGCATGTACAGCAAATATTCTTAGTGTGTAAGTTACGGCAACTGCTGATGAGAATGTGCAAGACGGAGACTTCTACATCATGTTTCAAAAGCAAGAAGACCTTTGGAAATATTCTCCATTTAATTATTAAATGTAGAATGATATAATAATAATAATAATAATAATAATAATAATAATAATAATACCCACCGTCCAAAGACATGCATGTATAGGTTAATTGGCAACTCTAAAGTGTCACTAGTGAATGAATGTGAGAGTGTTACTGTCTCTAAATGTTAGCCCTGCGACTAACTGGCCACTGTCCAGGGTGTACCCGCCTCAGGCCCAAAGCTGCTGGGATAGGCTCCAGTCACCCGTGACCCCTAATGGGACTAAGCGGTAGAAATTGAATGAATGAATGAATAATAATAATAATAATAATTCAATAAAATCAGTACATGTCACTTGGCGGGGGTAAATCAGCTGTGACCCGTGTCATGATTCCTGTCTCAGTGCAATTATAGAAGCTGTCTGCATAGATTCAGCTGAGCAACAACAGGCAGCGACGGTGAGTGTCAAGATGAGTAGCGTTCAAAAGAACAGAGCTTGTACGTATTGAAAAAAGAGGCCAGCCAGGTTTCAGTGTAGCAGTGTAGTTTGCTAACCTCAATCATTCAAAACAATGGTCAACTGAGAGATTGCTCTTCTTTGATCCTGTTGCACTGTGTGAACTACAATCACAAATGTTGCCAAGACTGTTAAATTGTGTTGTTTTCAAATTGTGCATGCAAAAACTGCACAATGTGAAAAGGGCTACAGTCTTTTTTTTTTCTTCAATTAAACTATGAAATAGCAATGGGTCCTGATTCTATGGTGTGGCCCTTGCTGCTCGCATTAAAATCCCTCCATACTGGTGGGCCCCAAGCTCAGTCTGTAGAGCACATGCAAATACACAAAATATGCGGGTGACCCTGTTTGAGAATGTAGTCCCCCTTTCTTTCTCACCTTGTTTCCTGTCGACCTACTGTCTACTTTCAAATAAAAACAAAAATGTCCAAAATATTATTGAAAAAATTATAAAATTCAGCACAATGGATTAATAAAAAGAACAAGAACAGATTTAATATTCTCTGCACAGGCCTCATTAAAAAACTTATTCCCCTTAGTTTATGGAAACACTCCAATTTTAGATTTGTGGTTTGTTGTTGTTTTTTTTGGATTTGTTGTTTATTTTTTCTCACATTAAAAAAGCCAAGAATCCATTGCGATGTCAGGTAAATCCGCTCCTAGTACTGGAAGCAAACAGATGGTACTGCTGCAAATAAATAATAAAAAAAAAACCCTATAAAATATTGTTTTATTGTGGGGTTTGTTGCTATTTACATGAACAGAGCCAGAGGGCACACTGTCAATCTCCAGGCATTCTCTGCAAGTCCATCCAGGTGTTGTAGTTCAAACTCCACTTTTCAGGACTCAAGGGAGCGGCACTCAAAAAGACAAGGGTAAAACACAAAGAGCCAGAGGGCCATCACAAATGGTAGTCAGCATTTCTGCAGCCTCGCTTTCTGCTCTCAAAAGTGCACCCGACTCTTAAACTTGGCAAAGAAAACACTTCACATTGGAGTCTTATCAACTTTTAATCTAGTAAAGTTACTGGTGTTATGTGTATTCATTTGATGTTTGGGGCATTTATCTGATGCCTTTCCCAAGAGTAGCTTATAATGAATTTTCTGCGAACGCTACAAAAAAACACTCTCAAGCCTTTGAAACATTCTTGTGAAAAAAGAGGTCTCTCTGAATTCTGTTGTTCTTAGCAGCTTCATGGATAAGGAAATATGTTTTATGTACTGTAGGCCAACAAGAAGCACATTTTGCATTTATCGCTCAACTTGATATAATCAGTGTTTGAACTTTTACAGGGTTTATCAGGTTTTTTATACCAAACAGTATAAATCAGTAAGGCCTTATAAAAAAAGCTGCATTCCCACTAAAAAAAGTTTAGAGCAATAACCTTGATCCATCTTCATCTAATGTTAGACACTGACCTTATCTGGAGTGTGCAGTGTGTTTTATTTGGTAAGAAACAAATAGAGTAGAGTTACAGAAAAGCAACAATTGTTTGTCTTTCCTCTCTGGACATTGTGTTTTGGCAATTGTCTAGTCTGACTGCTGCAAACGAAAACCAATCAAAACAAACAAAACCTTGTAAAAAGGTCTGATCACCAGCATATGATCAATTAATCAAGGCAATTTTGGGGTATTTGAAGAGCTACATATATAACTATATAAGTAACATTTATTTCTAAGGCAATTAAGATTGTAAAGCAGCATCCGGCTGAAACTAAATGGTTTGGAAGCTGTTCAACATTACTTAATTGTGCCCTTGGTTTTCTTCTTCCTGATAAATAAAGTACTTCTTCTGCAGTAAATCTGAATGTTGGTCTGTACATAGACCAAGTATTACAATATGGACAGCCTTAATTCAAAATGTAAATAAAAAAAAATCTGTCCAGAGAGTTCAGATCTAAGGATGCACTTGGAGGGGGTCTGGCTTCTATGTAGCTGGGTGGATTCAGCTCTTTTTAGAGTGAATGCATTTAAAGACATAAGGACACATGTAAATACCAGAGTTTCCTGGGACTGTGTTGTCACTGACAGCGAGTGGCATGTCTCTTGTACATGGCATCAAATGTAGTGTGTTCTCTTCAGCATCTCATCAATGTTTAAAAGGACAAAGAAACTGGCAGATATTTTTGTTAGACCAAAGAACAGCTGTTTGGTCTGAGCATGGCCACCTGCAGTTTCTCACCTGACAATCTGTCTTAGTCCGAAAGTCCGGACCAAAAAGTGCCGGTCATAATGAAGATACAGTTGCAAGTACTGGGCCCATGCTATCTATGAATTAAAATGACATTATTAGCATTGGCCCAGTCCTTTTATTTATTTGAACCTAACATGACTTTAGACATTTGCTACTTGAGCCAAGCACTCTTGTTTCTGGCAAAAGAATCAAGTACATGCCTTCTTTTTTGCAAGTAACATCCTGACCCAGAAAACACTATTAAGAAACTTGATGATACACTAAATTATTCTGCTGTAAAAATAAATAAATAAATAAATAAAAAACACCAAAAGTTCATTTACACAAAGATCACACAAATAATTACGCAATATTCTTTAGGTTCAGAAACATTTGGTTTCACACTACAGTTTTTAAAAGCAGATTATCGGACTTTTCCTTATACTGTCGTCATGACAACGGGGGACATACCTCCTTTAGACAGATTTTAACATGGTTAAAGAGTTGTTTCTTCAGTGGCTGAAACTTCAATTCAACTGTTTAAGACATTATTTGAATCAAATTAACGCTCAATAGGAAACGATCAGCTCCTGAGGTGGCATCTGTTGTAGAGTCAGGACCATGGTTCAGTTTAGGTCATAGATAGGTCAATATGAAAATTGTTTGGCCGCTTCATGAACTCTTTGACGATTATTGAGGTTCAGGACACACCTACTTCTCCATCGCTCGGCCGCACCAGAAGTGGTTAAATTACAATTACAGGATACAGTGGTGGACAAAGATAAAGATATTGAAGGTAGATACAATGGATCAAGTGTAATGTAAAATATAGCGTTACCGTGCTATTTTATACACAAAGCTTGAAAAGGTCTGTGAAGGTTCTCAGTCATCCAGGACAACTTAAAAAAAGGTTGAAGTAAAAGCTCCTTTTTTTAAGCTTGAAAAGCCTTAATTATGTTCAACACATCTTTTTTTCAGCAAGACCTGGGCTAACAGAATATATGTGTTTTGTTCCTGTCATTTATTTTTTTATTTAACCTTTATTTAACCAGGAAAGTCCCACTGAGATTACAAATCTCGTTTGCAGGGGAGTCCTGGCCCCATGTGAGTTTGGGGGGGAATGTTGTACATGTCTTTGGTGGTAGGGGAAACCAGAGTACCTGGAGGAAACCTACGCAGACACAGGGAGAACATGCAACTCCACACAGAAAGCCCCTGGATGGGATTTGAACCCAGGTCCTTCTTGCTGTGAGGCACGTGTGCTAACCACTTTGACACTGTGCCGCCATTCATGGGCCATAGTTATGGCTAAAAAGCCTAAAAAAATATCAACACACATATAAAATAAAAAAGAATGTTCAGAATCAAAGTTAATAATATTCACTGCCTTTCTTTAAAAACAATTTAATAATAATCCTTTTGGCCTTCAGTGTTTAAAAGGATACAAACAATCCACAGAAAAAATTGACATTCTTTTGTGCTACTTTCATTGATGGAAGGATAGTCATAAAGATACAAATAGTTTGTAAATTATGTTTTGGTATTTATGAATAATTAACATTACTTCTGTCTTTATTTACCAATTTTATTCATAAATATCTCAGTACACGTGTAGAAAATACTGGACAATCCCAGTCTCAATAGTCTTCCTTTTTAAATGCGACTGCAAAAGTACCCAGTTTCACTGTAGATTTTTCATATCCTCTTCACTAATCGAGCCAAAACTCTGTATTACATTTTAGATAAAAATATTTCCAACACTATAGCACTGAAACAGTTTTAAAGCTCAGTAATTCTCGACATTTTTTTATGAAACCTCTTAGGCCTGAACAATTTGATTACAATACACTGCAAAATAGGATTACTGCACATTTTTAATGGAGTTTTTTTAGTTTTTTATTGCGCATTTTTAGGGGTTTTATGGAAAATTCCAATGTCTGATTAACTATCTGCCTGTTTAAAATCAAAAAGATGTGCTATTTTAACAAACATTGAAGAGACGAAGACTGTTCACGTTATTAATTTACACTGATTGGCAAAGTGTTGTAGATTTTCTCAGATTTAACATTAGTCTGTCTGTTATTCCCGATCATACCAGTTAATGCTCACACCTGATCCTCATAGAGCAGTTTAATATCTGCTCTGTTAATGGTCTGTTGTTCGAGTTTCCCCGTTCCAACCTGGCTCTACGGATGGCTCAGTCGTCCATTGCCCTGCTGCCTCATCACTTCTGAGCCAGACTTCTTAGGAGGCTGTCAGTGGCACTTTGGTGTTAGAACTGATGGGAGCGCCGCGCTCTCCTCCGTTCTTCAGCATCATTCATCGGAACACTTTGCCGCGGGAGGAAAATCGATCTCCTGCCAAGTCCAAGAGCGAGCGTACAGAGCCGGGGCGATAGGAGGAGAGTGAGGAAGACGTCCCCCACCTGCAGCTCTTCCCAGGTAGAAAACCGTGATAGATCTTCTGTCAAAGCCAAGTGAGTGTCTGTTCAACATTGTAAGGGACAGGCATTTAAAAGCTTATTACACAGTGTTGAATGGAATTTAAATCTGCTAAAAGTCAAGGAAACTCTAAATTTTATTAAATGCAAAGCGTTAATATTTGAAACCAAGGAGGAGTCTGGCCTGTTAAAGTTGCACTCTTCCTAAACAATGATGCAATTTGGATTTGAATCCAATGTAGGAATTAAAATGTAAAAAAAAAAAAAAGACAGAAGCAAGTAGCAATGCAAGCAGGAGGTCACATATAACACCAGAGTAAACAGAAGAGTGTTTTTTGGTTTAATTTTGAATTCAGTTGTTTTCAGTGTATTATTCCATGAAGCATGAAGTAGCTATATCTAAAACCAGAAGTACATAAAGTACATTCTTCTTGAATATGAATATATTGTTTTTCCTTTTGAATGTGGGGAGTTTCCCATGAGTTTGGACTGGTTTGTTTTTTATTTTTCATACAGTGGACTTGGTCTCCAGCCCCAAATGTAATCCTCTTATGTTTCTTTTGGAAAAGTTTCTTTATCCAGGTTTTTTATTTTTTTATGAGAATGATAACGCATTCCCAGTAACAGCTCCTGGATATTATGGCACAGGCATGGGGTCCTGATATAGGGTTTAATATTAGGAGAACTGCAAATCCATAATGAGCTAACTGCTTAAGCAACCACTCTATGGTCCACAATGTTTGGCCCACTTTCTGTTTGCCATTTCCTTTTTTATTCCACTTTACACCTAATCCTTTTCAAAAACAGGAAGTGCTTGTTTTTTTCTTATTTCTTCTGTCGCTTTGTGTGTGCAGGTTAGTGGTGAGTGGGAAAGTTGAAGCTAAAAAGAAATAATAAATATGTAAATGCTTTTGCTAACACTGGCTGGTTTTCCACAGAAATATGCTGGCTGCTATCCAAGCGTGCCCTCATTTCAAAATTCATACAGCGCAGTGTGGGGGGGGGCAAGCGTGTGTTTTCCAATGCATGTGCAGAGTTTGCAGTGTGAACATTTGTATATTTCGGAGGGAATGTAAGTGTATCTATGAGTGAGCGTGGTTAATAATGAAAGCGAGAGGTGTACTCTTTGTCAAGCTCTGCAGCAGTGATCCATGCATTAAGTGGAGCAGAAAAGGCTCTCTGTTTGTATGTGACAGTTTAAGTGTTATTACTCAGATGGAAATGCACACTCAAATGAATTGACAAAAAAATTACAGCCTCTGTCTAGAGCATACAAATCAGGTTCTCACAGAGTAAAAAAAAAAAATTCTAAAAACAGAATTGTTGATGACTTTTATACTGACTGATAATTATTTCTTCAAAAATCAGGAAACAATTAAGGTGTCCTGCTTGTCACTGAAAACATAAATTTTTTAAGATGTAATTAAAAGAATGTCTTAATAAGCTGAATCCCATATAAAGCAGTATAAGACAAAATAACTTGCGATGTGAATGTGGCAAATCCAACTCAATAATTATGATGGTTTTATGGGATATTATGGGCATAGATCAAAAGACAAAATAACTTGTTTTTGTCCCATTGAGGTGTCCACAGCATTTTTTCGTTGTTGGTGAAGGAAACCCGGACGAGCATGGGGAGAACATGCACACGCCCTGCCCCGACCCTTGACTGAATTACATAGTTACAGTTTTGTGAAGAGCGACCCCTGGTTAAAAATTTATAACAGCCCTATTTACAGTCGTAAATTTGGACAATAAAAGTACAATTCTTCAACTTTGGAAAGCTTTTTGGTTTAATTGAAATATTGTCATTTAAAGTGCACAGTGTTATTAATTAACTGACTAACTAATGTCAATAACTGTGTTTCCATTAAAATAGATTATTTTTGTTCACCGATTGTAATATTTAGAAATGTCCAACAATGTGAGGAGTAAGGCCAGTTGAGGCATTAGACAAATGGAAATGATGCTGTCTTGGTCAATCAGTAAACACAATAGTTGCAACACGTTTTGGCATTTACCATAGAACAGCCGCAGGTGGCTCAGAAAAGAGGATATGAAGGAGAAAGTGGTGACTGATTAAGTAAATGCACTTCTACAGTCATCATGTGAAATTAACCATTTGGATAATTACTGTCTTATTCTCTATTCTCTTTATGGTCTATTGGCTTGCTCACATTAATATTGTTTCACAATAAGTGGCTTAAAGGGAGAGTGTGACATTTACAACAATCAAATAAATTGAATATAATACATGGTTAACAAAGGAATGCAGAGCAAACGCAAGTGAAATAAAAAGATATTAATAGTGACTGTCTGAACCTGGCTTGTGAAGTGTGGATAACATGTGGAGGTTGTCACAAACAGAGAAGACAAAATGAGATTGTGGGCTGCAAACCTGATGAAACTAGCCCCAGCTGAGTCTCTGGACCAGGCTGGGCTTTTACAAATGGATTTGTCTGGCGCAGTGTGGTATTTGTCACCAAACTCTCATCCCCTCAAAGTGTTGGAGGGAAACAGACTTTAAATTACCTCAATGAGTGGAACAGTCACCAGATTTAAACCTGTTAAAGATGCTACTGGAAAAAGTCTGACAGGAAACTCATAAAAAAGGTGAGTAAGAACAAAAGCATCAACATCATTTACAGGATTCTTTTTCTCCATTCCTCTTGATTTTGGTTAATCTCAACCATTGTGCTGCTCAGTTTTTGTATTATGATATTTATTTATTTTTGCCATCTTTTGGAGGGAGTAATGTCGTAATGAACAAAACTGTTTCTTTCTCACCCAGCATTGCAGCTAATACTGTAAATCTGCACAAATACTTCATTTAACTTCATTAATAAGTTATTATACTTCTATTTAGGAAATTCAAGTGCACACAATACACACTGCCAACTCATTCATAAAAACATACAAAAAAAAACTCCAACATGCCGACTCCTGTGGCAGGTGGTAGATGGCTAATGTGCCTTTGTCCAGGGGAAAGATTGGGCTCTAGAAACACAAAGCAGGCCTTCACACAAACAAAAGTGTTGCCTCATGTACATCATGAGAACAAAAACGTTTGAGTTGTCTTAGCGCTCTAATTGAAAAGGAATTCAATTGAGCACTCCCAAATGTTTATTACTGGATCCGAAATTCATAGTTTGCATATTCAATTACATATATTATTCCTACATTATCTCTAATAACAAGTACCCATACATTATTACAATTACTTTCAACAAGATATATTATATCCTGTACTAAAAGTCATCAACATGATCTAAACTCTTTCTACTGAATCTACTGAAGTGTAAGTGTAAATTCATTTAGACATTATGAAATATAACAGAAATATTATTCAGTTATGAAATAAATATGAAATAGCTTGGTCAGAAACACAAAGGTTATTTATTATTCTTGCACACAAACAAATGTACAGGCTCTGAAAGCTCTGGTTGGCAGGTGATTGGCTGATTTAGCTCTGATTAGTTCCTGTGTAGCAGCAGTGCCTGATGGGAGCCAGTCTGGAACAAACAACAGTGCATTATTTTCATCCACCAACAGGAGGATATAATACTTTTAGTCCAAATTTATTTCCAAATGTAATAGGAGGAGGCTTTTATGATTCCATGGCACCCACTTAATCACAGCGTGTCAGGATATTATTTTTACAATTCCCAATCCCGTCATGGATAATATTAAATTCTCAATTACATAGAATGATAATCAGGAGACTCGTTTCATTATTCCTCTCTCTCACTCTGCGTCATCCTGTAATTATTTTCCTGCATCACTCTATTTTCAAATCATCTTCATCTCTGTGTTTCTTTGCTTTTGTTCAGCCTGACTTCTCTCGTCCCCTGCCTGTATCTGAGATCTGAGAGGCAGCGGGTGTTAATAAACACTTCCGTAGTGCTAGTGCCCTCCTGGGCCTGGCAGATTGACCAAGTGAGAGACATTACACTGATTTACATGAACCATAATGTTCAGCAGATATGAGTCTGAGTGTAATACTGCACATTTAGTCACAATGAGTGGCCATAGCTGTGTTGCCTTCATGATTGTGAGAAGTTAAGGGATCTTTCCAACAACAATGAGAGTGATGATAAAGTTATACAGTTATTATTTTTGTTCTCTTAATATTGATATATTTTTATGGGATTAGTTTTCATTACTGACTATAGCTATAACCGTTTGTATTTTATTTCCACAAACCTGGCATTCAGAGTTTTATAGTTACCCAAACTTAAAATTTAGATAACAGTTTCTATATGAGATATATTTGTGGCGCAGTAGCTCAGTTTTGTCGTCCGAAATAAAGTTGGCGGTCTGGTTCCCACTCTCCCCACAGTTCATACTGCTGTGTCCTTGTGGTGTTCCAGCTGTGACACTGGTGAATGGAAGCTTAATGTAAGTGGCTTTTAGGGTGAACAGATGAGACTGGCTAAAATTCGGGATGGGGGGGGTGTTCGACGACGGGGGGGTGGGGGTATTCCAGATGATGAAATTCAAACATGAACCAAACATATTTTTATTCAAAGATCAAAATTTGTTTTTAGTCTGACACAAAAACAACATTAAAATCATGAACTGAAATGTCATTGTGTCATTGTGCATTATGTAAATCAGACATTTCTGTAAAGCCGAAAGCTTAAACGAAAATATCGATATTAATGTGTAGTGATGTGAATCATGTGATTGAAGTATTCACATGACAAACAAACAATCAATCACTCCTTTACGCGCGCGGTGCACCACTGTCCTCGTCGTCGCGGCTGCAGCAACTTATTTTTTTATACATGGAATCATCCTGCTTCTTAAAGAAGGACAAGACCAACGTGTTAGTCTGTACAGTCGCGGTGTTGGCACAGTGTAATTTGCTGCTAGCATGCGGCCTAACGTTTGTGCCTAAGTTTTTTTTTTTTTTTTTAAACTTAGCTTGCTGCAGTAAATGAGCAGCCGGCGGCGGCGGGGGATTGTTGCAGGACGGCTCAACCTCCGCAGACAGTTTTTATTCAATTCAATTTATTAAATAATTATTATTTTGAATGTTTATCAGACAATAACTTCTCAAGCTTTTGCTTTAGTATAATTTTTGGGACAATTAGGGCCAGATTTGGGATTCGGGACAAGAGTTTAGATTTCGGGACTGTCCCGAATTTTTCGTGACTTCTGGTCACCCTAGTCGCTTTGGATGAAAGCGTCTGCTAAATGACTAAATGTAAATGTAATTTTTCTATTGACAAAAGAGTTTAGAAGTGCAGGAGGCTGCATGTATAGCTGTATACTGCTGCATTAAACAGTAGACAAAGGAGGATTCTGGTTGTTTTTTCCATATTTTTTTCATATTTTAAAAAAATCTAGCTTTTTTTGGTCTAATTGAAAGATTCATAAGAAAAAAATGACAATTATGGGTTCTATCAAAATGATTGTCAGCTCCACCTTGTGCCAGTCCAGTGGAAAATGTGACTCATGACTGCATAAAACAATGTGATAGATAACCTAAAAAACCTTCTGTATATCTTGGAAATGTAAGAGGGATAAGAAAAATAATATCAGGCCAATTAAAGCCACCTCAGTAAATGTCAGTCTTGATACAAAGTCTCCCACTCACATATGTATGAGCAGACACTGAACCTCCATGTGGAGATAACAGAGCTGTAAATCGTCACTGTGCACATTCAGACACGGGCAAGACGCCGAGATAATCAGCAAATAGCGGAAAGGCAGCTAATTAACAGTCACTGCAGGCTGATAGTTGGAGCAGATTAGAGGCTTTCTGGAGAGTTGAGAGGACCAAGATATGCCTGTCAGGATCCATCCATTTGAGTAATAAGGTGCGTGTGTCCAGTTATGTCTACCTTCCAGTCTGCTTTAGTGAAAGCGCTTGAGTCACCAGCAACAAAATGCTTTTCTTTCTGTTCTTATCACTTGATATAATAATGAGTGTTCATTGTTTTTAGCTGTATGTGTTTGATATGTAATTATTTTAAACATCACTGAGCCCGTTTACATGCACACTAAAAATCAGATCATTATCTTATTACTGGAGTTATCAGATCATTCAAGAGATCATGTAAACAGCATAATCTGATTTCTTAACTGCAGATTTCTGATTATGAGAAATTGGATTACCACACTTAGATTTCTACGCAATACTCTTTTTTTTCATGCATGTATACCCGTTAATCTGATTTATATTATTCTTTTACATCTGCGCATGTGTAAAAAAAGAGATCGGAAGTGACCTTTTTTAGTTACAACGTTTGCAGATTGACAAACCCTTTGGACAAACCAAAACGAAGATGGCACGCAGCAGTGGAAAGTCAAAGAGCCACTTCTGACTCTTTCATGTTAAATGAAATGAAAACTCTCAATATCCTCCATCTCCTAGACGAGAGGAAGTACAGGAATAGGGACGCACTCCAAAGGGTGTCGAGAAGAATGGCCATGAAATACAGGAAAGTATAATATACTGTACTGCACCTGATATTTTTCTCCTCTAGTATTTTCCTCCAACAGTATTTTGTAAAAGCAATTATTAGTGAAAAAAAACTGACTTTTTGATGCCATCTACTGTTTATTCTAACATATTTTATAATTTACTTAGGAACGGATTTGGCCAATCACATGCTCCAAAAAAGACAGCTCACGTTTGTCTACACTGGCTTGTGATGTGACGTTCCAGGAAGTCTAACAACTGCCAATAAAGTGTATTTTCAGCTGAATATGTATTTTAACAAAACAGCTCATCAACAGCAAAAAGAGGGTAACTTAAAACGCAGACAAATACTTTCAAATGCCTTCTCCAACTTTAATTTGACTATGAACCGCATTATCCAAGTGTGTTATCAGATCTACAGAATTTAGATTGTACAACAACTGTACATTCATTCCAGTTCAATACTTGAATTCCATATTGAGGCATAAAAGCATTCCTCTGGTCTCTGGTAAACTGCTGGATGATCTCTCAGGAGTTTTTGCAGCACCTTTAGACTTGCCAGATTAATTTCAGAACCTGCTTTGTACAATATGGACCAGCACATACTGAATCTATAAAATACTGTTTTATTATTATTATTATTATTATTATTATTGTGGGAGAAAATAAATATAGTCTTGTTCTTATTAATAAATTGACCCTGTATGATCTTATATGATGGTGGATAATTTCATGCCAGCTGTGTTTGCAGCTGTTCTAATGTGTTCTAAAAGAAGTGGATAATCACTGCTGAAATACTGCTTATGAATGCACAGACTGACAGGGAATCCATCCACTGTTTGATCAGGCCACAGCCAGGCATCAGGTTGGACACAGATCAAACTGGCATGGGCTAGTCAGTGGTTGCCAGTGGAAAGCCTGGCTCATTTTGAATGAGCCTAATCTCTATTTGAATTATGTGGCTGTGAAGGCCACAGGATTCCATTCGACTGCTGCTATATTTTCTACTGTTGACTTGTAAGCTCCCTCTGTTGTAATGTGGGTTCTCTCTGGCTATTCTTGGAAAGCAAAGTAGTCACAAGATTTTTGCATTGCATCTTGTCACACTCTTCCTGTATTTGGTCTGATGTGATCACATTTCAGTGGGACCGGACCAGATTTCAGGTGGAAGTGTTTTGAGAGAGGAATTAAGTGCAGACTGTTGGCATGGCAGCAGTCTCCAGGTGGACTGCACTAACAGAGTAACAGAACCAGAGTTAAAACCCTCACTAGTGTTAGCTCTGTGGTTACCGGCTGTATTTCAGGGCGTACCCCATGTCATAGCAAAAGCAGGTAAGTGGTAGAAAATGAGTGTATGAATGCATAATGTTTAACAGTATTTATATCCGCCTAAATAATGTGTTACACGAGTAGAGTCAAAAGATGTGGTTTTAATAATGATGCAGGAAAACAACAAACAAACAGTTAAATTAATATATTTTTTATTGTCTATGCATAGTTCAGCTGGTTGCATTTTAATAACATTTTACATCTTAAAAGAGCAATCAAACGTTCCTCTTTTGTTAGGCATTACAACACTTCACATCTGTTCCATTCTTATAAAAATCTCAATCCAGCCCCTACGCTGATGAAGAACAAATAACAGCATCATATAAAACAGGTCTTTCCTTCATGCTCCTTCACTTTTATTAGAACCATACCCCTGTCTTTTATATGGCCAGCTTTATTAACTCCAAATCAATTCAAGAGCGAGTAGTTCTCCTGGGAGTAGGCAGAACGAGAGTGGGAAAAGGAGATTTAAATGTAGACGTCAAAGAAGTAGAAAGTCCTTAAAGGTGATAAATGCTACTTAATCTATAAAGATGCCCATCAAACGATGTATTTTGGAATAATAAGAAACGTTGAAGTCAGGCCTACCTGTATTTGTTGTAACCTCTACCAAAGACCAATTTATTTCTAGGGTAGAAGAAAAGGCTTTGGCAATCTTTTTTTATTGTTCTGTTCTGAAGAAATGTTGTCCGTGCCCCAATAAACAATTTTAGGTGAAGAGCAGGTCATTTTTCTCTTTCTACTGTCACAGAATATTGGTTCAGAACCTCGAAAAGTTTGTGTCTGAGTGAGTGCACTGATTGTTGCACAGCTTTGGAAACAGTCGATAAATATGAGAACTAGAAACTATGAACCAAAGGGTCATGCAGTACACTATTATGTACTCACTTACTGCACATATTTATCTTACTTACTGAGATAAGCTGCAAACTGAATGGGTTTGTGCTCCAATGCAAGTTTAACATGGCAATTTTCTATCACGTTACATAAATATTTTGAAATGTAGAATAAAATATGGAAACATGTACAGATTTAATTAGAACTCATTCAACTTGGAGCCACTGTAAAATATCTCTGTAATCTTTTATTATAAATGTTTGTATATGAAGAAAAAGCATTATTCATTGCTTCACATTTGAAGTAGATTAATGTTGTTCATTATTTCTTTATCAAAAAAATTATTATTTACACATCCCTCCTATTGTGATACTTTCTTAGCGCAGATTTTAATTTATATAAAATATTTGTATTTAATTATAAAACTATGTAGTACATATTAAGATATATATATATTAAAAAAATACCAATGCTTGACAGTCCCAAGCTTGCTCACACTGCAAAGATACTTTAGAGTGACTTTCCGTTTCATCACGTTGTTTTTTAAGAACTTAAAAAACAATTTTAAAACAATGCCATTTTAAATGAACAAAACAAAATAATAACATAAATAACCTGCAGCAAATTCTCAAGCACTGGTATGTTGTTGCAGAGAAAAAGCCCATCAAGATTTAAAACAGAAATTTGTCCGTTTGGCAGTAAATTACGGGTGACTTGTGCTAAATAGACGAAATGGTGAAAAACAACAGCATGAGGCTTTTAAAGTGTGTAGCTAAGGCTCAGCAGGCAGGGTCTTACCACAACACTTGTTTACATCCCGCAGTCTGACCTCAAGTCCTGTCAGGAGTGTGTTTGGTGAGTCACACAGAAAGATTACGCCTCCCTTTTGCAACTTTTTATGTCCTGATGCTGGATGCCAGATGCCAAGTCTCTCGCACACACTGGCCTGAGCCTGCACTGTGTTTATTAGCATCAGCCAGGAAATGTTTGCCTCCTCCTCTCACCTTCACCACACTCCCTTCCTCTTCTGTTTTCCCCAGACTCTGGTGGCCTCCCACATCCCGACTCTAGGTACCAAAGAAGTGCTCTGGGAATTCATAAGTGTTTGTTTTATTTCAGATCCTAATATATTTTGGGGACCGCAGCATTATTGCTTTTGTGTAAAATGCTGGAACTCAAAAGTTCAATAATAATGGAATATTGTTTTCTTGTTTGTTCTTTTTGTAATTTTACTGGCTTTCCCATAAGTTAATAAACAAGTAATCTCTGCAAACTCTGATTCTAAGGCTGGGATTTCATTTAGCTATAATACAAACAACCTTATTTGATGGACTTTCAAAGCACTATGGTTTCACTTAAACTTCCTGGTAACATTTGTCTTTATGTGCATAGAATTAATGTTGGGACTTCTTTTCATCTTTGTTGCTAGGTTCAACACATCAACTGTTTTTTTGTTGCTACTCTTGAAGAAGTAGGATTATAACATTTCCAGAACAAAAATATTAGTATGTACAGTATCTACACTGGCAACAAACACACAGTATGTTGACATGCAGAGAAAAACAAATTATTGCCAGAGTCAAATTATAATCGGAGTTATAAACTGCAAGTATACACCTTACTCCAATTGGGGGGAAGGGGGGGGGGGGTTAACACAGCACTGAGCATTCGCCTGAGCCGGACAGCAGCACATAGTCATATAAACAGAAAAACACAAACTGTTTTAGAGACATACTCACTGCTTTTTAGACCAACAGACACTATGAACGAGTCCTGTTTAACCTTAGTTCCTTTTATCCTTTTAACAACGGTTTAATGCTGTAAAACAGCGGTCCCCATCCCCCGGGTTTGGTATCGGCCGCAGAGAAAGATTAAATAACTTACATTATTTCCGTTTTATTTATTATCTGAGTCTGAACGATGTTTTTTTTTTTAAATTACCAGATTACCTCTATTAAATCCGTCTATGTTTCACTCTTGACGCTTGTTCTGGTCACGTAATACGTTGCCGCTAAAATTAAACCCCTGAGATAACAAAATGTGTAAAAAAACAAACGTCTTTTGAAAGTTTCTTCGCAATGGGAAAAAGACCCAGTGAGGAGACAGAAGAAGAGTATACGTCTTCCAAGACAAAGTAAGCTGCATTTAACAAACAATACCAAGAGTCCTTCTTAAAATATGGATTTATAGTGACAGGTGATTCCCGCGCACCAAGCCCGCTCTGCAGAATATGCGGTGGCCGGCTCTAATGAGGCAATGAAGCCTTCAAAACTGCTTTGCCACTTGAAGACCAAGCACCCTGCAGTAAAAGACAGTTTATTAATATATTTAGAAAATATTACAGTTTTTCTGCTGCTTGTATCTTATTATTTTGTGTATTTATCCACCACACCTGAAAGGCCAGTCCGTGAAAATATTGTCTGACATTGCACCAGTCCATGGCGCATAAAAGATTGGGGACCGATGCTGTAAAATACTAAGGACACATGAATCCAGCATCAGCCCGAGTGGACACAGTACTTGGGTTCTCTCTCGTGCAGGTAAACCCAAACAAGGTGTGAACTCCAGCTGCGAAAGCTCAATCAAGCTATGAGCTCAATCGGAGTGAGGTCTGCGTGTAAACATACTGGTTGTGATGTTTCTAGATTATGAGCATAAAAAAATGAAGATAATGAATTACAGGTGGGATTCAGTTAATTTTATAAAAACAATTACTCAGTACCATTATTACAATAGTATTACCTCACTATACCTGCAATTGCCATGGTAGAAAGTAAAGTAAATTAAAATTCCCATAAATCTAATTTATCAATATTTAGTTTTTCATATTTCTTGGTTTGGTTCATAGGATATAGGTAAATTAAAATGTACTTTTGCTGTAATGTCAGTGTCAGCCCTTACCATGGAACAATTTGATCAACGGTGCATTTACTTCTATGCATGTTGATATGAAAGTTTTGTTGTCAGAAGGGATATTCATGGTCAGTCAGAAAGGACTGGAAATCTCACTAAAATAAAGGATATAAAAAGTCTCAGATATACATTTCCACATGCATAGCTGCTCCTCTAATTTACATTCTGATTTCCTTCTGGTAATACTTCTGCTGCCTTAACACTGGCTCTAGAAATATTACAGTTGTAATTGTCTGCCATGTTCAAGCTTGTGGCAATAGCCTCTTAAAAGTCATCAAAATGCCATTTTGCCCCAAAACACAATATTTTCTCCTCATTGCCTCACTTTTGTGTTAAGTTTCATTGCCACTTCCTTTCTGGAGTGCTGTTGGCTGCTGGCCTCATCATAAACAGCCTATTATCACTGAATCTGGGGAGTCTCTTTGATGCCTCTGACATCTCGATAAGTAATGAGGAAATTTGCAGTTGTGATCAAGGCATGCTGATTTTGAAGTTGTCACCAGGGGGTCTACTTCTTGACATAGTTCATCTGTAAAAACTACCTCCCAGCTGAGTGCTAAGTGGATTGGACACCAAATACCCCCATTTGCATTCAAATGGTGTGTGGGCTGTGCAAGAGGCCAGGCCACAGTGGAACGCAATTGTCTCATGTTACTAAGAATTTAATTAGTTACATAATAAAAAGTTGTTAAATAGATGGAGGATTAAAAACACGAAAGCTATGCATAATAAATCTCAAGGTCATGCACTGGAGCAGGGCAGTGGGCCTGCTGGGTTAACAGAACCAATCAAAAAGGCAATGTGAGCTACTTGTTTTTCTGTTTGCAATTTTCTCTATTCGAGGTTGTAACATAAATCTGCCAGTATTGTTTCTGCACAAACCTTTGTAACATTGGCAAGAACACTGCAACATTATGACAAAAGATAGTGTTGGAATAAATCTTCCAGAGTGGTACTGGGACCAGATCAGTCTTGTCTTAAACATAGAAGACCAACTAAAAACACCCACGGCTACAACCATGTTGTTAGTTCTCAAGTCAGGACTAACCTTTCTCTAAACCGAGATAAAAACGGGACTAAACCTGACAAAACATGGAATAAACCAAGACTTACGTAACACTTATTGTCATATTATGATACAAACTGACCATAACTTAGAATCAAGTGGAACCCCTGGGCCTGTTTCCCTTTAATGAGACGTCCCATCGAGGGCTGACTCAAGGTGTGTTCCTCAAGTTGGGTCTACTCTATAATCTTGTTTTTGTTGATTTCAGGGCAGGAAACCTTGCATTACAAAGATAAGATGTTGTAAATGACTTTTAGTGCTTTTGTAGTGATCTCAGTGATGTTCCACCTTGAAGCAAATCCAGAATGATCTGAGATTTAAAGTTTTCTTTGGCAATCTCAAGCAGCAAGTTTTCCTTGGGCACAGATAGGGTCAATTTGTCCGGCATGTTCACAAAACAGTTGTAGATCTATTTCTTTCGAGTCTTTTGTAGTTGGTATGTAACACTCTTTAATTCTTTTAGCTGAGACAGCTCATTTTGCACCAGCTCGGTGAATGGGTGAAGGACCGGGAAATAATATATTATTACTTGTTTATTTTTCTGTGCAGCCTGATACCAGATGATCTGGGGGGGTAATTAGCATCACTAGCTATATTACAGCTAACTATTACAGCAATATTTTGATTTGTGATTATAAATAAAGTGTGTTGAATCAGACTTTTAATGAAACAAGCCACAGTCAATTTTGCATTAGTTTTTAATCACAAGAAGTTAATTATTTGTGTGACAGAGTTACATTATTTTGAGTAGTTGTGCAGGTTTTATACTCAGATTTTGTTAAAATCCAATTAGGAACAATACAAATATGGGACAGTGCGTTATAAAGTATTAATACAGTACATTGCTTCACTGCTCTTGACGGATAATCTTCAGATCGCTAGGGCACAAACTCAGGGATGCAATCATCTCAAAAATGTATCGGGAGATGTGGCTTGGAGGTGATAATTATGAGGCAGAAGGAGAGAGAGAAAGTGACGGCAAATGATTAAGTTGCAGTAAAAACGAGAAAATGGATAAAATGAAAAATGCCAGAGCACCAGCATGAATAAGAGAGAAGCCTTCCAGTGAGCCTAATACTCCACTCTCTCATCAACTCGCAAATGACAGTCATCACTAATGACAGTCACCTTAACTATTCATATCAGTCATGAATCCAACACGGACAGCTTACAGAGAGATTTTGAGAAGATGATTCATACAGAATGTCTTATGTGAGTCACGCTTCAGTCGAGGACTGTCCCTTATTTTCTGATGCTAAAGGGGCCCGGGCTTATACAATGTCCTTTGACAGACTGATCATCGTGAAACTAAGACTCTGCCCTTGATGCTCTCAGTGTTTGCTTTCAGCGTGTGACCAGCTGCAGTGATTTGGACATTCATGTTGATGTTGAGCGACAGAGGCACGAAGACGGCCCTGGGCTCGTAATGTTAAGACATAGCTGGTAACAAAGATTGACAAACTGGAAACTAGTGTGGTTAGGGTACCAAAATTTCAGTGAAAATTCACGGTTCTCGGTACCAAAGCAAAACACAAAAACATGTTAATTGAACAACACACTATTTTTAATAAGTTTGAACAAAAATAAAATCTATAAAAAAATTATACACACTTATCACTTATTATGTATTTTAAATTGTGTTTCAAGTATTCCCACAAATAATAGAAATATGAAGAGTAAAAAACAAATATATATATATATATATATATATATATATATATATATATATAGAGAGAGAGAGAGAGAGATACATCTCTCTCTCTCTCTCTCTCTATCTCTCTCTATAGATATAGATATAGATATAGATAGATATATATACATATATATATGTTTATGTGTATATATGCATCTTGCACACTTGTACACACTTGTACTATCTTGTACACTTGCACTAATTGCAGTCAGTCACAGCTCCAAACTATTGCTGCGATAGAACAATAAAAAAATCTCATTTTTTTTATAGAACCAAATGCCCTGGTCGTGCGTAATGTCCTGTGAGAGATAACTGTTGCTATCAATGCTGCTTGATGAGTTATAAAGTTTGTGTTAATAAATATGACAACGGCACAGCCAAAACAGAGCAAATCAGTGTCCTGCAGGATGAGTCTGTGGCACATTGTTAACTGAAGCAGAAATAATTAAATACTATTTAAAAGGCTCAAATGAAAATTCAGTTTGCCAATTTTGACAAATGCTCATGTTCTGCACCGTGTCTATGCCAAAGACTTTAGAAGCCGAACATAATATTAGAAACTGATTTTGTAGCCACCAACTGTGCTCATTTGCATTAAGTGGAAAAATGTTTTCACTGCCAGCTCATGAACTCACTATCATCCTTTCTCCAGAACTACACTGTGGTTAGTCCATCTCTCAGCTTGACAGTAAGATCACATTATAGTTATGGAAATATTAGTTAATCACGCTCAAATGTGCAATTGTAGTATTTTGAAAATATCTACTTATTGCACATACATCGACAAGTTAGAAGATTTAAATTAAAGCAGCCATGTGTAACCTTTAGCCAGTAGAGGGCGCAGATCTATTTCAGAGCAACTGTACTGTCACCAGCGGAATATTTGATCCACTCAGAACGTTTCGTTTCAATCTTCTGTTAGTGGAAGCATTGATGCAATAATGCCTTTTAAGATGCGTATTTTTCATTTTTACTCCAAAGCAAGCAAGCAACTAAGAGTCACCGCATAAAGCTCATCCCATTTTTAGATCACGGTTATGAGTGGTTTCTGTCGAGGTTCTTAGTCATCCAGGTAGTCATAATGCTAAAAGATTAAAATAAGATGGCATCTGGACATAGTTTGGAAACAGAAGCCTCATCCAAAAGAACTTTGTTAATTCTATTAGACTGGTCTGTGAGATGAGTTTATATCCCTCAGAGGGAGTGGTTTAACCAGGGTCTTACACCCAATGAGAGGCTAGAAGTTAGTATTTGTCTTGTTAAGCAGGTGAATGGCTTTGTTTTGTTACTCACCTTAAGGTCATTAGCATAACAAATTGTGCCTCAGCCCAATTTGTTTAATGAGGGCTGTTCTAATTTAACCAAAAATACATATTTCACTCCACGTTATAACCACCTACTGTTCTCAAAGGAGGAGGCCGCTCTCTTTCAAATGGAGGCATAGTGCCGACTCAGGTCCAGCAGGATTGCCTTTTTAGTGCTGATACAACCTCTTGTGAAGTACCTGCTTGGTCCCACCCACAGAGCCCTGCACTCTTCACTGCACTGGACAGCGTAGACCACATTGCTCTGTTTGTGGGATCTTGTCTGGGTGGACCAGTCTTTGACGGAGAGTGTTGACTGGTTTAAAATGTAATGAGATATTGTCTTTGAGCTTCTTTTTCGTTTTTGGCTCAACTGGAGTGTTTCGACAGGATTTCTACCAAGGTGGAAATAGTTATAAGGGGAAAGGATTCCAGGCTCATTTCAGGAACTGAATGGGTATGGCCAGGCTAAGAAGTATCAAGAGACATTTTCTTTGTCAGTTTCTGATTTCTTAACTTATTTGGCTCTTTGGATCATAAGAAAATTATAGAATAGTACTGTATGTAATAAACAATTAAGTGAGCATCTGCATAAATCGTAACACTGCATACACCACAAAATAAACACACTTTAATGTATAAGGTTATTTAAATAATTATTGTAGCTTAGATTTGTCACCAGACAATCATTTTTTTACTACCAAGTGCTAGTGTTTTTATGTAGCCCTGCATGTGTTATTAATAAGCCAATAGAATATAAAAGAATCTTTTAAAAAATATATAATAAAACATAAACTAACACTACAGCTCTGTTAAGAGAGCATTTTCACCGTAAAACTAGTTATTTAACCAAATGGTACATTTTATCGTCTGTGGAGAATGACTGTTGAGCAAAGCAGTATCAAGGGAAAAAAATGTCTTTTTCTTTGACACAACTGTTAAGAAAAAACCTAACAAAACATTTGTTAGTCAGTAGTTCATGAAATACTCGGCTGAGATTCAAAACAAACAAACATTTTAAACCATCAGTCAAAAGCGGCTTGAATTCTCCTTTTGTTTGCAGTGTCTTTTGTTTTCTTTAGTCTCCAGTGATACACAAATTGAAAATAGAATCGAGCACAATACTGGCTTTTGCGCTGCCCAGGGAGAGAACATTTAAGTTATTCTTTTAACTGTCAATCTGATTTAATCTTTTTGTCTGTCATACTGTCTGTCTCCATTTATCTGTCCCTAATCCCTTCATTTACTGCTAAACCTGTTCATTTATCCAAACACATTTTCTCACAAATGTGTTTGGAAAAGACTCTAGCCAGTCTTTTTGTGGCGTTTCTGCTCATCGACTTTCTGTTCCACACACCTGTCACTGAACTGGGAAAACTTTGTCCTTATTTGGTCACACCCTTCTTATCTGAGGACCCTCCAGCTCCTTTAGATCTGAATGCGCCACTGATTTTCAGAGCAACTGTGCAGCAATCAAAGTGCATCGTCAGGACCACTTTAGGCACTGCTACATCAGGCCGATTCAGCGGTAAGAAATACTGTCTCACTCATTCTATTCATGTCATAAAATACTTTGTATGTGAGGATTCACTGCTGTTTCTCTTGTTTTACACTGACTCCGCTGTGAAAGAATATTGCATGCTTACACGTACACACACTCGAAGGATATTACTTGCAGGTGCAGAATCCCTCTGAGACAGTCGTCATAAATCAGCCGTGATTGAGATGTAAAACCGATGTTCCCATTCATTTTACAGCCCCAGTCATTCAAATTCAACACGGCTCCGTTTGTGTTTTAACTCAGGAAGTAGAAAAGAAAGCTCTAAGACAGAATCAAAAAAGCCTTTTGGAATCTATTCATATTTGCAGGATTATCTGCGTGCTAAAGAATGTCAGTAAAGTGAGTCAGTTGTAAAAAAATAGAAAGCACTTTGTTGGAGTTACAATGTATTGCAGATGTGTTTACGTTGTGTCCTGGAGCTCAATGAAAAGAGAAAAATGACCAGTTTATAAGAAAAGCAGAGAACTGAGAAGCACATGGCTAATTTGCATAAACATGAGCATTTTACTGTTGTGCACATACATAATACTCAGTGTTTCATCATACTACCAGCCGTCTCATTCCTTTGGATTTGTTACTACCTCCCATTTTAGCATAAAGACGGGACATTTTTACACACACAACGCCGGAAACATCCCAGATTAAAATAAAAAAGGAGAATAAAGGAGGTTTTAAAGACAAATACCGACAGCCAACCAATCACATTCATTTACAATAGACTATTCACAAACAGTCTGTCTTTGGATAGTGGTATAAAAGTACCCAGAAAGAACATGACCATCTGGTCGTCAAGTAGCAGTGCTTACCAACTAAACGAAATAAAATGTCTTTGGAGACAAAAATAAAAAAAACAATAATAATGATAGAAAAATATCTTATGCCTTACTTTTTATTCTTGTTGACATTGCGCAATTTATTGTAAAAACAAAACAAAAAACACAGACTTTGGTAGCCCTACATGTAAATAATTCAATAGCAAAGAATGACAAAGCCAATAACACACTTTATATACTGTATAAAACTATCTTTTTAACCAGATGGTCACTTTGGGGTAATCTATGAGAAGGACCAAATAAACAATTCTATTCGATTTTTTAAGTCTATTTAATGTTATTAATGTTAAATTTACATAGATTGAAGCAGTACTGAGATGACCTGAATTGTCATTTGTCATTTAATAGTTAGTGTTGGTAAACTTGGATCAAATTTGCAGTCAATAACTTCCTTGAAGTAAACATGTACATGACATTTTTTATTTGCTACAAATGTGGCTTTTCTTTAACAATAGACTTTTTAGCAAAATAGATTTCCAACATAAGCATAAAAAAATATTACAAAACCTAACCCAAGAAAGAGTCAACAACTTATCATTGGCCTGTCAAGTTGAGGGAGCAAAGTCTGAGATAGTTTCATGGGCTTTTACAACGTGCTAACCCAATGAGACTCATGTTGCTTTAATGGCCTTAATGCTTGAAGTGTTTGGAACAATCATCCATTTATATAAAGGATCTCGACCTCTTTTGTCCTTTTGATGTCTTCCACTCCTTCCTTTACTCTATGCTCGGTGATCAGTTGTTCCTAAGGGTGAGGTTTAGGGAAGATTGATGGATTTTGAGGTGAACTGTGGTCAACAAGAGTCTTCTTCTACATTTCTCCTGTATTATCCTCCCTTCTTACCCATAGTCTCCATCACTTATTCTTCTCTTCTGTTCTGTACATTAGTCTGTCCCTCCTCCTCCCTCTACAAGCAGTTTGTGGAGAAAACCTTTCTCCTATATTACATTTTCCTTATATATATAATATATTTTTTACAGTTGTCAATGTTATATAATATAATTTAAAAGAATGTAGGAATGGTAAGAAATGAGCAGTGTCAATGTTTTTTGTGGCATTCTACTGTAGTCACTAATGTGATTGTGCAAGAACTGTGCCAGATATTATAAAAATAAATAAATAAATAGAATAGTTTTAGTATTCAACCCTTGGTTATCCTTTCATAAAAAGAGGGTGTTTAATAAAAGGGTCTGTCTGCAGCATGTGTGGCAGAAAGAGCGTGAATGTAAACTCTAACCACGTCCCTCCTCGTGGAGTGCAATGATTACGACACAGACAATAGTCGTAAGCAATAGCAGTTTTGTGTATTCATATAAAACTATATATAATTCATATTTTTCATTTGTTTGTTCTGTCTGACAGAGAGCATATTAAAATGCTTGTAATTTAATATTTTCTCTTTTATTACATTTTCCCAAAGGACCACTACCATGACCTC
This sequence comes from Neodontobutis hainanensis, assembly GCA_024349245.1. Taxonomy (NCBI): domain Eukaryota; kingdom Metazoa; phylum Chordata; class Actinopteri; order Gobiiformes; family Odontobutidae; genus Neodontobutis; species Neodontobutis hainanensis. The sequence goes on from JALDNG010000041.1 coordinate 7,470,468, forward strand.
TTTGTTGCTGTAGTTGTAGTCTTACAACTTAATATTGGTTAACCATATTTAAAAAATAAGTAGATAATGCATTTGTTTGTCTGGCGTCCATCATGGCCCTGAGCCAGGTAATGACAACCACACAGCTGAGAACACACTAGAATTGTATGAAAGCATGTTGCAGGAATAGAGCATCTCAAAGGAGCATTTGTCTGGCATCACAACAGACAATATGCAACAAATATAAAAACAGCAACTAAAGTGTCTCTTCTGGTTTTGGAGGTTTAGGCCACAACCTTAACTTAGCAAGATCCAGAGTAGTAAAAATCCAAAAGGTTGAGTTGACTGTATGCACGCGCAGACATCATGTGCAAGGATTTTTGCAAAGCTGTAAAAAAAGAGAAAGAAAAGGCACTTATCCATGATACAGTAACTGCATCTGATAGAGGCCCACTTTCAAAATGACTGAGAGATTCCTTGAACAGCAGCAGGGTTGTTGAGCAGTGCTTGCAGCTGACAGAAGCTAAAGCAAAAACCATACACATTATGGAGAAAGTCTGCCATTTTCTGGGGCCTCTAAATTACTTTGGTTCTGTAACATAAACCACACTGTCATCTCTAAAGCCTGTTATGGAGCACATCTCTGGCCTGCTTAATAAGAAGGATGATGATGATGATGAGGCTCGAACAAAGCAAAAAAGTAATCATGAAAGATCTGCAACAACATAACTCCTTTAGAGAATGATCAGACTGTGTTGCATGCTTTATTGATCCTCATTTCAAAGACTTTTAAAGGCTCTTCTCAAAACAAGGACAACACCAACAGTCCTAAAAGTCAAAAGCAACATCACTGCCGCTGCTGCCCCATTCACGAACCCCTGCCACTGCTCAAGATCAAGAAAGCAGCACAAGCACCAACACTTCCAACTTTTCAGATTAACATGGTTACGAACATTGATTGCAATATTATGGAAACCGTGGTACTGTGATATTTTTAGTCAAGGTTTTTAGTCATCCCTAGCACCAACTGAGGACCAACATTGAGACAGAAGAATAAAATCTGTTAACTTATTTTCACAAAGCTATTAATCAGAAAGGTTGCTGGTATTTAACCTGTTCTGGAGCAGGTTAGCCCAAACCTCTCATTTTGTCCTCATCAGTCAGAAAGTGATCATTGAGCTGCAGGACAGAACGCCACAAGCATTTCTTCTCCCAAACGGCCACAGGACTGTACAATCAGTCAGTCTGTGGAAGATGACGTCTGAGTCAATACATTTGCTTTATAATTTATCTGAAGACTTCTAACAACTACATTTCTCCTTGGGGATTAATGAAGTAAAATTTAATTGAATTGACTTGAATGATTAAAAGTGAAATCCAGGTTAACATTGCTTTTTGAAGGAACTCCCTGACCTGCTTTTCTTTTTTCTGTGTGCTGTGATTGGCGCAAAAATGTTAAAAGGACTTCTACAATTCAAGCAGAGGGTTATTTACAGATCTCTACAGTGTTCTAGGGAGAAAAAAGTGTGTAATAAAAGGGATAAATGTGATTTTTAATGGAAATTCTGTATATTATTCATATAATTTTTTTCAACCATCAACTGCGGACACAAACTTGGATCTCCCACATGAAAGACCTTGGTTGTAACCCATCCACCACCCCAACCCATCTGTCAAAAATATTTTCAAAAGTACATAATGTACACACTGGGGCTTAAAGTCCCTCTTGTGTGTCCTGGGGAACACCTCAAATGTAAAACAGTGAAAAGTCCAACTGCCAGCGGACCATTAGTCTTCCTCCTCCTCCTCTTCATGTTTGCAGAGGGAACTTCCATCTAGTTTTTTTTTCCTTGTTCCAACATTTTTCCACTCTTTCCCTCCCTTCCTTTGCTAAAACAGATTAATAGACTTCCTGTCTTATAGCAAAACCTACAAAGACCTGTCTGTCCCTAGACAACACTAAACAAAGCCTGCCTTCCTCACTTTTTCTTTAGTACCCTTCACACCCGGTGACCTGTGCTTCCCCTGCACTCACTATAGAGACCTTCATACCTCCAGCTCGCATTTTGTTCCATTAGGATGCCTCATTATTTCAACTGTCTTCACACTTCTGTTTCCAAATATAATCACTTAGGCCCGAGTAAGAAGTGTACATGTCGGCTTGTCAGAGTGATGAATTAACAGCACTTTTGTTTGGAAGTACCAAAGGATCAATGAGCTCAAAGGCCAAGGTTTAAGAAATGCTTTTAAAGTAGGCTGTAACATATGCAATAATATAAGAGAGAGCCAAGGAAAACTTGTGGAACTTCATACAGTATAGACAAAATTATTTATCAACTTTTGCTTCTACGTTTGCATCAATATGGTGATAATTTTGTACATAATTTTCAATACCATAATCAGTAACCAACAGGGTTTTACTGACCCCCTGGAAATCAGGAACAAATACAGCCACAATTACATTACAGATCCAAATTGTACTTCAGATGTACAATAAATAAAACAACAAACGAAACATTTTATGTTGGCTATGTTGGCCCTATTCTTTGTAGGACAAAGCTTTTAATTTCTCATTAACACATCATTGGGTGCACCTTGACTGCTTTGATTCATTTTTTACATTAGCTTTTATCTCACTGTAGAGAGCAGGTGATAGAGTTTGACTAATGTACGTTCATGATTGGGATACATTGCCCCTTTTCACTAATCTTCGGAATTCTTTATTGTCCAAAGAAAATGGTCATTTCTTTAGCTCTTGAACCGAGGAGGTAGTAAAGCATTAGTAGTAAAGAGTCTTAAAGCCTTTCCGGTGCACACGTTGCCACTTGGTTTTCTTTCTCCTCTGTATTCCTGCTCTTGTTTTCAATCACAGGGATCCATCATGTTGGCTGTACTCAATCTAAGTGCAAAAGATGATGGTCTCTGTAGTTCTGTCACACTGTTACACTGCCACTGGAACAAAACGGTTTTTTGGAGACACTTTAGCTTTATTATTACCAGTACCGCTACATATTACTATGAGTGATCACAATACATGGTGGATTGATCAGTGATTAATCAATGTTTCCAAAAACCCAGGCTTTGCCCACACTAACACATTTACTTAGACATTAGACAAATATTTATTTAAAATTTTAGGATTTGCTTTTCTTTTTTATTTATTATTTTAAATTTGGTTTGAATTGATTTCAAAGGGGTAAAACAAACCAACATAAAACTAATCAGAATTCAGGGGGCACTACCAAAATCTGCAGTGACCAAAATAATCTAAAGATAAATAAATGAAAAAAAAAATAGACCAACATTTAAATCCCACCACATTTTAAATAAACTATTATGATTGTTCACTCGTATTGAACTCAGGGGAAGCCATGGTCAATGGGAGAAGGTTCCAGACCCACTTAGCGTCACAAAGAAAGAACAAAGTGAAAATGAATGGGTCTGGTAGGCCAGGCTTCTGTCATGAGGCGTGTTAAATGGACCCGTCTCTACCAATGGAACGTAGCAACAGAGCATCATCATAGAGGTAAGACGGACTGAGATGGCTTTTCCATAAATGTGACAGTCTCGTCCTTTGGAAAATCAATGACATATTTAGTTTACACATTACAAAAAAAGTGTGCTGTATTTTCTGTGTAATACGGATTTCTGAATTGTGGATGTGTCAAACAATACCACTATTGGGGCAAATGAAGACAAAGGGTGTGGAGGCTTACATTTGCAACAACAATACAGTGGAAGATATGTACAGTAAACTAAGGTTCAAATCCTGGACAACTTCAATGTCCCTGGCCTGCTCTGTGTAGATGTTGACCTACAGCACACTGGGGAGGAGCCCCAACTAATACCACGTTACAAAAGGAGACAAAGTGATAAAGAGGAATTGGGGAGGACATTTGGGAGGAGGAATGTCTGGATCAAGTCTGTCTTCTGTCCCCAAAGGCTTACGTGACTTACTCCCACTGGAAGTTCAACCTCGTTCAAGGTTGGGTTTATTTTGTTTGTTGGAGAAAATGTCCTGGAGTTTAACTAAGCTGATTCCATTAATACACTTCTCTGGCTGCAGCATTTTACCACCATAAAAAATGAGTGTGCCATAATCAATGCACTGACTGACAGTAATGGCACAAAACTGAATTGTATATCGGTTTTCTAATTGACCTCAGCAACTACCAAGCATTTGTAAAGGGGAAGTGCACAAATTAAAAGCCTCATGGAGGTGTCTGATTGGACCCCTGCTGGTGTAACAAAGCTAACGGGGGAGTTGGTGAAATATCAAAGCGAAGTGTGTGCATACAAAGGAGCAGCTATGCCTGTGTAATGTAGACGAACAAAATAATTACAAAGAAGGAGAGGACAGTGGCGACCGTTTAAAGCCAGTTGCTAGTGTTCGGGCCATTCTGGTATTTTGTAAAAGGAGTTGTAAGAGATACATAGGGATAGGTACATCATTCCCACACTCCTAGTTAAGAGTAGCAGACAGGAGCAATGACACAGGCCAGGTGTTATGTAGGCCTGCTAATAGTGACAGTAAAAAGTAGCTTTTGAAATAACAAACCAAGCATCTAAAACTACAAAAACTATGAATTAAAGTGTATGTCAGAAGATATAAACATTTATTGGACTGTGTTTTAATATGTTACACATTTATACAACCTCAGAACTCTTAAATTGTGTGAACTATTTATCATCAGTCTGGAATGTATATATTTGAGATGATATTTGAGATTAGATATTTTTAATGGACATTGCTTTAAGTGTTTTAAGTGGTCATTTTAACTGATCAAATTTAGGGCTTAGTGTGGTGTTTCTCCTGCCTGATTCTCAAAGCTGGGAGTATGTTGACAACCATTAAGTGTTTGGAATACAATAACTATCCAAAAGTATCAGATTGAACAAAAAAAAAAACTTAAAGCAACCCTTCGGGTGTAGATACCTGACAGAGACCACCATGTTTGTTTACCAGTAGAGACGTTTAAGTATGCCAGAAAGAACAAGTCTTCTGCAGTGGTCGGGTTTAGCGTATTTTGTACAACTAGGCTTCTGCTAGGGTCCAGCGTATTGGCCTATTTTCTTTATTATTTGTCTGTTTGTGGCAGAGCACCTAACTCATGCAATCTCTCGTCAAAAGCTACCGTCCTAGCAGCAGGAATCTTGTTTTGTTGTTTGTTTGATTGGAACCTGATTATCTTTGATCTGATTTGCTGGAGATGGAAAAGAGTGCAGCGTCATTGACAACCAACAGCTCTAATGCAAGAGACGTCCCAGCCATAATGGAACGTACTGCTATTATTTCTAAAACACTCAATGTTCGAAGAGAATGTTTTAAAATCCAAAAATATTATGACTATTAATGCCTGCACTCATAGCACTTTAAATGAAGTTTCCATTCACTGCCACAAAGACTCTCTCATTCATACACTCATGTATGAAAAATTAAAATGATTATGGGTTCAAATGAATTAATTTCTTTACTATTTATTAGGATGACATTTCTATATCATAGTAATACCCAATGGTAAGTAGTAAATGACAAACATCACCAATATGTGACTGTTTTAATTACCCAATGTATGGATCTATGCAGGAATATTCTTGCTAATCAAAAATTCATAAAGGTGGTGTCAATATAGAAAACCCTTTTAGAGCCTGTTTCATAATTAATCAGCCAAAGTCGAGTCCTATTCATGAATCACTGTTTGTGTGGTAACATGTGTTCAGCAGCTGTGATGTAATCCTTTTATTGACACAAAAAAATCTGAATCAGAAGAGAAATTGAAAATTCTAATTTACTCTTTTTATGATTAGCAGACTGCCTGTGGAAACAAAAGATTAACAACAGAAGTTATTTTGTTTGGTGAACATTTGAGCTGTTCAAATGTTGGATATGGTCACCATGACACAACCAAAGCGTAAAGTATGTATATCAAACCAAAGTGCAGGTTGCTGCTGGTGGTCATTGAGCTAAAGGTAATCATTTAAATAAATAACGTAAGCCTGTTTTAAACTCTCTCCAAGTCCATACTTTACTGTAGATACTGAAATAAAATAGGCATTTAACTGCAGCATTTATTCTTGCTCAGTCACATATAGTTTTTGGTAATGTGCTAAGTTCAAATAACCAGTGTCTTTGAATGCAACTCACTGTCACCATGGCAACACCTTTAGAAACCAACTATCTTTTTACGTTTGTGCTGTTAGCTTTCCTTTAGGTCAGGGGTGGGCAATTATCTCACTAATGTAAATAAACTTATTTATTATAGACTAAACAATAAACTAAAACTAAACTATGAATGAGATCTGAGGACAAAATTTCTTCACCAAGCATTAATTGTACTTGGATGACTCTGTTCATAAGCCATGGTCCAATTGAATCCATTTATAAAAGGGACTAGTGCAGTGCTTAAGTAAACAATGTCACAAAAATTGTAGCCTGCAACAGTAGCCTGTCAGTCTTTGGTTGATATGAGTTCCGTTACAGTCTGTGAGTTTAATGTTGATGTTTTTCTGCTGCAGTGGTGGGTTTGTGCATATGCTGAAAAAGAAAAACAGAGAGGAGCTCCTAAGAGGTTTTAACACTTTAAGGATCTGTAATTTGACGGTTACGTTCTACAGTAGCCTGTGTATTCCTAAGAGAATGAAGCACCAGGGATATTCTGCAAAACACAGCTTCTTCATATCAGAACACTACAATAGTATACAACATAGCCCTTTAGTGTCATCATCACAACAGTACATTTTCAATGGAAGACAGAGCATTAACCGTCAACACGTGACTGTCTTGGAAAGTGTGTTCTGTCAGTGAGTGGGTAGAGAACATTAGTGTCCTGCTTTAAGTGTGCATGGGAGAAAAACTTTTGAATCCCAACGTGCTGCTCACGCTAATGCTGACTTCATGTTGTCTTGGAATTTATGTCTTTGTTAAAACAGGGAAGAGCAATGTTTTGTGATTGTTTTTTACTGTTAAATAAGCTACTCAAGCAGAAAGCACATCAACATAACAGAGAACAATTTTATTTAAAATTGTACCTTCCTAGAAGCACAAGATCACCCCGTAAGCTAGGATAGACCATCCTTTCACTTTTTAAAGTGTTCTTGTACTGAGAGACCAAGTATTGACAAGAATAAAAATGTGAGTATTGTTCTAAACACTGGTCTTCACATTTTTTTTCATGTGTTATTTCTTTTTCTCTGTGCTGGTGTTCGGCTCTGCTCTGCGGTGCAACGTTCAAAGAGTCAGATTGACTATTTCTTTTATTTTATATTTTATTTATGGATAAAATGTGAAAGTCAGGCTGTACATGGCGTGATGTCGTCTGATGGAAGGGACAGATTTCTGAGTGCAAAGTTTCATGACACAATTTTATCGATTGGAATAAAAGAAAAAAGTAAGTTACAAATGACAAAAACAGTACATTGTCCCATATTAATGTGTTCTTTTTTAGAATAAATGTCCTGCAATGTAATAGTGAAAACTATTTAAGGGTCTCTCTGGACCATTTTGAATTTTTAATGCTTTTTTTTTTTTTGCATTTAGCTTGAATTTATTGTTGGGTATCCAGTCATGAAATAGTCTTGGCTGTTCAGCTGCCTTCCCCATCTGCTCTGCTGGGCCCCATTTACACACACAGGATATATTGAATAAATATGCTTTACATGAATTCACAATCTCAATGTCAAACACACTTTAATCATGCACTGAGAACACATTCATCTGACAGTTGTTATCGCTCACGTCTCGTGTGACACATAAGGACCGAGTCCGTGACCTGTACACGTTCAGAAGAGTGTGTTGCCTGTAATTGTCTGAGTCCGAGTGAGGATGGGGGGGTTAATGTCCACGTCAGCTAATTTGTGTGAGTGAGTTATGTGGAGTGAGAAGAGGTGCAGTCAGGTGAAGAGTCGACACAGCAGATCAGAGATTGATCAAGCGACGGCACAATCACACACTCACAGACGGCATTTTACAAACAGTGCACACACCTTGGAGCAAACAGTATTGGCACCTGCAAACTTTTACAGCACTTCAATCAAATTATTGAAATGTCAGCCTCAAGGCCTTTTTCTGCTGTGTACATTAAAGGCAAGGTCCCAAGCTTTTATTTACAACTTAATCCAGGGGTACACCTTAAGGCAGACAGTGGGCACAAAGAACCTGGAGCTTCTTGCCGTGAGGTGACGGTGCTAACCACTATGCCACCGTCCCACCATCTTAACCAAATTTAACATCAAATTTATAAGAATATAAGAAGTTTTTTTATTAAATTAAGAAGAGAGTTGGTTTTGCTTTTTATTATGTTCTGTCAAAAGTAAATATTTTACAAAATAAATATTCATTCATTCATTTTCTACCGCTTTGTCCCGTTAGGGGTCGCGGGTGACTGGAGCCTATCCCAGCAGCTTTGGGCCTGAGGCGGGGTACACCCTGGACAATGGCCAGTTAGTCGCAGGGCTGACATATAGAGACAAACATTGACAAACAACCATTCTCTCTCACATTCATTCACTAGAGACACTTTAGAGTTGCCGATTAACCTGTACATGCATGTCTTTGGATGGTGGGAGGAAGCCGGAGTACCCGGAGAGAACCCACAGTAACACGTGAAGGACATGCAGACTCCTCACAGAAAGACCGGAGACGGCCGAGAATATTTGAGTCGGCCGGGTTTTGAACTCACGACCTTCTTGCTGTAAGGCAGGAGTGCTAACCACTCTGCCACGTGCACCCTACAAAATAAATATGTATATTATTAATTAGTAATAATTAACTTGGTGTGTAGTCTTATGTTCAATACCTTTAGAAACCAACTATATTTTTACGTTTGTGCTGTTAGCTTTCTTTTAGATCAGGGGTGGGCAATTATCTTTCCTCAAGGGCCACATTAGAACATGGGGCTCTAGTGGAGGGCCGGGCCAATACGTGTCCTCACTAATGCAAATAAACTCATTTATTATAGACTAAACAATATGTGCAATAAACACTTTATATTCAACAGCACAGTCACAGCTGCACCTCCTCAGTTTTAGATCCACTCTACAGTTTGTTCTTAAATCAGTGAAAACTCTCCCTGACGGAGGCTGCAGTCAACTGATCACTGCAGAATATTGTAGGAAAAATAAATGCAATGTTTAATTATTAGTAAATGCTTGGCAGGCCAGAGTAAACAGCCCAATGGGCCGGGCCTTAGTTTGCCCACCACTACCTTAGATTATTGCTAACGAGTGGATAAAACTATGAATGAGATCATTATTACTGAGGACATTATGTTTATCATTTGCTTTAACCAAAATTTCTTCACCAAGCATTAATTGTACTTGGATGACTCTGTTCATAAGCCATGGTCCAATTGAATCCATTTATAAAAGGGAATAGTGCAGTGCTTAAGTAACAATGTCACAAAAATTGTCACATTCTCTTTTGTCCATTTTAATTACATAATGCCGCTGAGCAAAACATTTTTTTTATAAGATTTTGTTTGATCTCCCCATCTTAACACAACTTAAACAACATACACACTCCGCAGGGCCCTCTGCTCACGTGGCAGCAGAGCTATCATGACAGTAGACAGATTGGATCAGTGGAGGGTCTGAGAAAGAGGTGGCAGAGTGGATCGATATATCCGTTCGAACAAAACACAGGCTCAGGGCAGCAGCTAGAGAAGAAGCACGTGGATAGACTTTGATGTATAAAAAAGATCAGTGTCAGGTGGGCGATTCCACTGATGTTATTTCTCAGTAGAAAATATGTACAGTATTTTCAAAATATGTAATTTTGAAAATACATTCTTGTCTGCTTTTCCCTTGTTCAAAATATATGAACGGGGGGCACGTCCTCTGGAGTCCAATGCTGTCAAAGTGATTGACAACTCTGTCACGATCAATGAAAATGTAGGTAAAGACTTTTAACACAGCATCGGTTGCTCTTTGTAACAATGCTTTGTGTTTTGTCCCTGTCATATGAATGTATAATAAATTTAACAAAATATTGCTGACTGGTTGGTTCTGGCTATACTTCTGTGTGACTGGTTGTAAATAACTTTGGTAAGTAGTGTGGAGGGGCGAATGCTGGAAGAGAAGAGTATGTCTGTAGACAGTGGCTAGACAGAAAGGGGGGGGGCTTGAGAGAAGGGGGTGACATGAAGACAACCAATTAAGCCCGGGTCTACCAAGTGAGCCTCCAGAGTGCCCATAATTCTCAAAACAATGTCAAGGAACAGTTTTACACCTAATAACAACCTCAAAACATAAAGGGTCAATAATAAAAGTCTATTCTGCAAAGTCAACTGTGTTAACTAAGCTCGAATGTGTAAATGATGTGGACCTTGTAAGAGTTGAAATGGAAATAGACTCTTACTAGTTGAGAATAACTTTGGTGTATGAGGTATGTTGAATTAAAGGCGTGAGAAAAGAATGGATTTGGATTTTGGTCATAGCTCTTCTATTTTTCAGGTCAACAAAGCAGGCAAAAACACAGACAGACATGGAGTCCCATCACAGACACAACACAAACCCATCTCTCACTCACACTGATTGATTGCAGCAGGCCCTAGTTAGCACTCTCGAGGGGGCGCCTCAATGATAGAAGCTCAGCCAATGACCTCGTGATGAGAAACGAGGAATTAAACACAAACAAATGACAGGTTTAATCTTTAGCGATCAACATTTAGGGCAAGTGACAAATGAAGATCATGAGTAAATATGATAGTGCAGAATATTCAGTGTATGGTGTTTAGGTAACTGGAGCGGGTTCATTACACCCAATTCATCAGGGAATGTGTGCAGCTCCCTACAGACTTTGAGAGAAAAATAAATTAAGTGAGAAATTATTTAAGGTGGTAGTAATAATAATGAATGCGCTCACATAAATATATAGCTTTTTATTTGTCTTGTACTTTCTGACAGGCACTGTAGCACTTTATTAATTATGTTAATGTTATAACAAACAATGGCATAATTTAAACTATATTCAGTTGACTATGACAAAAGAAAGTCATGGATGAATGATGATGTGAGTGATTTGCTGTTTATCACACACTAATATTACATTAAATGTCATTTGCTCCTGTGTTCATTATGAGGTAATGTATACACCTAAACCTTCATGAGCACAGCCATCTCAAGTATAAAAAAAAACTCTTTTTGTAGCCGATTTGTGAATTTAATTACCTTTCACATGACTAGTCATCTGGAGAGTTTTAATTTCATCATTTACATTTTTAATTTCAGCACTGAAGTAGTAACAGCCCCACAAAAGCCCATCCTGAAATACCATTTGAGTTGTGTGTTTAGAAACTAAGCACAAAAATCAGATTCGGTGTCTGTCTCCTGAGTGCTTGCTGTGTTGTAAAAACGGGTCTCATGTTTGCAGGGATGGACCTCTCAGGGAGTTGATTAATTTTGAAGTCTTGATCTCAAAGTCTTACACTGTATAGGGCTGTCTGGGCTGTTGCTCTGGGTTATGTTTGTACGTCAGGCCCATCGTAGTAAGCTGCCTTCTTGTCCTAAATCCCCACAGCTCCTTTGAGCCGATGCTGCCAGTAGGTGTTACACCCCGCGATTGTATCTTCACAGTCCTCAGAAGTGATTGGGATTTTTTTTTTCCTCCTACAGCTTGGCTTTGAAAATCTTCCCTGTGCCCTCTCACTGACCGCTGACATTATGTAAATAGCCAGGCAGGATCCAAACAGCAGCAGATCCTGAGGCGTGCTGATGGCATGTCCAAGACAGCACAGCTGGTGCCGCCTGATTGGGCCCTGCAGCCACTGCACTTCTTACAAGAAACACTTTTTTTCCCTTTGACAAAAAGTCATACATATCCAAATGTTGTTTTGATAAAAGTTAACTGTTACTGGGTCAAAATAAACAATCAGCAATTCATAAATTTGTTAAAACAACATTAACTAAAATGTATAGCCAAAAAGTTTTAATTGAATGGTTCCTTCACATAGAACGAGGCCGGCAGTCGACGCTGAAAAACTCTACTGTAAAAATTGAAAAACACAAAAGCCATAGTAGAAATTCCTATGTAAATAATAATATATATATATATATATATATATATATATATATATATATATATATATATATATATATATATATATATATATATATATATATATATATATATATCTCATAATTGGATAGTTTAGCAAACTATTAATGATTATTCATCCAACAATCACTCCCTAATTATGGCTCAGAATATTACTTGTACATCAATGCTTAAAAGAAAGCTCAAAAAACAACACTTTCCCCAAAGTTTGTAAAGGTTATTTTGGAGCCAAATGCTCATCTTTGGTCTCCTTTAGTCTCGGGGAAACTTGTGCAGTCCCTCGTGGCTGCAGTATCGGGATGGCATAGCAAGTAGTCTTTGCTCAGCTGACAATCCAAAGTTCATGGCCTTATTGGCAAATCTCCTCCCTCAAGTGTCCTTGGGCAAGACACTTGTCTATGAGTGCAACATGTGCTCTTCCTGTCACCACTGATGCTGAACTTTTTATAGCTTCTGCAGTGACTCCTTGAAAGTGGATGTATCGATCTCTGTTTCTTGTAAAACATAAGGCTCTTTGCACATGCTGTTCCAAACACTGATGCATGGCATGTAAAATTATAACCTTCCTACTTCACCTTCACTTTAAAGTCTGCATCATTTTAAAGTTCAAGTATAAAGATTGCATATTCATATTCAGGAAAGAATTAGGTTAATTAAGCATTATGATTACTGTTACTTTCAAGGGATCAAATGTTCAAGGTGAGGTGTGTGTTTTTTTGGCAGTATCAGGTGGAAAAAGTGCAATTCCATATGTCACACTGTGTCAGAGCATGTGAACAGCTATGGCACTGCGGTTTACAATAGATTTTTCCTTAATAGAAAATAAAAAAATGTTATTTCGGAAATGATTCTCCTAAATATTCATGCTTCTCTTCTTTCAGTGCTCAGTTTGTCTGCTATGGCAGTACAAATAATAGACATTTTACTGGGTATGTAGCTTTCAATGGCAAATTGTTCATGATAAAATCTATTTAATTTACTTCCCAAATTCCATTCAGCTTAGTTACATAACAAAACTGTGGTCATTTATATGACATACTGTATATTATCATAGATCATTTAAGTCCTCCATCTGCTGGCTTGACCTGAGTATCCATTACCCAGAGTTCACCTGTGAAAATAGCTTTACATGCTTAAAATGGTGCCCTTTAGCAATGTCTTCTGTGTTTGGAGTTTTTGCTCTGCCCTGCAACACCTGCTGCTCATCCACCCCATCAGACACCGTGACCTGCAGCCTGCCTCCACAGCAGCACCTCTTCATTAGTTTCTGTGATAATGTAACAGCCCGTGGTCTGCTCTGGACTCCTGAACTGCCCTTGTGTCCTTAGTAGGCATGGGACAATATTAGCCTCACGATTATCCTGGCCACAGTAATTGCAATTAATGATGTTATTACAGTAATTATGAAATCATGCTTGCAGTTTGAAAATGTAACTAAACCATTCTGGAAACACTTTACAATACTTTCTGTGGTTAAACAAAATTACACTTTAATGAAAGTGAAAATAACATGAAACAGGGCTTGACATTTTGATTTTTAAAAGGCTTTATAGTCTTATTTTTCTAAAAATCTAAAACTAGTAAATTCAGATTAATCAATTATTTTGGCAATTCTTAATTAATTTTAACTTAACAAAAGTCTGTTTTACATCACACTCATTCAGAGAAAGCTTAAAGGTGCATTACAGAAGTGTACTAGTGTGCAACCTCTGGCGTTAGCGGTACTGCATCCAGTGTTGTGCATGTTCACTGTGAACACAAACCAACAACAACCAAAGAAGAATCTGCCGGTTTTGAGTGCGCAGGAGGCCTGTCTCTTCCTGGTGTTTGCAGGATTCCTTTTCAACTTTGCCGCTAGCGTTGCTTAGTTTACTTATGGTGGAAATTTAGGAAGTGAGAACCAGGTAAATGAGCACGCACACACAATAAATCAGGCCCGTGGAAACAAGGAAGTTTACCCCAAAAAAACCAAAAAAGATCACACAACCTTTATATGTAATTGACTGTACCGGCTGACAGAGGCAACCGCGGGAAATTCAGATTTTGGGCTCTTTCTGCACACATTCTGTTGCTGTTGATTGTATGGGTTAGGACATTTTCTATTTGAACAATTGAAACTACCGTAATGTACTTTTTAGTCAATTTTTAGTTCAGGAAATTATAATTTTACAGACATACCTGTATTGCGTCTTAAAAATGTCCTGTGGTTGGCCCCCCAGGCCCCCTCCCTAAAGGGGGCCCAAATATAGGTTAAGCCCATAGGCACCCCATTCCTTGTTCCAGCCCTGCTCAATGACGCTCATGTTCAGTGTATTCAGTGTGTCAGACAGCTCTGCTACTGAATCAACAAAGCCTTGAGGCAAATAAAGCTGCTTTCCTAACTTTTATTTAACAAACTGTTGTCTAGAGTCCTATTCTCTGCTGTAAACAGACTGAAGTTTAATTTGAGCAAAACCTTTGCTCTTCAGCCACAGCGATGGAGCAAAAAAGAGAAAGCAGAAACTAAGCAGCATTTTAATCTATTTCTTAAATCACCAATGTGATGATGGTCTTAAGGCCTAAACAATTATGTCCAAATGGCATTGTGGTGAAAAAAGAGCTGATTATCTCGAATTATTCCGATGATAAAGAATTGCCACAATTAATTAATCTGAACTGTTTTAATCACGATGAGTTATGTAATCTTATTGTCTCACACCTAGTCCCCTAGAACACCTAGCTTTATCTAGTCTAGTCATTGCAATTATTATCAGCCATTGACCATTTAATGTGTCTTGGTGAGATTGTTGCCAAATTTGAATTGGTGAGGCAACAACATTGTAAGAAACATTGTAAAATAAAGCAGTACTGTGTAACTTTTAGCCCCTAGATGGTGCAGATCTCTCAACAGTCTGTCTATGTTGTATGTTTTCAAGAGGAAACTCTCCAAAAAATGGCAAGTTTGGAAGAACTAAAACATGTCTTCTGAAACGGTAGGGTAATTTTAGTGCATTTTGTACAAATAAAACTCTGCTAGGGTCCAGTATATTGGCCCATTTCTGCTCCTTGTGTTTGAGCTGCTTAGCGTCACTCAGAAGAGGTCTGCTCGTCCCGGTGGCATGGAATTATAAATCATTTATATCAGAGTTTTTTGTCCAGCTGAGGGTACTGTGTCAGTGAGATAGATATGATTCTACCAATCGTGTCTAAGAATCATTAAATCAATGCAAGAATGTATATTTTTACTACTAGCTACTTTTGCTAATAGCTTAAAGTTACACAGTGCTACTTTAATTTATTTAATTTTATTTAACTTCCCTTTTGCAGGGGAGTCCTGGCCCAATGTGTGTTTGGGGGGATTATTGTACACGTCTTTTAGTGGTAGGGGAAACTCTAGAGGAAACCCTCGAAGACACAGGGAGAACACAACTCCACACAGAAAGACCCTGCCCCATATGGGAATCGAACCCAGGACCTTCTTGCTGTGAAGCAAAAATGCTAACCACTCTTAAACTAATTTAATCTAAACGGAGCTATCATTAATATTTCCTCTCCTATTTATCTGTTCTCTATGATTATGTCAAGGAGACACAAATTTGTTGTGTCCTGTAAAGTCTAGAGAATGATATTGATTTTCAGTTTAATGTGTGACTGATTGAACATGCTACCCTCCATTAAGGACTGGACATTTTTATGCACATTGTTATTGATATTAGTGACACCAAACACATTTAAGCTACCACAAGGACTCAGCCGTTCCAGAAGCATTTTCTGAGTAGCCCTTTACAAAGTATAATTGCGTATTCAGAATTTTAGCATGTTATAAAAAAAAACATCAACCACACACTTTTTTGTTAAGCTCATGGAATATTATATTTGCATTTCTTTCCAGGTTTGTTCTCTGGCTGCTCGTTAAAGCCACATTCTGGCTCTTTTGCTGTTTGTATTTTCTGGTTGTCCTCAGATTTTGTTGCCATGCCATCATTTCCCTCATCTCCCAGTGTCCATCTGCCTCTCTTCCTGTTCCCCTCCGTTTCCCACCCTCTCACTTTACCACAAGAGTGTTTCATTCTCTCTGCCCTGCTGTTTTTGTTGTTTCTCCATTTATAGCCGCCTTTTTGCTTATGCTGTTGTTGTTGTTGATCTCGTTTCGTTGGTCTCAGTCTGACACCTCAAGGCTCTCTCGCTGTTGCATCTTGGGAGCGTAAAACAAAGTCTGATAACACAGAGGCTTCACATGCATTCTCCTTTTGAAAGTCCAACAGATGGCTTCCAGGCCTTCTTCAAAGCGTCAGTATGTAAAACAGTGAAACCTTTTATTTGGCACTTAAGGATGGAAGATTTGAGATTCCCACTTTCTTTTGCTTATGCACTGTATAGATACAGTATATAAAGAATGTTTTGGCGAGCCAGGAGCTGCCATCTAATTTATAAAAAGGCCTCTTTAATTCACGTCACAGACTTTCTTACTTGAGAATTGTGTTCGCATGCAGGATGAATGTTGGGAGAATGTCCATGAGCTGAATGATGAACTGCTGAACAGCTTAAGGCACAACACACATAAGGTTGTACTTAATTACGCCACACTGGACTCTGCCCAGTAAACTTAAAAGATAACAGTGGTGGCCAATATTATTGAAACACCTGACAGACCTGGAAATATTGACCTTTTTTGCCTCCATCTTCTATATTTTTATAGAGCATAATAATAGATATTTATTTTATTGTATGGGTATTTTAAATACAAACAATTCAACCAAAACAACTGAATCCTAAAGCTAAGTGTTCTAATAGTTTTGGCCACCACTGTACATACTTACACATGGATAATAATGATCTATTATTTAGTAAACCATAGACGAGCACAAACAGGAAGAGCGTTGACACCCTTCAGACACGGGCTGTGTCTGAATCATTGATTGTTTATACAGTGGATATAATCCGCCCATTGGTCCCCTATTTACTGATATTGTTGTTACGACTCGGCAATAAAATGGCCGTTACATCCGGGCTTTTTGGCTTTTACACCATAGTAAAACAATAGTTTTCAGATAGCATAAACGGACGTAATAATCAAAAATTCCCCCTCAGAGTTGTCACATAGTGAAAACTTAGCTCTAGAGACCGGAGCCATCTTTTGTACCAGGCTGTAAACAGGATTTTTTACACTTGTAAAGTTGCCATTGGGTTTCTCCTTATATTTCCGCTTTTGGAGTCTGCCCTCTGGTGGACGGCGGTATATCGCCGTATTTTGCTGTATTTTAACGTATGGCAGCACCTTTACGCAACGACCATTCAGGAGGTTCCATGGGAGACGCTTGGTCTGAATCAACACACTAATCAGTATATAGGGCACTATATAGTAGGAGTAGCCATTTTGCAGTGGTCTCCGATTGTCTAGTGACTGAAATGTAGTGCACTCAAAGTTTCCCACAATGCATTAGTAAAAGTAGTGATCCACGATGGTCGCTAGACGGTCAAAATAGACCATAATGCTTTGTTTTGTGAATTGTCAGAGGAGGGCAGCACGACCGTGACATGTTTTTGAGCTGAACACAACAAGTTTGAATGAAACGAGTTAGAGCCACAACTTTGAATTTTTGTGGAAACGTAATTCATTATAAATTGTTATCAATAAACCACTACAATGTAAAACCACTGACGTTAGCTTACCTTAAGTCATACAGACGATTCCCTCTTGAGGTATAAAAGAGCTAGAATAATTCAGTCATTTCGGTTATTGAACAAGACTTGTTAAAAGGAAGTCTTTTTTTTAACATGTTTTTTTTGCTGTCCAATATTAAGTCCACTTGTAAACTTGTACACTTGTAAACTGTACATTATGTGAATATGTAATATGTAAAAAGAATATGTAAATAGATTGTTAGGGATATCATAGTGCATAGTTAAGTTATACTTACTTTAAAAAAGAAACGTCTATTGTCTTCCAGTGGTCGGTTGCATATGTCACGTGACTCTGATGTACACCAGAGTCACGTGACTAATGGCGACAGAATGTAGTGTACAAAACCGTTCATTAATTGAGTGCACTATTTAGTCCTCTATATAGTGCTGCACTGGCGTGACTGGGGTTAGGGAAGAGGGAGTGCATAAGGACACAGACATAATGTTTAGTTTCCCAGAGAGTGGAAAAAAATTACTGAAACAATATTGTCCAATTACAAATGAGAAGAGGACAAAAGTGAAGCACTAAGGTAGAATTTTAACATGTCTTAATAGCATTTGTGTGTTCATTTAAAAAATAAAAATGTTTTGTTGTTTGGTCCGCAGTTTTAAATGCTAACTGTGAATGCTCACTGGACTGGGGCGTTTTGCTGACGGACAAAGAGCTTCCTGTTTAAAGTGACGCTGGGTAACGTGAAAACATTTATATGTGTGTTTATAGGTTTAGACTATTATTCCTAGAGTGGAAGGTAATGTGTAATCATGCTGTGTTTACAACATGACCACTCTTGAAGCTCTCCTGGAGGATCTGCAGAGATAAAGTGCATTGTGTTTACATATGCAGCCTCGCCAGATGAAGCCAGTGTAAGGTCTGGAGAACAGGCCATGTTTGAAAAGAACTGAAATAACTTTTCTGCAAACAAGTGACATTGTTCAAACGTTCCTAGAATCTAAGCGTAAGTACATTCACCTTCTGGGTTTATTTTCTTTTTTCTGTTGGGACGTTGCGTAATAGGAAATTATGCTTGAGTTTTGACAAAACAACACCAGATTTAGAATACCAGGCTTTGTGTAGTACAGAAAAAAGATTATCTCAACGTAACAGAATTTCTTTATATAACATACAGTATAATAAATGTATATGCTAATTTTATATGCGTTTGTCCTTAACCAGCCTCCCATTTTAAGATTTTAAATCTGTGTTTTCAAACGTCCATATGATGCATATTTTCATGACTATAATATAATTATACCATATATCTGGAAAACATCAAGCAAAATGTTATCTGAGACTAGACAGGAAATACATCAAGAACATTCTCTCACGCCAGACTTCTCTATTTTTGTTCATAAATCTATCATCATATTCCTTTGTCCTTTACCCCTGCTTTCCAATCACCACTTAAACAAATTTCCTGGATTGGCTTCAACAGATTCTCTATCAGCTTGTTAAAACAAAATGATTCGACAATAAAAGCTACAAGCCACATCTGTCTTAAATATGTTAGTCATCCTTGACTTGACACTGCTGAAATATGGAGCAGATTACCATAAAGAAGCTGGCTCTTATATGTGAGTGTATGTGTCTGTTCCTCAATGTCTCTTTGTTCAAGTTGTCTTGGTAAGTCTGTGTGTAGGGGCTGTGATCTTATTTTATTGCAGCTAAAGGAATATAAAATGGTTATGTTTTCTGCTCCTGCTGCTTCTGCTTGGCACGTTCATGTTGCCGGGTCGCTTCAGTATTTTTAATAAGATCAAAGTTCAGTGGCTTTCAATACGTAAAAAACACACGTCGAAAGACACCAGGGTTCTTTAGTTCTTTGTTTTTATTTTCTTTATAGGTCGCTCTTTATATTCCAGCTCGGTAATGACAATAGTGGGGTAGAAATAAAATTTTATGGTAATTATGGTTAATTATTAAGTAATTTCTATAGAACTGTCACCATATACAGCTTTGTACCATGTAACCACTAGTAACTCTTAGGAATTAACCATAATCACTATCACTACCTATTATTATTATTAATATTATTACCAGACTATAACCATGCTTTAATCAGCTGGATACTGGGTACTATCTCTTTATATATAACCAACCCAGCCCCCAAAACAAATGTACCTAGTGTGAGGAATATTAATGTTAATGTGAATGCTCTTAGCTAACTTTGGTTTCACACCAGTGACCAGACTAAAAGTCCCTGGCAAAGGAACCTCCCATTTCAATATGAAAACATATCAAGGCATAATTTTGCCATGTTTTCACAGAATCCACACTATTCTGGCATAAAAACTGAAACTTTGGAAAATTGTGCAAATGTCAGTCTGTTGAATTTAGTTAACTATCCGAGTTGAGATCACACAAACCTAACAAATTGGGAAAAAAAACATCTCCATGTCATGAATTTTGGATCATTCAAGGACCACAAGAACAAAAAAAAACTATATCTTTCAGCTGCTTGCCTCAGGGGTCGATACAGCAAATCGAGTGGTTTTGCAGATTTAGTCTGACATTAGTTTTGTGACCGATGGTCTTTCTGGCACAAATCAGCACAAATGTACACGGGCTTTTGACGCTGGTTTTTGGCCGGCAAATAAAAATAAAAACTGATTAGTCTGGACATAACCTATATGACAATGTGTTGTATGCCGTTTCTATATCAACGAATAACAATGACTTAACTAATTCTAAGTTTTTCAGAAGTATTTTAGAATTTTAAATTAAGAATAGTAACATTATCTAAGCAGCCCATCTGTCTCTTGTCACCCAAATAGTTTTAGCTTCCCTCTGTTCTTTCTTACTACTTTCCATCTGTCTTTCGTTATCTGCTACCTTTTGTCACTCCTATCCCTTCAATCCAACACCTCCCCTGTTCTCTTGAACTTCCCCTGCCCCTGCTGTGTGAGGTTTTTATTCTTTTTCATTTTTTTTATCATTTCTCTCCTTTGTCTGTCCTTGTTTTGCGTCCTCATCTTGATCTTCACCTCGACTCCTTCTCTTTTATATCACCCTCCTCTCATCACTCAAGTCTGTACCCTATTCTTCCCTTCCACCTTATTGTCTTTCATCACTTCTTTGTCCTTCACTCACCATGTCCCTAACACATTTCCATCATATATTTTCCAGACACCTATATTTCTAGTATTTACTATATCAGGGTGTTTTTGGCTTCATTGACAATGCGTTTAACGACTCTCTCTTAAATTTATTCTTGCCATGGTCATCAGCATAACTCAGCCACACAGCAAATGCACACAGTAATCTCGGCATTGGTTAATACCATACAGAAATGCAGAAATTTAACACATTTGTAATTAAATAAATGCTTACTTAAATAATAATAATACTCATAATACTATGCCGGTATAGATCCAGTGCAAAGATCAGAAAGCTCATAAGCATTCAGAAGAATAAAACCCACCGTAGGTTATACAACTTAAGTTACTTTGTCCAAATAAATCTGTCATAGTGCATACTCGCACTACAGCACTTTCATTTTATAAAAGTCTACAAAGTGTTTGAAGTGCACAATGGCCCTCAGCATCGGTGTAGCATGTTCAGCCGGTTTACGTCGTGTCACTTAATAATCAAATACATTTACAAAAAAAACTCATTTAGACTTAAATGTTACTTTTGCTGAAAATTTGAATCTGCATGTGCCCTAGCTGGACTATACTTCACAAAAGGCTATACTCCATTTAGTAGTACTAAGTATATTTCAAGCAGAATAAATAGGTTAAATATCAGAAGAACTGCTGTAAAACTGTGGCTAGCTGCCCTGACTGCACTCACTCTGAGCAACTCTAAAACAACAGCCCACAAAGTGACAAAAGCTGGCAGCTGATGGCTTTACTTATCAGCCATTGGCAGCTTTATAAGGAACACAGACAGTGCGGCAGGGCCTTATTGCTTCCATTAATGCAACATCCTGTGCATGAAAAAAGAAATGTGTTCCATAAATTAAATCTGAATTGGACAAGACTGGAGGAATCTCTTTTCTCCATCTTGTCTTTCGTCTTATCACCTGTTTATTAAGCGAGCCAGCTGCCAGATGCCTAATTGGTTCCGTTAAACAAAACAATATTATGGCTTTTCATGGACTGAGGTAATTCACCGGGTTCCAGAGTACATTTCCCAAACAAAGGCTCCCTCCTGCTGATAAATTTAAGTGGCCATAAAAAGTCAGGTAGGAGGCAAAATATACGGCATGGTTGAGGCATTCGAGAGAGGAGTGAGAGTGACAGACAGAGCGTGATAACAGAGGAGCGGCTGTGTTTGAGGAGAATCACAGAACGAAGCAATAAAATGCAGAGAGGGCGAGGAAGAGGAAAACAAACAGCCGTCGACATAAGAGTTAGAGAATGAATAGGCAGACAAACCAAGACGGATACACAGAGTGCAGTAGGAAGCAGCAAGTCGCTCCCTGAGATCCCCTCGACATAAATCTGGCTGCTTTATTTTGCCAACAATGCACTTACTGCTCTGTTCATAAACAATGCTTTTATGGCTTCTCACTAGATTAACTTACTTAGCCTGAGAACCTGATGGAGGCTATGCATACTTATAGAAGGGTTTGTCATAGGTGGAGAGAAGGGAGTGAGACATCAGGGTGTTGTAAAAAATAAAGGAATGTACTCAAATTGAAAGAGAAATAAGAATTGCAAGACTTTTTTAAGGTGGGTTGACTGGGATACAAATAATTATACCATACTATCCCTTTTCCCTGGACATAAATTGACTGTTCATGTAACTCTATTTCAAATAACTTTTACCATGTTTATACCCATAGTCCACACAGAGACATAGTTTAGAGTATAAAAGCAAGCTAACTGTGCCTACTTCCTGTTCTCTGGAATGCAGTCATGTGGACCAGAATCTTCTTCCTATCCATTCAGCACTCAAGTAGAAAGTCCTGGAAGACCAAGAGTTACCAAGGGAAGCTATCTGAGTAACTTTGGCCTTGTACTTTGTGACAGATACTAACACCTTGGTGCCACAGCCCAAAGCACACCATTATAAAATAAGATAAGCCTTTATTGTCTCCATTTGAAAGAATTTATTTTGGACAATCATGGACCAGCATTATTAAATTAAATTAAATTTTAATTTAAATTAATTTAAATTTTTGTTTGTCACAGACAAACAAAAAGCAATTCATACCCCACTACTGAAAATTCATCAACAACGGTACACAAGTCATACACATTACTTTTCTTCTGGTCTGCTCTGAGACACAGTGTACACATCCTGTAAAAGACACACTCACACCTAATACTTCACATCACATAAACAATAACAGCTCAGTAAAAATAGTGTTCTCTTCCCTATTCAAAGAACAAATATACTGCACAAATGCCCTAAGAATGTGCTAAATTAAATTACCCCTCTCCCTAGAGCCTGCTTTCCAGAACATAGTCACATTGATTCAACAGACATTTTATATCAAGGTCTAGTCCAAGCTTTGGTCTGCACAGTTATATGGTTCAGTGTTTATAAAGTTGTGGCTGGATAGTCAGTGTCCACTGTCCTTCATTGTAATTGTAATGTTTTGTATGTGGCTAATTCAACCAATTTAATACAAATATCTTCTTGTGCTTAAAGGTTTACTCTTGACTAAGACGCGTTGACTAAGAACCTCCACAATAACAGGTGGTGGGGGCACCCCAGTAACTCACTTGGTATAGCGCATACCAAATACGCTGGTTTGAATCTTGGCCAACATCCCTTTTCTCACTCTCACCTTGCTTCCTATCAAATAAAGACATCTAACCTCTTGTAGGGCTTTGATTGGAAGTCAATTAGAATCAGTCAACAGCATGCAAGAACCATCTCCACATTTTCCCGTACTTTAGTTATGAATGTATTATTGTTTGAGGAATTGCAAGGTTTTTAGGTGAAACGTGAGAAGATCCAGTCTGAGAATGTACAGACTTTATTAGGTTGTCCTTAACACCTCAGTTTGTTTGTTCAAGTGCCTGTGAAGGAGGTACCACTGTAGTTGGATACGATAGGTTTGTATTTTTGTGATTATTATGCAGTGCAGCTTTGTGATGATGTCAAGATCCATCTGGCCGAACAGCCACAAGACAGAGGAGACTCATTAAAATATCAAGTATAGTGACCATAAAACGACATGGCATGCACAATGGAATTGAAAGCCAGGCGTGTTTCCTGCATGAGTTCACAGGTTTAGGTAGCCCATACATAACTACTTCATTGCCTGTCACAAAACAAGACAAAGTGGAGAAAAAAAATGAGAGAATGTCTTTTAACTAGAAGCAGATTTTCCATAAAACAGCCCCGGCCTCGATGTATGGCTACAGTTAAAGAGCCTGTCTCACTTACTCCACATGCTTAAGCTCACCTCACTGTAAAAGCTAAAGACTACATGGACGCTATGCAGGGAAATTGTGGGAAACATGTGACATTTGACCCTGCGGTTAGGGTCACAGTCAGGTCAGGTGAGACCTCAGAAAGAAAGAACACAATGAGGATGATGGCATGTGACAGCGTACTTCCTCTGCAGACAGGAAGTCAGGTGGATAACTGTTACAAACTGCCAATGACTGTTAGCGGGACATTACCACCTGCCATAAAACACACAGTAGGAGCTGGTCAAGATTAGAGAGATTACCAGGAGCCATTAGGGGATCCAGTTCCACTTGAAAGACCCCAAGAAAGTGCATGTCTGGTTTAGTTTAAAAGTCTGAAGTTTTGGTTAAAGGCCATTGCATTGCCATGTTCCTGCTAACTGAAAATCAGACTTGTTAGCATTAGAATAGGCCACTCATGTTTGGATAAAGGAAAGGCACTGGGCACTTTCATGAACATGGGCAAAGACTTTAGATGCATGAAGGTTTCTGAAATTAGAGTGGGTCAAGGTCATTCTTAAAATATATTTTTACAGTGGTAGAGATGGGTGTTCAATAACCAGAAGGTTGGTGGTTTGATTCCCACTTCCCCATAAATTTGCTTTGGTCATCAGTTTTCTGATGCAGTGTTGTGTTTTATTTATTTCTCTTCCTTGCTTGTTAGCATTTAGTTCACCTAATTTTACTTGCTCAGGTCAGAGATGAAAAAATAATCATACAAATAAAATGTCTGGGTATGTTAGTTTTCAAAAGGGATAAGTCCTTGACAGCTCTACAAAGTTAGACAAGTATTTTACTAAATACTAAATTATTTAAATAGATAAATGTATGACCGCTCAAGAATTAAGTGTAATTTCTAAAAAAGCTAAAATGTTAACATTTTTATTCAGCTCAAAACCAAGATTATTTTTGTTTTTGGTATTTAAAAGGCATGTACGTGGGCTTTAATCAATCTGGGAAGTTAATATTCTAATTGTCTGAGATGAAAGCGCATTAATACAACAAAGTCAGAAAAACAACTTTCTTTCTTGGCAACATGAACCATCCCAGGACCACATGAATGCTGCAGATTTTCGGTTGGATAACTTCAGTTTCCATCGCAACAGAAGCAGAAGACTCTTGGTCATAAACTCACCGAAGGTTTTACTTAGTAAGTCTATTTTTGAAATTTAAAGCTGCATTAATTCAGCCATTCGTTTTATCCAGTTTGTAAATCGACTTTATGATTAACAGGGACGCAGATCTAAAACCACCTGGTCCCTAAATGTCCTCTTTTAAACGCTGGCTGCTTTACTCAAAAAGTATGCATCTGCTCCAATAAGCTTCAGTAGCAATGCCATTGGTAATGGATGTATATCTGGCCTCCAGCTAAATCGACTTCCCAAATGTACCGCTATCTGCTGCAGCAGGCTGTGTAGCAGGTCTGCAGTACATATTAGTGATTTACTGGCCTATTTACAATAGCACAGACCCCATCTTTCACATTGTAACTCAAAACTACATTCCAAGTTTAGCCGTCTGCTTATCTTTAACTCATAATGAAAGTTTGGCATGCTCCTGTTTGGATAAAAAAAACATTTCCCAATGGCATACAAACTATTGATGTTTGGTATATTTCAAGATTTTAAATGCAGAACGTATGATGTCACCTCACCATATCCCCATGAGGTTGGACACTTCCGTGGTGCAGGGCCACAAAAGTGAACGCGGCACATACAAGGAACACCGCTTGGATCGCAGTTGTGTTTCTTGGTTGTGACAAAAGTTGACAGCATCAAAGCACATTCAAGTTAAAAAAGAGAGTGGAGTATGATGCAGATACAAAATGCTGATGTTGATGTTTTTGATAGGTGACAGCCCTAAATCAAACATCCTTTCATACCATAAGGACCAGATGAGTAACAGGCATTGTATGCTCATATACTAGGGCATTTATATGAACAAGCTTAACAGCAAATATATCTTACAGCCTATCTTACAGTCTTACAGCTCATGTAAACACTCAGTCTGGATTCTCATATAAAACTAAACTAAATCTAGAAATTCTAATTAAAAGAATAACCCACAATACTGGAGCCAACATGTTATATACTTCCTCTCTTCTGCAGTGTAAAGTTTTACTTGGTCCCTACACAAGAAAAGAAACATTTCCTGACAAGTTGGGAGGCTTCTGTGTGTCTTTATCATCTAACTAGCCATGGAGGGAGGGGGTGGGGGGGGTGAAGTGGAGCACATTAACATACACACACCCGCCCACTTCCGTACACAAATGCACATCTACTCAGCCCGACATAGACACTCCCTGCCCTAAATGTGTCCTAAAGTACACACAGACACATCTTTATTAGTGACAGTCAAAACAGCCCAAAGAGAATCACACACCTCTTCCAGGTGGATGGGTACACCACGCACTGCCGAATTGCTTCTTTGATATGCTTTGACAGTGTGGAATACAAAGTGACATCCGCTCAATTTAACCTTGACTTAAACTTGAAAACGTCCAAAAACAAGTCAAGCAATACCATTTTCATTGAAAACAGGCCTCAGTGCTGCTCATTCAACTCCGGCAGAGACCAGAAGAATACAGCCACAACCCCATAATCAGAGAGAAGATATAAAAACATTAAATAAACTATTCCAAGTAACTGGTTCTATTTGGTTTTTGGAACATTTTCATTCCAATAAACACGGTCCAAACTAAAGCAATATTTTATTATATGCATGGATTTCCAAAAATGTAGACATGGCCATTAAAGAGCCGTCTAATACTATGCATTATTTGTCTGGAGTTTCAAGTTACACTTTTTTTCATCAGTAGAAATTCTGTCTAACTATTTTTGACTGTAAATGTCAAACAGAGCAGGCGTTACGCAATGCTTTGTTTCTCTGATTGGTTGAATGTCAATCCAGTTGCATCCAAAGGCAGCTTTTTCTGAGTGTGTTGGTACTGCCCTCTGTAAAACCAAAATGAATCCTCAGAGACAGGACAAATTCTTTGTAGAGAATAGAAATAAAAGTGCTTGTTAGCCAAGGCCTGTGTGACCAGGGCCCTCTTTTACAAAGCCAGATGAACATCCCCTGGATAACAAAATAGTGCACAGAGGGTCATACTCAGTGTGTCTGTATGGATATAGTCTGTCTGCAGGTTATATGTGATTATCCAGATCCTGCCTCTGGTATCTATAACCTATGAACTTAAAGGATATGGCTTCACATAACTGGTTGTCAAAGATTTGTGCTCGCTATAACATGGGCATTTAAGGCATAAACCTCACTTTTTTCACATTTCTGTCTCAGTCGCATCACATTGTTTTTGTTTGTATTGAGCCATGTTTCTGTCCTGATTGTGAAACCTGCTACCAACCTGCTACAGAGCAAGTCAGTCTACCGCAATAGAAAGTGAGCTTCGTCACACTATACTTTAAGAAAAGTTTAAAAAGACAGAACTCAAAAACTCAGAACTAGATTAAATTTATGTATAAGATGCACATATTTTGGCATTTGTCGTAAACAGGTCACAACTTTGTGCTTTTCTCAAGTGTAATAAGCTATTTTGACTGGTAAGTACAATGGTTTTAGCTGTAATAAAGCTTCAAAACTCAGTGATTCATTGTAAACAAATATCTTTTAAAGCATCCTAAGTGGTCTCTTGTGTATGTGGTATCTAAATGAAAGCCAGAGGAAGTTTTTTCCTGACTGTTGCAGGCACAGGTGTGTGTGATTCAGAATAAAGCATTCCACTGGAAGGCATACTCACTCAAACACACATGTGCATGTTTATAGCAGCCTCAAATCAAAGATGAGCGCACAAACCCACGTATCGGCAGGCAAACATACCGGGATCTATTCGTCAGGATGAGCACATGCTCCCTATCCCACTTGCTCCAATCCACACGCACCAGTTTGACTGCAGATGCCAAACAGACAGCTCATGGTGCCTCTGAACCAGTCCAAGAGAATAAAAACAAGACTGAGATCTGTATCAGGCCCCTAAAATCAGAAACATGTGCACATTTGCCGTTTTTCTCAAACACACATAAATACACATGCTCATGCGCAAATATACATCTTCATTTGCAGTGTGACATTATCTAGGATATCTCTTAATTGTATCCAAAAAGAATTAGATTATCTCTGAACTTTGACCCTGATGTAGACTGACAGGAAATTGCTCTACAGCTATGACACAGCCTTCGAGTTACACCAAGGCTAAGTGAGACACAGTGTTAGAAATTAGTCCCAACAGCACTAAATGTTCGGAAGTGCAAAACATTTTGAAAGTGTAATTACATCAAGCTGATTGTGCTGCTTCTATAAAATGTATGTTGTATGGAGAGAATGATGTGACACAAGAAAAATGTAGTGGAAAAACTAGTGTATAAAAAGTTACTATAGGAAGCATGCCGACTTAAAGTGAGGACAGGCCTCGGGATGAGTTAGTGCAACAAGCGAGGCCCTGTCCCAGAGGGAGATGCTCACATCTGAAACAAACATATCCCAGGTCACAGGAGAGCCATGAAGCTGGCCCAAACAAAATAACCTTCTCTTTTTTTTACATAAATTCCCATTTTAAAAGCCTTCCTTCTACATCTGGGTACTGTTTGTGCACCATGTTACAGACATACAAAAAAGTGAGATTTTTAGTGAAGTTTGTTGCTATTTCCAGAAGTTATATATATTAGAAGAAAATCTTACAAAATGAATGTTGGATGTGACTTGTTTAGATACAATTAGGACAAATCCAAAACATTTCTAAGTATGAACAAAGGTTAGATCTCCACTTGGCATATGACTCCCTCAGGAGTCTGTGAGGAGTCTGCATGTCCTCCTTGTGTTACTAAATGTTCTCCATGGGTCCATCTTACTCCCACCGTCCAAAGACATGCATGTGTAGGTCAACTGGCAAATCTAAAGTTTCCCTAATGAATGGATTTGATGTATGTCTCTAAGTAACTGGCTAAGGCCCAAAGTTGCTGGGATAGGCTCCAGTCACCCGCAACCTCTAACGGGACTAAGTTGAAAACAATAAATGAATGAACATGAGTTGGCTGAGAAACATTGCCAGGCAAAAAGACAAATAGGGCTAACATGACTAATCCATGACACTTAAGTTATAAATTGTTTACATCTGATGACGTGACACAGTGAGACTGATGGGCCCCGAGCTGAGAGGAGCAGTAGAGAAACTAACCCTTTCTGTAAATAATAAATATCCAGTCTTTTATTTTTCCATTTTAGTTTATTCACTGGTATTATTTCACATTTTGAATTTACAACAGGAACATATTGAGAAAGTAATGCTGGAGTAGGGTGACCAGAATTTTAAACCTCAAAACTGTGACACTTAAATTTTATAAAGGACAGCATCTTAATGGAAATTCCTTAATAGAAAATGCTGCGCAAAATCAATATACCACCAGTAAACACTAAAAAAGGTGAATTGATTGCATTGAGTTATTTTTTTATTATATTAACATGTAACATGCTGATGACAGACTGAACAGTGAAAGCTGGAGATGGAATACTCAGTATCCTCATGTAAATGGACCAACAAGTTTTAAAGACATGTTGATGTTTTCCAATTGGTTAATAGTGCTGTAACCATGGCAACTCTGTGATTGACAGTCTACTGACAAATGAGTTAGAAACAAAGTGTGCTACTCTGGCATCATGACTGGCATTGAAGGTAAAAAAAAAGACACAATTGAGACAGGAAAAGGGGGTTTTTTGCAGATATCCCACAGGGACATGGGACATGGTGCATAAACACAGGACTGTCCTGGCTCAAATGGCACATATTGTCACTCTACACTGGAGTGACTTGCCTCTTGTCCAAATATCAGCTTATAACCTCATATAACCGTGATTATTGGCTCCGTCTACATACAACTTTACCAACAGTAGAATGTTTATGTTGAACTAAGCTTTAAGCAGTAAACTTTGGCATGATAGAGAGCTAACGTATTTTGCTCTGTGGCTTGTAAAGGAATTGAGTGAGGAGAGAGTCCGCTTCGGTGGATTGTGTCGTCACAGTTAAGGTTTTTAAAAAACAAGGCGCTTTTAGCCAAGTGGAGAGACTCTGGCCGATAGAGACATCCCGCGGTTGTTTTGTTTCACGCTTTATGAGTTGGTAGGGCTCCCAAACATACAATTATAGGTGCTAAAAGGATGTGAAAATGTTTTTTCCATGGAATGTCCCCTTTAACACCACACTATCCATAATGACTATACATTGTATTAAAGAAGCATGCATTACAACCAACGTATAACTCTCATGTGCGAATCTAATCTTTGATAAGACCACAGCAGATTTGCCAGAACAGTTCAGTGCCACATTTCTCACTATTGTTTTATATTTTTTTTATTTCCAATTCAAACACTTCTACTTGCTGCAATATAACTGATCCAATTCTCTTCAAAAATCTATAGCTTTACCATTTCCAGAACGTTATACCCAATTTGGGGTGTTATGCAGGGCTTCAAATCAAATTGTGTTAGTGCAGTTTGATAAGGAGTCTAGACAAGAGCCAGCTTGTATTGTCTGCAGGGGGTTATGTTTACTTCTTGAGTGCAAAGGTTATTTATTGTAAACAAACACCAAACATGTTTTTGACAGAGCCGATGAAGAGAGACATATTAAATGAACTAAAACATACTCAATATCAAGTAACAGAGAATACAGAGTAGATGTTATAGCTACCCATGTTATTTTAAATCCCCCCACGTTCGCCTTTCTTCTTTCTTTCTGAATTTCGTTTCTAAAAAGGACAACAGTGAAGAGGGTAATGTATATATTCGATTTTTCATGTTTTTTTTTTTTCATTCACAGACTTGCTCTTGGCTCCTTAAATCCATGCTTCTCGTCCATTTGCAACCTCTCATTTTTAAAATTGCTTTCTTTATACCACTCTTACGCTTACTACTCAGATTTGCTTGAAAAACAACTTTTGCCTTGGCTTTATCGCCTCCGTTGCTCTCCAGTCATTCCTCTCACATTGCAACGCTCCTCATCATTCAGCGTCCTCCTCCTTCTCGGTACTTGAAAATCTTTCTGCCTCGTACGCCCCAAACCTCATACCAGTTCAAATCTAAATGCTAATGACAAGTTAAAGTCCTTGACCCATTCCTTCCATGATGTTCCTCCGTCATACAAAATTCAGCAGTGAGGAGTAAAATGGAGGATGAGAGGAGTTTATTGTCGGGAGGTTAGAGGCTACTGGCTCTCATTATAAAGATCTGACTGAGGGAGGAGCGGAGATTGAGACAGAGAGTGACACTTATATGAAAAAAGCAATCTTTGAGATTAAAAATGCATATATAGTGCTTTAAATTAGAGCCCTGAGGTCATGCAGCCGTGCCAGTGCAGCTGACAGTGCATGCTTTTGGGCCTGCCATTATTTTTGGACAATCTCATATTAAATATTAAGTTCCAAAGTGATTGTTTTATGATCTTGAAGAAACATAAGGAACACTTCATCTTACTGCGTCATCTCTTCTCATTCTCACAAATTGGATAATCTGGTCATTTATTGATACCTGAGACAAATGAAGTGTTAGAGGACATATTCACAATTTCAATGAAATTCTCCAAAAAGCCTCAACATTTTTTATATGGCCATGGAGGTGTAATATTTTGTTCCTCCTCCTACTGGATTGGCATGTAAACTACAAAAATGGAGTCTTGCATCAAAACATTCATGTACGACTGTGGTGGGTAAAAGTTACAAACAAGTAGAACGACAATGGAAAAGTATAGTCCTTTTGTTTCTTCATAAACTCATGTTCTGCTAATGTTATTTGTCTAAAATTTATAAATGCATTTTGAGGCTTTAGAGTCTGTAAGTGCAGCTCTAGAAAACTGGCAAAGCTACTATAGCTGAGTGTGTCTATGTAAATGTATATTGTTTTATTTTCACTATGGGACAGTTTAAGCAACGTGTCACAAAGACATATTATGCATTTCAGCAAGTTCTGACATTTGAAACCAAAACTATTTACTCATTATGTTTAAAATCTAATTGTTGACAACCAAAACAGTCCTACCTGACCAGCCTTTATTCCACCAAAGGAGAGGGAGCTCTTTTCAAACATGTCCAATAATAATGTGAGGTTTAAAGGCAGACATCGCAGAGAAATAAAGGGAACCTTTGTATTTGTAAACTTGGCCCTGATCCCATCCTCTTTTTTAAGGGCAAATCTAGGATTTTTTTTTTTTTTTCTGACAATTATAATTTTTAAAGAACTTAAGCAATGTCATTATAAAGCTGTAAGCTGTGATTGGATGTGAGCGCCACACTCAGAAATGTCCCTACCATGTAACTGAGAAAAAAGGTGAAACACAGGTTTACAGATACTTTCACCTTGTTTTACAGATACTTGGATCTGGAATCAAATGTGACAACTAATTTATTTACCTGAATATGCATATTGTACCTTTGGGCTCCACTATATAACCAAACCAATAGTTTAGTAAAACATGTATTTCTACATATAAAACCAAATTCAGCAGTCTTTTTGTGAGATAATACACTAAAAGTTGTGCCATAAACTTCATTTACCTCAATACCTTAACCTCTAGGATCCCAACTCAGCAGAAAAATTACTGACAGCAGACATTTGGAGTTATGGAAAAAGGATGGTGTGGTCCGGGGGGGTGTTTGTCGGGTATCGAGCCGAATAGTCTTTAAGCAGCTGACCTTCAACAGAAGCTAAATGACAGGTAGAATCACAGCACTTTGGTTTAGTAATAAACCAGCTGACATTTGAAGATCAGATCAGCGGCAGCATTACCATCAGCACTGCAGGAAGATTACTTTCATAGCCCGACCCTGAACTTTTATCCACTGCTGTCGACAATGAGGGTTAAGGACTGCCACAGACCAACTAAATCAAATCAAGATATTACATTATGTAATGTACTGTACATGGCAATCATGGGAAAACAGAGTGACCGCTTTTAGAATGGTTGGGACTATGGACCTTTTGATAATGTATTATTACACTTAAGGTCATATGAAAAATTGTAAACACTCGGGCATTGCTGGTCAGGTTTTATCAAAAGTCTCTGAAGTTGTTTAAGTGGCCTTTGACAACTTTTCAATCAGCCTTTATTGTAATTAGCATCCTAATGGTCCTCTCTCTGCTCTTTGTTTGCTTTGTGTGCCGTTTGTACCCCACTCACAACACAGAAAAAATACATTATTTTCTGCAATTTGTAAAAAAGTGGGATACATTTCTGTCATATTGTCTAGAGTTACATACACACATTTAGTATGTACACATACAGTATAATGTCAGGGCTTCAAATATTCTCTACAAGTATTTGACAGTGTAGTGTAAAAAATAAGAAAGCGCTGTATAAATGCACACCATTTACAATAGAGCTAAACAAACATATGCTAATGACTTACCTCAAGCTCTTTTTTCAACTCTGTCCTCTTTCTAAACTCTGTTGCATTTTTAAACTCCACTTTCTGATATTCATTGTGCATTTACTGCTACACACCAAATATGTCATTGAGGTTTTGTACTCTGCTACAGCAGTCTCGATCTATATCACCTTGCAAAAGGTGAGTATTAATTTTGCTATAGCTTTTTTTACCAAACATAGCAAGATGCATAAACTGCAACATCCACGTTTCTAAATAAAACTAAATGATTACTCAACATTCTGCACTTCTTTTAATCCTTGCTGTGCTTTATCAAAATATCATGAGATTTTTGATTAAGTCATGTTGAACCGTCTCATAAATAATGGCCTGGTTTGTACAATGATTACATTAAGTTATGAATGCATAGGAGTTTGGAAAGTGTATTTCCCTTTGCTTTGTTTCATTGGCAGTCCTATTATGTCCAATCAGATCACAATGCTTTCCATATGTCAGCACTGTTTGCGCTCTACTAGCCAGTTTTGTCATTAAACACCAAGATGAATTCCTTCATCGAGCGGCTCATACAAATGCATTTCAGGTCTGAGTGGACGTCACTAAATCAGCCAAAGTGCATTTACATTTTGTGCCACTTAAGTAATTTGCTGCTTCATAAATTACATGCTTGAGTGCTTATTTGCTGTATCCTTTCTGCCTAAGATATGGTGGTTTTCTACAACACGATTAGAAACATGAAGTGTGTGGTCATAAAATGCCATGCATGTTGTATTGTAATTGTTGCTGTAAATGGGGTTTGAGACCCCAACAGGGGGGTTGTGAGATGATTTCCAGAAATCATGAAAAAAATACAGTATATAATAATAAATGAAGAAATAACTGGGAAGAAATTGACATTAACATGAATGGCATTGTTATGATGGACTTGATTTGTGCAAATTAACCTTGTGCTTTGATTTAATACAGCACTTTTGGCGTTTTATCAGTTGTCTTGTCGCATAGACCTGATGTAAGGAAACAGAGAGGGCTCGATATAAAGCATCCAACTAAATCTAAATTAATGTAAACTGTTAACAATAAGCATTACTGGGAAAATGACGAAGTAGCATCCAATCATCTGTTTGAACCTATTGTGATGCTTAAAATCCTTTTTTTGTTACTCTTTTCATCCATTCTTTATTAATTATAGCATGTATCATGGAGGTAATATACTGTATGTTACAATAAAAGCCTCCCTAATGATTGACTCCACTCTCAGCTCGAAGGATGATTAGACAGAGCAGTTTCACTCGGTCTGAGGTATTAACATCTACTTTTTTCAAGCAAAGGTTTCCAGATCATAATTTAATAAATGGCATTTAGTGAAATTGTAATAAATTTGACTAATCGCTCTTTTGGCTCTTACGTTGCATTACGGCGCCGGCTACAGCTTCCTTCTCTATATGTTATGTCATCAAGAAAAAAATTATGCAAATTGTTTGTGGTAATCAGAGCGCTGCAGGGTTATGAGAGAGAAGTCTAAGCTAATTAGGTGGCAGTTGTTATGTCAACAAAATTTTTGCTCTAATGGAGGAAATACAAAAACAAAGCAAAGATTATAGCTGTTAATGTTTTTATTTGCACTGGTCATTCTATTGGACAGTATTTCAGCATAATATCTAGCAATTTCTGTGCAGACATTTTCATAATGTTCATTAGTTTGCCTTTGCTCAAGTATTTGTTTGGCCGTAGTTAAAGCCGTAGAGACAACAGAATAACCAGAGGAAGATGAAGTGGGAGCCGCAATCTTGATTTACTTTTTGTACTTGAGTTTAAGCAGAGTTCATTGTAATGAAGCAATGATGTAATTGCATTTTCCACCCACTTGCCAAACAAAACATTCACAATGGACAATTTATTTCCATTGCAAAACTTTTAGAAACTACATCAACTTGAATTTCAAACATTAGGGAGATAAGAGGGAACGTGTGGTAATGCTTTTCATATGGAGCCTTGCCACAACTTCTACAAAAGTGTTACATATTACCTAATACTTTGACCATTCAAACAGAACAAAGGTGAGAAATGGACAAACACATCTTAAATAGCATATATGTAAATGAATGGTGTAAAGCACAATTTAAGTAGCTATCCAACGACTGGTGTCAGGTGTAAGTGTCTATGAAACCTATAAATAAATGGCAAGTGATCATGGCACATGGTTTAAAAGGACACCGCTCAACACATTTTATAAAAGAAGCAGAACACGCCCCGTGAGCATGGATTAAAATGTCTTTGAAACAAGAACAAAAGTGTGTAAGACACAGAAATAGCAGCCTATTCCTTCTCATAAGGCACTGCAGCACAATAGCATGTCATATGTCATATGTTAAGTCAGTGTTTAACTTTCCCCCAGCACTAACAAATCATCAACCTATCACTCCGTATGACAGTAAATACAACTATGAAGAGAAAAACAACACACACATCCAAAGCCAGTGAGCCTGTGGGCTGGAAACAGAAAATCTCCTGAGTCAAAAACTGAAGTAGACAAATATGAACCCTTCATCAGACAAACATGCATTTGAACACACCTGGCTTTAAATATTTGCTCATGGTGTACCTGACAAATCATGTGACGATTCTTATAAGAGAGAATTTGTGTTGTTGTTACATTACACAGGTGGCCATTTTTCACAAATATACAGCATTTAAATATGCAAAAAATATCTGAATAAAAAATGTATATATATTGTAGATAAAAATATTAGCACCAACACTACAGCAATGGAGAAGTTTAAAGGAGGTACACACAACCATTAACTGGAGCGATGGTAAAACATGGCAGTCTAACTTTAGAAAAATGTTTTCTCAATGATTGAAACAGAGGACAACAAACACTGGGGTTGGATTAAGGAGGCTATTTAGATTTGGAAAGAGTGCTGGGATGAGGAGGTATACATGCTTTTTCACACTATGGATGGTGTTTTAAAGAAGTCGGACTACAGGGAGCATTGTCGTCCTACCGCTCAAGGTACAGCTGTCCAGACACATCACTGTAACGTCACATAACTCTTAAAAACACTGTTACTAGAAAACTTCAGAAAAACTTCACTTTTGTGGAATACCAAATATACTTGGACTATCATGCTGGAAACATAGTTAACTGTTGAAACTGTTGAGTTGATAATTACTTAAAGCTCTCTTTGTATAAAAAAGGAGCTAACTGAAATCTTCTTGAGCCAAACATTTGGATGTCATAAATCCTTCTATGGATTTAATTTATTTTCATCATCAATTTTCACACGGATCTACAGTGGCTGCAGATGTTGTTTGTTGGGTTATAAATTTTGTTACACAAAAAATAAAAAAAATTTGGCCAAACCAGATTGACTGTATCTGTCCTTCCTTTACTTATTACTAGTTTGCACGCAGCGGTTGTAAATTACATGCATAATTATGTGTGCGGAGGAAACTCCCTCACAGCGTTGGACGCTGTTTGTGAGAGAACCATGTGTTTTTTGTGTGGTTTTGAGTGGAAGTGATGCGCAGTCAAGGGGAACTCCCAACATAATCCCTGCCGTCAGATTAAAAGTTTGGTCTGAAATACACAACTGTGGTATTACAGCATCATGACATAATGGGAGGCACTTTAGTGATATGGGAGAGAAGATAAGAAAAGCATTGGGGCAAATACGTAGCATGTGGTTGATTTATGATGCAGATTCTTTTTAATGTGTTACAGCCATCACCAATAATCACAACTGCATGTTTTTTTTCTCTCAGTGTGTAGTGATTTTAAAAGGTATATGAAAAAAAATGGTTCTCTCACAAATAAAATGAGCAAGGTCACTGACTTTAAGAAATGTTCCTTTAAAACATGTTCTGAATATAGATCTATTCTTGTAAAAGATGGCAGTGATATCCCCAAATCACCACAAAAAACAAACAAAGAAATTGGGCCTCAGTTTTAATCGACAACAGCACCAGTCATCTTTGTGAGGCTAGTGATTGACAGGTGTGAGGGTCTGCCCTGCTGAGTAACTGAGCATTTGGGCAATGTTTTTTTAGCTCAGAAGTTTGAATTTGGGCAATTAACAGATCAACAGTACCTGGTCTCCACTGTATTTCTGAGTGTGTGGTTGCACACCCAGACTTTTTATATATTATTTATATTGGTCTTTCTAGAAATTTCCACTGCAACTTATTAGTTAATGGTTGATGCTTCATTATTGCGTCATGATTCACATTTTGTTAAAATTAGTAATAAATGTTTAAGGTCTAAATCGCATTGCAATGGTTTTTTTATGATCTCATCTTATGTTATGTTTTAAAACTCTTAATTCAAAAGTTGGTATGAGTACATTTGTTTCACTACCAGCTCACCGTGTGGTAGGTCCATGTGTTTTATTGATATGTGACTCATTAAAAGGAATGAGGTTTGTGGTTTGGTCTAACCATAATGGGTTCCATTCGCAATTTTAACAGATTTTCTAATCGTCCTTTAAAAGAGTGGTTCAATACAAAATGTGTTTAACACCAAGGCACCAGACTTCAGCTGTGCACAGCTTCATAGCACTGAGTGGATGGAAGTCATTTTGATTCTATGTATTGTACATTTGACAACACTGACTGTGTGTTTAAAGCTTTAAGCTAAGTCCAGGTTTGTAGAAACCTCTAATACTTACGATTAAAGGCAAATACAGTGACTCTCATTACACACCAATGGGCTGCGAAAACAGTGTGATTAAATATTGCCTTCTGACTGTATTTGTAGGATTTCATTTAGCATTTTGAAGTCCATAGCCCACAGCCAAAATTCATAAAATGTGAATTAGGAGTATTTCTATTTCTAAATCATTTACAGAAGAGGAATGGTTTCTGTATTATGTTATGGAAATGCCAGTTGTGACTAATCAGAACTCAAAGAGCAAAAGAATACAGTGAATGTAAACATGAGGAAGCAGGTAAAACGTTCAGATTATTGCTGCAAAGACCAAAGGGAAGGATGTGGAAAGACAAGGTCTATAACAAGTCTGCCCAAAATATCATAAATTTTGTATCAGTTGGAGTCATTGCTTCTCCAAAAACTCTAAACCAATTTGCCAGTGGAAATAGGCAGCTGTGAAAGTCTGAGACGTCTCATTTATAATAAATGTAATGAGCTGTTCACACATGGGAAATGGGCCTGTGCACATATTAATTATGTGTACATCACTATAAAATGCTCCAAAACTTTATAAGCATGAATGAGGAGGGAATATGCCATTTATTAGTTTGCTAAAAATTGGGCAAAACAGGGTTCAATGAAAGGAAAGCCAGAAATTCTGAAAAAATAAGCCAGCTGATGAAAAACAGAGAAAAACTGAAGACAAGGCAACCCACAGGGGAAAGAAGCCAAACAGAGTCTCAAGCCCTTCCATTTTCTCATCAAAACCTAATTTGCATTTTCATTTTTCACATTTCTCCCAAAAGACTACACAAACAATCCACACCTGTCTTTGTGAAGTGGTCAAATGTAGCAACAAATCAGTCTGTTCACCTCAATCCTTATTGTCTTTGTCTTTGTCTTATTTGTAACATTTTCCTCCAGTTAAAAAACATAACCCACAATTAGTATTAATCATCTTTTACCTTGTCCTCTAAACTATATAAACTCTAAAGTATATTATATATACAGTATATTCTTTATATATTATACATGTTCAGTGAAATACACCAGTCCTTCCTTTTTCCTTGTCTCAAAAGTATTTTTTCAGATTTTTACTAAAGCCTGGAACACATATAAACCTTAACCACTTTTTAATTAAATAACTATTTAAAATCCTATAAATCCTGTAAAGTGTCTCATAAACGAACAAAGCCGACATCAGGTTTTGTTTCCTGTGGCTTACACGGCGGCACACACAGAAATGGAAAACAAAAAAAACATGATGCTAAATTAACAATTATGCTTTAAGAACTTGCCGGATGGATCCCTGGAAAAAGCAAAGTAATATATGTGATTTGCAAAGGTAAATTTAATTATCTTCGTTGTAATTCATCATTAATGTATCACAAGAGAGCAAAATAGGCAGAGACTTCAGGAGGTCGCCGTTAAACAAACTTTACTGACCTTTGAGTGCGAGAGGTGGGCCGTAATCCAGACAAACTACCGATAAAGTGAGGCTCTTTCTAGATGTAAAGCTACAAATTGTTGCCCTGTTAACATTGTCGAGGATGAGGGACTGAGGAAAGTAATTTGAATAGCTTCCAGGGATCTGAATATCATTTAACAATAGTGTCCAGAATAGAGACGCTGTACAACAACAAGAGGGCACTGAAAATGGGCCTGTTGTTCTGAACCACAAAGAGAATGTATTGGTAATACGCTTTAAGTTACTGTATTTTATAAAAGGTTTCTCGATAGGTTCACCACAGTTCTGGTGTGTGAATGTGTGTGTGTGTAGAGGTGAGTTTGTGGTGGTCAGAGAAGGCTGTGAGCGCTGAGTGACCCAGGTGTGAATGTGTGTGAACGAAAGCATGATGTGAAGCAGGTACAAAAAAGGGCTATAGAAATGCACGATTGTACATGCACCATGTACAATTGTAAGTAATTTTTCAAGTTAAAATTGTAAAATTATTTTTGCTCTCATAAAATTGGCTGTCATAGTGACTAAAGACTGTCTGAACATTCTAATTTACACTTTTCTAAAACATATCACAATTTTGTTAAAGTATGGGAAAGTTAAATGATTAAAAAGTGAATAACCTTCGGTTAAATTGAAGTGTCTGTGTTTATTAAAAGTTGACAAATAGTGCAATTAATTGAGATTATTCAATGCCTTAATTATCCCCTTGGCAAAAGTCCTTGCTGGCAGCCGACAACAGGGGGCACCAAGCATGATTTAGATGTTGGTGGGGGAAACTGGAGTACACAGAGTAAACCCACGCAAGAACTGGGAGAACATGTAAACTCAACCCAGAAAGGTCCTGTCTGGCCAGGGTGTCAAGCCCTGGACCTTCGTGCTGTGAGGCGACAGTGCTAACCACTGCGCCGCCGTGCTGCCAGTCACATGGCAACACTTTTGTTGGCAGCCCAGTATCTCTACTGAGCCAACATTAGCATAGCCTTCAAAGAGAAACTTGGGCAAGCATTCAGATTTGTGTTCGGGGAGACGCCGGTTTAGTCACACACAAAGGCAACCTGTCAAAAAAATCAACTGTGGAAGTATAAAAATATATATCATGATCCCCCTGCATGAGTTTTCATAATGGCATCGGAGGCAGGCAACATACTGGAATACATATGAGCACTTATCCAAAAAGTCACTCATGAGCGGCAATTTGGAAACTCAGCATGGAGGCCTGCACTGTGGCGATAAAAAAGAGACGGGGAGCTGTGGAAGTAACAATGAATATATTGGAGAGAGGAGACAGAGGCTGTGAATGACGGATGGGCTTATATACACTGTACATGGAGGAGAGCAGGGACGACACGAGCAGCCAAGTGAATGATCATTCAGAACTGTCTTGCTGCTAAATGCAAAAGACCACAGAGAAAGAACAAAAGAGCAACCATGTAATTTTGTCTGTTTATTTGGTGAAAAAATTCCAAGGCAGAACAAACGCACAAGCCAAATAATAGCAGTGACAAAAAAATTGCACAAGAAAGTAATTTGGAAATCTTTTATACAATTTAACAGCAATAGAGATAAAAGTACTTAAATTACCTCAAACTTGTCAATGTGTTTTTTTTTTTTTATTAAAGGTGAAATGTACCTTACCAGCTCGGCTGCCAAAAGGATATTTGCTGAGTTTATATTCTTGACTAGATAAGAAATAAAAACATACATGACCAAAAACATTAGACTACATACTGTATTATTATGGCAACTGGCAACCGACTGACTATGTGAGGCTGGATTTGTGCAGAAAGCCAAAAAACACCACAGAGTTAAAACTGGATTATTTAGGACCGGTGCTTCATCATCAAAGACTGTTAAACCGAGATCTGATAAGATTATATTGAGATAATAATTGAATATTGCAAAATATATATTAAATGTTTTTTTCTAGTTTGTACCAGATTTGGGATTTAATAGTGTAATTAATATTAACAGTATTATAGCCTATACTAAGAAACTTTACATCTGCGGTTATACTAACGTTCATTCTGCTGAGGCTGCTGCTGGATAATTAAGTTTACAGAACATAACTACATACTGTGTTAATTCAGATTTATTTTTTTACTGTGCTGCAGTGGAATAGGAATCTGCTGACAGTGGCGCATCACTCCTTGTCTATATCTCACCTGACTGATATTACTTTGGGCCTCTGTCCTCTGGCCTTATCTGTTTGTATTAACACTCAACTGACCCCTACTCACAGTTCCTTGTGGAAATGTGGAGCTGTCCCAGCCATGTGCACTTCCTCGAAATCCAATCATAACTATTTACCAAAAATGGGATAAACTCTATGTGGTGACTCAAACTTGTTGATATAATTCTAGTTGTTGCTCTGCGTTGGTCACCTGCAGTTTTTTTTCTCTTGTTAATTTATAGTATCTATTTTCAAATGTATTGTAGTTCCCCTTTTTCTCAATAGTAAAACTGCACCTCAACCTCCATCCAGCCAAAGAATTGTGAGAAATTGCACTGAGGAGACACACATTCAGACACATACATTAAATCATTAAATGCAACTTCCCTTTTTGAATGGAACAACAGACTGAAGAAAATTGATGACGCTCACTAGAATAGACCTTATATCCCTGACACTGACAACCGCACTGAGGAATGTGTCTGCCAACTGGCTAAGTTACAAAACATCCCCGGGAATGAATCGCTGACTGATACCTTCAATCTGACAAGTGCTTGTCCAACATATGTCTTTTCTACTTCAGACTGTTCATTAGGGGCTTACAAATAGATGTTTATGGGCCCATGTGGATGATAAAGAATGTTTCTAAATGAGATACCATGGAAAAACTGAGAGAGTAGCGTGTCGGGAGTCATAGATTTGTGGCCTTGTCTTCTGAAAAAGCTGTCAACCCAGGCGATTCTAGGTGAAATTAGTAATGATTAATAAAACTGTTGAAGGATGTTATGCAATAAATGTTTGGCACAAATATCAGATGCTTTCTTGTTACTGCAAACATTGATATTTTAATATGTCTGGTCGGCTGTGAAAATGAGCATTTCTTTGAAAGTTTCATGCCATATGAAAATACATTTTGAAAAGAAAAACAGCTTTAGCCTTTGATTACTTTGTGGAATATTTTGATGAAACCGAGAAGAAGCCACTGGTTTAGACTGCATTTTTTAAAACTGGAATAAACACTGCAGTAGAATGACTGTAATGATCCTGCACTTGATGTAGGCACAGGAAGAATAATGTGGACTGGTTGTGCAAATCCCTATGAACCCAGCACCCAACACTCTGGAGAGGGTATAGACCTGGTCCAGTGTTCCACAACCGGGACATAAACTGCCTTGTTTCTCCTGAATCTGAGATCAGCCAAATCTCAAGTGCTTGTTTTTTTATGTTTTAGAGTTCAACAGTTTAATTGAGGCTAGTATAAATTACCTTTCAAAAGGTTAGATTTTCAGAGATCTGCAAAGCCTTTTTCGCATTGGCAAGATGTGGTATTGTGAAAAAAAGTGGATGATGAGGGTCTGAGGACTGCCCTCTTATATACAGTCAATGTACAGTATATTATGGTCCTTCTGATCCATTATCTTTATTGCACATTTAGGAATTTAAGACAGTTGGTCAAGTTGCCAAACCAAGCTTTGATTCCAAACCAAATGACGCTCTTCAGTGTGGGTCAGAAGAACATCAGCAGAATCGCTCTGCCCACTCTATACGAACTCAGTCGCCTTGAAAAGTACAGTCTCTATTGGAGTTTGTAACATAAGATTTTTAACATGTGTTTTCTAAGAGAGAAGGCTATCAATGTGCACGCCCAGATATTTATCTAAATTTATCTTGTCTGATTACTTAAATACCACTGGAATATGTTCCGTCACCTGCCTTTGCTCAATAACAGTTTCTTGTGTTTTGGCACTACCATTTAACTAATGAAATTCAGAGACCAAATTAATATTTTTCCACACTAAGACAGTCCTGTCATCAAGATATTTTTATTGCACCTTATATGCAGCTAGTATGCAGTCTTACATAGGAGCCATCATGACCGAAGGCAAACTTTTCAACAAATTGTGATTCAGCCTCCTTTCAAAGTTCAGAATAGGTCTGATATATCAAAGGAGACAGTGTTCCTTGAGAAACATTTTGAATGCCACTTCTTAGATACTGCAACAGACACAACATATATTTAAGCAGGAGCTGTACCGAGAGACAGACATTTGTCAGAGAAATTTACCTGTCACACTGTAGACACCCAAACAATCTGTGCTTTTGTAAATGGAGTGAACACAACAACTTATCAAGATAGTTCTGACAGAAGGTTAAATGAGTCCAGGTACACAAAAGTGTGAAAACAGCTATTATTGTAGACATGTTTTGGGTTGAAAAAAACTTTATTTTTGCCACATCGAATTCTATCATAACATGTTTCATCTCAAAAAGATAAACATTACAGTCTCTAATGTAATTAGCCCAAAGTAAGGTTGCACAGTCTCAGCAGAGTTATTTGAAAGCTGCAATAAAAATAGTCTTTATTGCAAAGCCTAAATAATACTGCCAAGTGCTGTCAAGGCATACTTGTATACACCAATAACTGCAATAGAAATTTCTTTTACCACAGACTGGACCGTAACAGCTTGTCTAGTTATACTTAAGCGATATTACATTATGTCAGGCCTCACTGCACTGTGCTGTTTCAATTTCACCACAGGCGCTATGTCAGCTGTTGGACATAAAGTAAAAATGTTCCAACAAAGGCTCGGTGTCCAGTGCAAAACAGAGGTCAAGAGGTTATATTGATTAAATGATTGCAATGTTTCTTACAGGAGGTGGAAGTATGAGACAGCAAAATAAAATCCACAAGGTATACAGACTGGAGGTCGCAAAGATGTGAGTGGTGTCCCAGCTACAACCTATGTATTAATACTACAAATAGTATTGATACAAATTCCTTTTAAATGCCCAGAACCCTTATTTTATTCACTGTAATGCATTGATTTATTACTGTCAGTATGTAACCAACATTTTCTGTTATCCAGTCTGCAATTATTCTATCAATGTATTTCCAGACAAGTAAGTATTTTTAGACTAAAACTGTCTATATGAGACTTATTTGCTGGCAACCTGGAGCCACATGCATGCTAACCACATTGTGCCTGTTCTGGTTGGTTTGGGCAGGAGACAATTGCTAGAATGTGTTACAAGCTAAAGTCCAAGTAGAAATGCGGCATTTCTAGATAACACAAAGAGATTGAATTTCACTTTTATAGAGCCATTCTAGTATGTTGCGGCTATTCTTAAAGGAAGACAAACCATTCAATTAAGACTTTGTGG
The DNA here is from genome assembly GCA_024349245.1 of Neodontobutis hainanensis. Lineage (NCBI taxonomy): Eukaryota > Metazoa > Chordata > Actinopteri > Gobiiformes > Odontobutidae > Neodontobutis > Neodontobutis hainanensis. The sequence continues at coordinate 7,515,360 of JALDNG010000041.1, forward strand.
ATTATCCGATCAGCCTGGAAGTAAATTTACAGAAAAATTAGATGTTCAATTTGACAATAATCACATAGTAATAGAATGGTAAAAATGAAGAGTAAATCCAATCAAGCCCAGCGGCAGAAAATAAGTCAATGCCAACAGAAGCACAGAGTAAATTGAGATAACAAAAAGAGTGGCTATGGGAAGATGCTGTGGGTGTTGTCAGGCTTTTTCTCAAAGTAGATGCTCGGATGTTTGGCAGATTGTAAGGTGGAGAAGAAGCTGGTTTAGAAGTGGGAGATTGGATTTGAGAAGGATGGGAGTGTTGAGATGGTGATTGCACAGGTTACTTTCTGCCGTAATGTCTTAAGCAGCCGAGACACACACATAGAAGACAAGGCAGATGGAAAGAGGAGGAGGTTATCTGTCAAACCATCTTCTCTCAACTGCCGTCAACACTCCGGGGCTTAACAGGTTTCCTGCAGCTCGAGGGGAGGTGGTGACAGGCCGAGGTGTGGGGGGAAGGGTGCTAAGCAGGTGAATGACAACACCAGACAGCCAAGGTGTTTGTAAAGAAACCACAACAAAGAAGGCTAAACCAGTCTAGTTCTGTGGATTAAATCATCTTGCCTTCTTTAAATTTATCTTTAAATAACTATAACCACTGGATCATTTTAATTAGTCTTGACTAATTTAAAAACACAGTCATCCACAGGTTGAATATAGACTATGCCTTGATGGCTCACCCAGATTGGCTACTGCTATATCCTCAGCTTTCAAACCACTCCCTTGCTCCAAAATAGTCCACTATATTGAAATAACACAATTTTAAAGTGTCGTCTTAAACGTTGAATGACTGAAATGTAGTGTCCTCAAAGTTTCTCATTGTGCACCAGTAAAAGTAATTTACAGTGATGGGCACCAGACGAGGCGTCATCAACTAAATTCGCTTGAGGGCTATCTTGTATCTTCACGGTGCTGCCTGGGGTCAGAACACTGAATTACACACCTGTAACACTAAAAAACTCACCTGTGACACTGACAGATTCACCTGTAACACTGACATACTTACCTGTAACACAGACAGGAACACCTGTAACACTGACAGACACACTTGTAACACTGACGTACCTGTAACACTTACAGATTCACCTCTAACACTGACATACTTACCTGTAACACAGACAGGAACACCTGTAACACTGACAGACACACTTGTAACACTGACGTACCTGTAACACTGACAGATTCACCTGTAACACTGACATACTTACCTGTAACACAGACAGGAACACCTGTAACACTGACAGACACACTTGTAACACTGACGTAACTGTAACACTAACAGATTCACCTGTAACACTGACACACTTACCTGTAACACAGACAGGAACACCTGTAACACTGACAGACACTTGTAACACTGAAAAACACTCCTGTAACACTGACAGACACACTTGTAACACTGAAATACACAGCTGTAACACTGACAGACACACTTGTAACACTGACGTACCTGTAACACTGACAGATTCACCTGTAACACTGACATACTTACCTGTAACACAGACAGGAACACCTGTAACACTGACAGACACACTTGTAACACTGACGTACCTGTAACACTGACAGATTCACCTGTAACACTGACATACTTACCTGTAACACAGACAGGAACACCTGTAACACTGACAGACACACTTGTAACACTGACGTACCTGTAACACTAACAGATTCACCTGTAACACTGACACACTTACCTGTAACACAGACAGGAACACCTGTAACACTGACAGACACTTGTAACACTGAAAAACACTCCTGTAACACTGACAGACACACTTGTAACACTGAAATACACAGCTGTAACACTGACAGACACACTTGTAACACTGACAGACACACCTGTAACACTGACAGACACACTTGTAACACTGAAATACTCACCTGTGACACTGACAGATTCACCTGTAACACTGACATACTTACCTGTAACACAGACAGGAACACCTGTAACATTGACAGGAACACCTGTAACATTGACAGACACACTTGTAACACTGAAATACAAACCTGTAACACTGACAGATACACCTGTAACACTGACAGATACACCTGTAACACTGAAATGCAAACCTGTACAACAAAATACAAACCTGTACAACAAAATACAAACCTGTAACACTGACAGACTCACATGTAACACTAAAAAATTCACCTGTGACACTGACAGGAACACCTGTAACATTGACAGACTCCCATGTAACACTGAAATACTCACTTGTAACACTGAAATACTCACCTGTAACACTAACATACTCACCTGTAACTGCTGCTTGAAATTAAAAGTTTAACTTATCTTTCTCCAAGTCAACACGTGTGTTTTTGCTTAAATAAACCATAACTGACGGTTTACTTTGGTGACATTACTTGGCATTAGTGTTTGAGTGTTTTAAAAGTAGCCCATGATAAAATACAAAATAAAGAGATTGCTGTGTTATAGACTGAATTGATAACACACACAATCATCTGAAAGCTCTTGTTGCACATGGCCCTAAAAGTAGATCAAATACTAAACTATTGTTACAGAGGAGTGTAACATATTTTCAAAAGTGCCAATGCGTTAGTTCTAAATAATGGTTTTGCTGCTCAGCTCGGTGAGACTTCAATCTTACAACACCTCCTGACATGGCAAGGGATTTGAGCTTACGTATGCCCACGTTCACTGTTAAATGCCCAAAAAATTACGTTGAAATGGTTGTACACTCAAAATTAATCTCCTTTAATAAATGAGGAGCCACAAAAAGTATCAAGATGCAATTTTGTTATAAAACTATGTTTTTTGTACAACTAGTAATTTGGGCATTGTTGGAGCCATTTTACTGCTGTCATTGAACACAAGCCTCCAACCACTATGTGGGAAGATACTTAGTGAAATTGGCAATTATCTCAAGTCAGGACTTCCCAAGTGTTCCGTAGTGCAGAGGTGTACTGTCCTTTGACTATGTCTGGTTATATTGTATTGTGATGTGTGCCAAATAAATGGTTCATTTTAAGCACCAGTGGAGAAGCCTAATTGAAAAACACACATCTGAAATCACACACAACAGGGCAAGGTGATGTGATGAGAGAGACAAACCACTCTAAGGAAAAAAACAATATAGGTTTATAGGTCTTACAATGTGCAGTTGGGGTTGATTGAGATAAAAAATACTTTATAGTCCAGTTCAATTCATTCTAATCTACTGCTGTATATAAATGCTTTAGGGATTCAGCACCTGTAAAGGGAACAGCAGTTGTGCATGTAATATTCCATACTGTCCGTTTTGGAGCTTGTTTCTCATGTTTCTTAAGCACTAGCTGCGAGTTTGACCCACTGTGATGCACAGTACAGCAGGAATTGTAAATAAATAAACTATTTTTGGTGTGTAAGATCCCACCTGTAAACCAAGTCTGGACAATCAATCAAATCAAAAACAAGAGTGTAATGTTTAGGCAGTGAGCATCACAAACAACACACTGAGGTCAAATAAAGAAACTAAAGGTAGAGACAAGAGAAAAATCATTTAGAAGTGAAAATGAAATCAGTTGCAATAACAAGTCTGAAATGGTTAAGAGCAGTGGAGGGGGAGCAGGTGGCTGCCTCAGATAGGAAGTGGAGGAACAGCGGTGGACAGACTTTGATAAGAGGCTCTCCGGGCAGCTGACTGATTAATGTGAACATTTACAAGAATGATTTTGGTCTTTCATTTCTTTCTTAAAAAATAGGATTTGGAGGAATAAAACAGGTTTAAAAACATATGCATCAAAATTTTAAAAATGGTTTTGTACTTTTGGTGCCACATGATGGAAAACTTGCATATGGCCCTTCCACACCTCACATCCTTTTATCATGTGGTAACCTGATGATGAGTTTGATTGGAGTTTAATGAGGCCACATATTTCAGATGATTTTCAGGATCCATCCTTTTGTGGGAAGGACTATGTGGTTATTTTTGGAAAACACACACATTTACCAAAAGCTCTTTGACAGAAACACATTTTTTCCCATGGCCTTTTTTCCCCATCTCCCTTAAATTAAACTATCAAGCAGGATATTGTGGTAAAAACTCAAGTTCTTGCTTTTACTGACTATAATAAAATCCCAATCTTGGTTAATTGGAACCGTATGGTACAGCCACAGCGCCACAATATCTTTTAATGGAAAGTCTTGAAACACAATGTAAAGCCAATGCACTAAATCAGCTCTATGCGACTACAAGCCATCTGTCTTTGTGTGGAAAGAGAAAATCACCTCTGATCTGGTGTTGAACTGCAATAAAATCCTCAGTAATAAATCACATTCCAGTGTAAATGTGGATGGAGTCAGTTGTGCGACTGGCAGTTTGGCCTTCATAAAACAACAAGTTAAAACTAACCATTGATCTTTCACTGATGAGAGATGTAATCGGGCTTGATAAATCACCTCACTTTTATCTTGTTTGGTGGCATAAAACAGCCCTCCCCCATTAACAGTGGCAGGATGCTCCGGTAGTTCTTTTGCACTATAAAATAAAGCTTGGGTTTTAACCGTCTGTTTTATTACTCCCCCCTCAACTACACATTTTCAAGATCTTATTGTTTCACTGGAAAGTTTGAAGTACTACTCAACCCCCAATCTCCTTAGCTAGTGCTGACGTACATGAGACAGCTACTTAAAGGTTTCAGTCAAAAAAATCAAATTTGTTTTTACACAGTCTTGCCTCCGTCCTAGATAGAAAGACTCAGGATTTTTAAATCAAGACGCTTCAGATTTATTCATAACTGCCATTATTTAGATTAGATAGAACATTTCTCTCTCCAAGGAACGTTTTTTTTATGTAATTCATACCTCTCCATTGAAACATTCCCCAAGCACAGGCAAACCAACCAAGAGTTTGTAAGACTCTGAGTCTCATCCAATGTGTCATGAACAAGTCTTTGTCTAAAGTCTTGCTCCAGTCTCAGAACATTTTAGTCTCGGTTAATGTTGAACTAAGAAATATTTTTTTCATAACTGAGTCCTGAATCAGTTGAGTCCTGCATCAACCTATATCATTATTTGTTGGACCAACAGATAATTTATTTTCAATAGCAGTAAGCTATGCATAGATAGTACATATATTAAATTAAAGCACTAAAATAACATAATCTCTATTCTGATTGGTATTGCCATTTGTTGACCATAGCCTACACACACTTCTACGTACAAGTAATCACACACACAAAAAGTCAAATTTAAGTGGACTCCTTAAAACAGTACTGCAAAAACTATAACTATGAACTGAAAAACACTATCGGAAGAGTTGTCTGATCTGGGACAACTTTCTCTATATTTACATTTACATTTAGTCATTTAGCAGACGCTTTTATCCAAAGAGACTTACATTCACCAGTGTTACATTTTTAGGTGACGCTTTCATTAAAAGCAACTTACATTAAGGTTCCATTCACCAGTGTTACAGCTGGAACACCACTGGAGGAAAGGTGGGTTAAGTGTCTTGCCCAAGGACACAAGGACAGTATGAACTGTGGGGAGAGCAGGAATCGAGCCGCCAACCTTCTGGTGGAAGGTTCAATCTTGGCTTTGCTGCTCTTACATTGGTAACCTGCTAAAAAGTGTCCTTTTTTGGGGGGTGATTGAAATCAATTGTTTTGATTTCAACCTCCAAAAAGTTCTTGTTGAGTTAACTTCTATATGCAATATATTTCACAAATTTTAAATAAAACGAGTTGTCACTGACAATAAATGTGTTAAGTTTTAAATTCAATACATTTACATACAACAAGGAAGGGGCCACTATGGACCTAAATAAAACTAATTATTCAAACTTGTATGTAGTATCACACCAATGTTAATGATGTAATAATGGATAATTGAACAATCAACTACTAGTCAATTTATAAACCCATTTATAAACCCATTTATACATTAAATGGTCCCAAATCCTGTCTTGCCATCAACAGGTACACAGCATTCTTTATGAATTGGAAGGTGATTCTAAAGAATTATCCTCAACTTTACTCTGTTCCCTCAAGATCCTCTCATCATTTCTGTTTGAGTCTCGTTGAATAAATGTGGAAATTCCAGAGGGATTTGTCTGTCTGTTCAGTGACCACACTAGCCTGAAAACAGCCACGAATCCCTGACTTGCCCACAGTATATCTGGGCCCTTATTTATTTATTTATTTATTTTAGGGACAGTGCACATTAATAGACAGAAAGAAAACTGTAAATATGACAGATTTAGCCAACATGATATTTTTCATCTGTAATCCCATGACAGATGTTAATATTTACTGACTGCTGTACTCTAAAAAACAATCACTCAACTTTACCTTAAACCAAGATTCTGCACTTTTTGTAGGTTGTTAATGCAGTACTAAGTACAGTTGCTGCTCATTTGTAATAGTTTTTTGTGTTTCTAGTTCTAGAGAATTGGGAGACCCTCCTTGGTGAAGGGAATGGGGGTTTGAATCCCCTGAGCAGCACCTCTAGCCATAATCACTTCTAAGTGTAGAGGGTTGCATTAGGAAGGGCATACGATGTAAAAACTTATGCCCAACTAAACATGGGAATCCCTTTGTTGGGCGACTACTGACCGGAGCAGTGGATAGACACTGAGCTTGTATCATGTTACTTGTAACCTTCTGCTTATCAACAACTGCCAACCATTACATTATTACTGCAGTAACTGTTGCAAAGCCTACATGAATGGATTAGGATTTATTGTAGATTTGTTGTAGATTGCTGAGGTTCTCACTGATTGTGTCCACTAACCTCTTCACCTTGCTGATCAGTTTGTTCATTCTTTAAAATTTCAGGTTTCTTGCCTTGTGCTCTGAAGAACTAGCAGTTGTTCCATCGTGTCAACACTGCTGCAACCATGAAAACATATTTTTCCTTAAGACATCCACCAGGTGCCAGGCAAATCTAGTACAATCTAGAACTTAAAGATAATTGGAATTTTGACTAAAAGTAAAAACAGCAGAAGGTAGGCAGTTCAATTCTGGATGCAATAGAGACGTATAGACGGACAAAACGGCGATGTAATTAACTACTCGGATGGCTGTTTACTACAACAACACACACAGGGTCTATTAGGGTAGATTTAAAGGCAGCTGTCTTACACATTTTCCGATAGTTTAAGGCAGTCCCCAGGTCAACGAGCAGGGACCCCTCTATCTAAGTCCAACAAGAAAAAAGCAAATGGGTTCCCCCGTTGCACCCTTCTTTTGTGAAAAAATGGTGTCAATTGCGCTCAGAGACCAGGTAATCAGATCAGCATCGTTGATAAAACACAACAGACTCACTGCGCAAGCTTTAACTGTTACTCTGTGGTTTGAGTGTTTACTGCCCTCTTGTGGTGTTGTTATTCATGTACAGTAGAGCCGTGTGGATGGTGAAATTATGTAAAACACTTTTATCTGGAGAGGGCGGCAGTAGCTCAGTGGGTAGAGCGGTTGTCCTTCAACCAGAATGTAGGCAGTTCGATTCTCACTCTCCCCACAGTTCATACTGTTGTTGTGTCCTTGGGCAAGACACTTAACCCACCTTGCCTCCAGTGGCTGTAACACTAGTAATTACTGTAGAACAATGTAAGTTGCTTTGGATAACAGCATCAGCTAAAAGAATAAATGTAAATGTAGATATTTTTTAAATGAGACAAAAAGTATGCGTTTATAAAAAATACCTGTGATCGAGTAGCCAGGACGTATATACCACACTGCTGCATTTCAAAAATATGTTTAATGTCCACTAAAAATTTAACTACCCACAGTGAAGTCTGCTGTGATTTAATTATGCATTTTAATTTTCCTTTTCATTAATGTGGGGTGAACACAGTTAGGTCTGCAGCATAAATTGGTGCATTAATCAGTCTCATCACAATCAACTAGAATGAATGATAATAACCACCTTAATTGTCTTTCCACTTAATTATAAATCACCTTTGACATAATATGCATCCATCACTCACTGTTATTATGCTCTTAAAATATCACTCGTATAAATTTGAATCTATATTTGATGAGATTTAACTGCAGAGCCAACAGAGACAGCGAGAGGGAGAAGTGATGAGTGAGACTCCCCTGGTGTCTGTGAACTTCTTTTCTAAAAGCGTTTGTCCTAGCAGTGGGATTCTTATAGCAGGAGGCAACAGGAGCTCATGCTGATTCAATCCCAGCAGGGGTAAAGACTAACTCCACACTGAGCACTAGTTACAAATGAGGCTACAATTCTTAGGCTCTTTCGTGATCCCAAAAATATGTCAATTCATATTAACTCAAATGTGTGATCCTATAAAAGTCTGCAACATGAGCTGTCAACTCAAGTTACCTTTCTGCTCTTGCACTGTAAGGTAAACAACACTGAAACTGTATTGTTAAAGTCTAGCATCTGAGTCTTCAATCTCACATCTTTCTTATAAAAATATAAGCCACTTTCACAAATTCAGTCCGGACGTAACTAAGGTTATTTCAACTGTGCTCTAGCCACAAGCCGTTGTTCGCACATGCAGGTTAAGTCCAGAAAACGGATGTGTTGTTCATACATCTCATGAATAGTGCGGTGGCTTTTCTGAGAAGCGGGGGAAGGAAAGAGTGGGGGATGATGCTTAATTAGCTTGACGAAGCTAACACAACGCTCACAAACAAATTAAATAAATGAGTAGCTCCTTTGCAGAAGCGGTAATTATGTAAGGACCTTAACAAAACAGTTTAAAGAAAAGTTTAAACAGTTCAAGGGTTCAGCTCCAGACGCACAGGGTTCCAGTCATCAGTTCAACACGGAGCATACACTTTAAATGTTCTCACAAAGGCGCTCCACAGACTTGTCACTAGGGTCCCTGAAGGATTGACCAGAGCGCTCGAATACGATTGGGCACTGTGCGGATCTCAGTGGAAGTGTGACGAATCTTACACTTACAAATGAACAGTAGGGTTCCTGTTGCTTTGTGACTTGGTATGTGTAGAATTACAAAACGTATGCATAGCGTATAGCCTGGCCAACCATACCTACTGACTTGGCATAAGTGGGTCTGGAATTGTTTTCCTCCACATAAATTTTTTCACTTTGTAGAAATTCTGTTGGACTAATAATAGCCCTCTAAACATCCTTCATGATTCAGATTGGTTGTATGGCTTTCCAACTGCATCCAAAGGCATTTGATTCTGCATCTTTTGGTCTTTTAAATGCTGCAATAAAATCATTATCACAGATTTTTATTAATCAGTGGAACTCAATGCAGACAATAAAACCCATTTTAAGCATAATGTCATTCACGTGTTTGAACCTATAAGTTACGACTTAGTAGATAGTGACTCCTGTATGAAGTTTATGTTCAGAAAACTGGGAATAAACCAATAAAACACATGTTTATAAAGGACATGTCTCCAGCTTCTTGCACTGCTGAACATCAGGATTGACAATCTTTTTCTATTAATATTCTGGCACCACATTTAAGTTTTGAAAGTCCACCACAGATACTATGGATATCTCAGACACAACCTATCGCAGATGCTGAATTATTCCTAATTTCATGTGTGTGCATGTTCTGCTGGTGCCCGTTAATGGACTCAGCTGTGCTCATCTTTAAGATACAGTATGTGAGCAGTTAATGAAAGACAGAGATATGACCCCAAAACCTTCCTTCTGTGAACATGTCATAGATCTAAACTCGAAATTTCTCTGCATAAACACATTCACATGAAACACATATCTTATCACACTCTCTTGGAACAGATTTTACCAACAAATCACACGGCTGAAAGGGAATGCTTATTTACACTGGAACGGAAAGTAGATGGAGACAAACAAAAGCTTGTTGTTGCCGGAAAGTAGCTGAGGTCAACACTATGACTGTGTTGAGCAATCCTAAATATATGACACTAAAAGTGAGCGATGTGCACAGCTAAATTCAGAAAAAGCCTAGTTTCCCTTGATAGACTTAATGGCAGATAAGTGTGAGACTCAGTCGTCGTTTTGATGATTTCAGTTAAAATAATGCACCACTAAGCACCTCCACTGACCTTAACCATAATGATTTTCTGGCTTCACAGCAGCAGGTAATTCACTCTCTAATCCAAATTTAATTTATTTCTGTCATTTAATTAAGTCTGGCATATTTACAGGGACAAGCTATAAAGCAGTAGTCAGTAGCGTTTAATTAATTTACCAAATGACATTACATAAGCATTAAATACTTAGCATTTTATTTGGAGATTAAAAGTGGCATGACTCATTCATGAAATTACTTACAGCTTAGAATAATGTACACTAAAGTATTAACATCAGCAAATATTTCACTGTTGGAGACAGTCTCTGAATGGACCGCCTGGTAAAGACTGATGAAAATATAAATTCTGCTGCTGCAAAGGCATGAAAGGCACAGTGTGAATTTATATAATGGCTGTTGGTGGGATATATTGAGCAACATGTGTCTTTAAAACTGGTGTGTTTGCAGCTAGAGAATGGGCATCATATAAATACATTTACTTAAAATTAAGAGCATAGTTCTGCAAAAAAGTGGCGAGGCAGTTGTCTGCAGGACGTGATGGTCAAACCAAGGTGAATTCAAAACAGATCATAACATATTTATGGAGCAAATGAAGAACCTACTGCCTATACTGTATTTTTAGGCCAGATCAGGACTAAAGCCATTCGGAAGGTCCTTCACAAACGTGCTGGTAATATTGCTGCTCCTTGTGCCTTGTTTAAAGTATACTATTGAAGTGAGGTTGCATTTGATACCACTGCACGTGTGTTGGTGCATTGCCTAAAGATGATGTCTTGTTTGCGTGCACATGCTCATCTATGATGCGTTTAGAGACGAGTTGTTTTTTCCCATGAAGGCAGGTATATTTTCAATTGTATCGTTTCCTGACCTCCTGTTCACACACAAATGGTCTTTTAGGTCTCGGAAAATTTATTTTTTCTGTAGACAGGTAACAATAATGTTGGCTGCAGTAACAGACCATTTTTGGACTATAGTCAGCAAAATCTATAAGTTTGTGTAACTAAACCTCAAAGCGTTTGGTGTTAGTTCAGACCTTAATGTTATGTGACCCATATGAACCATCTGCTGCTCTGAGGACCTCATGGACAGGTCTCCTGCTGGTGCCAAGGGTCAGGACTAAACACGATGAGGGACTGGTTCAGTTTTCTGCAGATAAAATCTGGAACAGTCTTCCAGAGGAGGTGAGACAAGCCTCTACTCTGACAATGCTCAAATCAGGGCTAAAAACAGTTCTGTTTAACTGTGCATGTGCATATGATATACAATATATTGCTAGAATAGATGATTCTGATGAACAAAAACACAGAATGATGCCATTTTGTACAGCAGACAACATTAAATAGAAGGTCTCCACAGTTTACTCAAAACCCAGCAGGTGCTAGAACAAAACAAAAACACCTCCTCAGCCGGATTCTGAAGATTGCATTTTTGTGAAGTGACAGTCTTACGTAAATGACCAACATCAAAGTATGTGCATCTCGACCGGCTGTATTTCGGCAGCACTGACAGGTTTGGGCATGTTTTAGAGTTGACGATGTTGCAAACATCTCCTGTTATTCAGCCTATTTAGGCTTTCCAGATGGTACTCACAGACTATCTGTCAAACCAGGTTATTAAATAAAGCTAAATTTTTAAAATAAATATTCATTTGTAAGATTTAACATTTATATGTGGTCATGTACTTTTATATACAAGCATCATAATTTTCAGGTTTTGAAGCAGGGCCTTGATTTTCATTTACAAATCAATTTAAATAAAAATTCAGTTTGAGTAATATGAGAAAGACACTGAAGACCAGGAAAGACAACACTGGGTAGTAGAGCTGAAGCTCTTGGTGTTAAGTTTGTCATTTGGGCTTTAAAAGTCAGTCAGTCACTGGAAAATTATTTTACTGTATAGGCCTTTACATGATCACTTATGGTTCTGTTTCTTTTCACACCGACAGCTCTATCAGTGGCTTTCTTATCCTACAGTCAACAAGGACACTTCGAGATACTCGTTACACATGCATTTACAAGCCCAGGCGTGCACACACGACTGAATCCAATCTCTAAAGCACAAGTACAGACATCAATAAAATGTCAATGGAGACCTGTGCATTTACACTTAACGGAAAAAGCATCGCGTAACCAAAGCTAATGGTGCTGTCTGTCAGAGCACTGGTACTTTCTGGTGATTGCACGGTTTGGGAGTTTCAGCTCAGTGGGTTTATTCAGTTAAATGACACAGCGCTGACAGTGTCAACAGAGCGACATCGTGTAAAGATGGCAGGGGGTCGGCGTCCTGCTGCAGATAAAGAAGTTACATAGAAAGAAAGTGAGGAGGCAGATGATGAAGCCATTACGCTCAGTGTTAAATAGATTAGCTTGTTTTTATGAATTTTGTTTGTACCACTGTTTTAAAGGGGCTCATTTCAACAACAAATAGCAACTTAAACAAAAAGCATTGGTAGACATTCTTGGCCAAACTGAGCAAACTTTTGTGGATAAAAAAAATGTCAAGGAAGAAACAAATAGAGATTGAATTATTTTGCAGCTAATTAACCAATCAGACGAAATGACGAAACAAAGTATAGATGAGGATATCAACTTGTGGTGACACTTTATTTTACACTTTTTGCTAACAAGATTATACAAACTTAAACCACAGTCAGCTTTATGTCCATGGTGTGTCAATAACAAGTACATAATGAAATATTTACTGCACTGAAAACGTACATGAGGAAAGGTTTGAAACAATGAATGTTTTTTAAAATTACATCGGTCTAGTTTATTCTGCATATGTTGTTGCTGCCCCCTGAAATCTCATTGGTTGTATGTCTATGTAATTACATTCAGAGATACTTTAATCTATGTTGTCTAATGTTTTGCCTACAGTGGCGCAAAAAGGGGCTATGCGCTATATGCGGCACACAGGGGTGCAGCTCCTTGGGGGCGCCAAAGCAAATGGTACAAAAAATAAAAGAAAAATTATATATATGCAGCAACAATTTTGGCGCCCCCTCAGGACGCTATGCACTAGCCAGTGTGGAATAGTTGTTTTTCAAATTATTGTTATTTATTGTACATGGCATGCTGCCTTATATTTTCCAGCGATATTCCATTTATTTTATTTAAAGAATCTAATGAGGGGCCTACTGTAGCCTGATAGTCCTCTAAGATGTTATATAATATTGAGGAAATACTGAAATGATTTAGAAACACACAAAAGCAGCTAAGCTACATTTAGGAATACCATAAAAAAAAAAAGATTTATATATATTTTTTTATTTTTTGGCGCCCCCGAGGTGCTGCGCCCCTATGCACCGCATTTTGCTAGCATCAACAAGGCATTTTCGCCACCAGGACTGCCGCATACTGGATGTTTTTCCCTTTTCACACCATTCTTTGTAAACTCTAGAAATGGTTGTGCGTGAAAATCCCAGTAACTGAGCAGATTGTGAAATACTCAGACCAGCCCAGACTTCCTGGGTGACTCTGCTTAGATTGCTTAAAATTCCTTAATAATTAAATCCTAGACAACATCTTAAGGTTTTCACAGATAATTCTTATTACAGGTGTTTAAACTGTTTAATTTATTAAAATAACTAAAAGATGTGAACTACAACTGCAGGCACACAATTGGTATTTTAAGGAATAAACCAGTAAATGATGGCCACTCTATAGTTTTCACTTTGTCCAAACATTAAAGTAAAACAAAATTCTGGCTTTTATTTTTCAGAAGAAGTGACTTTCACAGAAGCCAAATGGTAAGTGTCATGTGTCAAGGTGAGGATATTAAATATAAATGCCTGGATGTAAGTATGGATTTATCGGCAGAGCAGAAAATAGCTGAATAGACTAGAGCCTGCACTGAATTAAACACACACACAGTGAGTGTGACTGCAGCTCCAATCTTGGCATCTCTCTGATTCTTAATGAAGTAGTCAGTCCCGGCGCTCTTCCTCATAGGTCCAGCCAATTAGGACGCCTGCCGCTGGGTATTGACCAATCAAGTCGCCGGCTCAGGGCATTTAGTGCATGGCCTTGACGTTAATGTAGCTAATCAGCCCGTGTTGAGAAACTTTGAAAGTGCTGTCGGGTAAAAACTACGTTAACAAGAATCGATTCGCAGCTGCTAAATTGGCACAAGGTGGATGAAGGAGAAGGACAGACAGGCTCAGGTGAAAATAATTATTGCTGGAAAGTAAAGAGAAAAATAAATGGGGGAATTAAAAAGGAAACTTGGATTGAAGGAAGAATAAGGAAGGAAATAGGTTGATGTTAGACTCTACCAGATTGGGAGGTTATGATCCTTAGCTTTATGTTTATCTAATCTCTAAAATGAATGAGAGTTAGGCAGTGCCCAGTTTTTACAGGGTTTGGTTTAGGCAACGTCATATTCTTCTCTTTTTTTTCTCATTTTGTTAAGAGTCTTGCCTTTTATGCGTTGTTAGTGAGAAACAAAACAGCTTGAACAGTCCAAATGTATGAATGGAAGTCTTATTGAGCAGGCAGGTGGTCTGGAAGACTAACAGTTTTATAAGCAACAATAACCACATCCTCAAAGAAATTCAGATCATGTAAAAAATCAGTTAAAAGGAATTGCAGCTCCACATGTCTGTTGTAAACATCGTGGAAAATCAAGTTTTATCTTGACCTCACAGTCCTTCCTAAACTATGTGAGCACCTATGGTAGCCCTGCAGGAACATTCTAGTGACTATGAACACAATAAACCTGTTCTTTATTTAAATTTACACAAGTCATCATGTTAGGTTTTATGTTCATTGAAAATAAACATGAAATTAACTCTTCTTAGTAATGTTGGAGAAGATCAAAGTGCCTAAGTTAAAAAATTAAATGAACATGATTTGAGTTTCCAGCTTTTTATCAAAATACTAGAGCATCAACAATATCTGATGAGTCTTGCTAGTGCGTGAATACAAGGTTTGTGAGAACTTCCACATTAATCCTGATTGGAAGAAGAAGAATTTTTAAAGTTTTGTTTTACAGATTATGTAGACCGGATTGTAGACAGACATTTCTAGACTCTCACACTTTATTTTACTCAGAACCTCTGCTTCCTACATTGAAACTTTAACGATTAGGTTTGAAATGACAGCCCATTTCTCTGTGTGGGATTTGTCATCAGTATTAGTGTCAGAAAGTTTAGCCTGTACTCAGAAGCGTCAGAAGTCAAATTTAGAGAATACAGACTTAACTTCTTTCCAGTGCGTCTCTCAGCTCTAAGTCTGTGAGGACGACATGACTGTCTCATTTGAATTCCAGGTGGGATGTGTTGGTTTGTATGTGTCTGTCATTTGCAGGTATTATAAACTCAAATAATGACTTAAGGAGTTGCAGTAAAAATGCAAAATAACTACCCAGACAATGCTTTATTATCAGTCAGCAAGGATCCTTCCCAATAATTAGGTCATGTACAACACTGTTTTAACAGTTTTACCTCAATTATTGGGTTTATATCTATGCCTTTGGGAACTTATTTGCAAAATAAATAGTTTTAACAAAAATAATTTGAATCAGATATTTCAAAATGTGATTTAAAGCCAGACATTTTATTGTGTATTTTTCAGGTTAAACCCACAAGGTCGTGTCTTTATCAGATTTATGTATCATGTACATTTCTCAGTGTAATGTCAGACTGTGATATGTTGCAGACACATAAATAACAAGCAGAAAGTTATTGTTCCACAGTGTCAAATACCACAAATAAAATGATAAAATATAAAATAAAGATAGAAAAACAGCTCATTGGAGTATTAGAGTATTAATGGTCTAAATGTAAAATAGTGTGCACCTGTGAACCGTTTCTGTCCAAACCTCTGATCTAGGAGTGATTTATTGCCCTCCAGAGTGAATTGTTCCGTGGTTAGAGCGTAAATGTGTTGGTGTGTGCCCATGTGATAGCGGTTTAGAGAAATAGCACAGATCATTAGCAAAACACTTGTTTGATCACAGTTTCCAGAGTTAATGATAGGAACAGCATCATTCAGTAATGGCTCTGTGGTGGATGTATGTGGGTGCTCCAGCATTTTTCTTTTTGTGGGGTCCAAATTGCCTTTTAAACTGTGAGAGGGAAGACATTTTTGGAAAATGAGAACATTTTGGCTGGTCTTTCGTTTGGTTTAAAGGATTAACATTACAACACTGTTAAGTTTGAAAAGGAAGCGTTTCTGTTTTCAGACTAGTTTTGTAGGTTTGATTTAATACGATGAAGAAATAGAAACATTTATTATGAGTTGAGGAGTTGTGTGACGTAATCTACCAGTTTACAGAAATAAATCTAGTATATAATTGATTTCTAAGGTTAAGTGCACTATCACAGTTATAGTAACAGTGTTATTTACATTTGTTTACTGGAACTTACTGAAAATCTGCAGTAAGACAATTTATTCCATAGTTTATTTGGTGTTAAGAAATGGGATCATTTGGAAGAAAGAATGCTACTTTACTTTTACTTAAACATATCAAATGTTAATGTATGTGTTTAAATCCTTTTAGTACTTTTTTTAGATGCAAGTGTTCATCAGTGCTCTTTTATTGATTTGTTGCATTCTGCTGTTTACTTGAAAGTTCAAATTTAAAAACTAGTATGGCAAGTTAAAAAATCAATGCTGTTCTTCGAAGAGATACAAAAGGCCATTGGACTAGGGACGGGCGATACCAGCCGCTTGATATTTTATGCTAATACAAATTGTGCAATTTTTTTAACTTCTGAGAGCATTAAATTAATGTGTAAAAAACCAGCCCACAACCAATTGTATTTTAAAAAGCTAAACGCTATTTTATGATCATTTTAGAAGCCTATTCATAAGTACAGTATTTATGTTTATAAGTTTTGTTCATAGTTTATATTGCCTTTGCAATAAAGTTACTTATGAACACTAAAAAGTATTGGTATCAGATTGGTGTTGGTATCCATGGAAAAGTCCCATAAACTACTCGTATCAAAAGAAAAAATGTACATTGAACTGCACCATATGCAAAATAAAAAATGTTGTTGAAAAATGCAATAAAGCTCTGCTGCTATATTTGATTAATTCTCTTGGCTATAGCCAAACATTACAAATTAAATTAAAGAGTAACTCAGTAAGTGGGAAGTGAACTTTAGTAAGTTTCTGTCACCATTTAGCTGTTCTCTTATACCAGCATTTAGGCAGACATTTAGCACACAATAAAGGAGTCATACACAACTTGCTTTTGTGAACTTCCAGATTTGAATGCATATTTGGCACCTGTCCTTTTATTGTTCTCATACAACATAAGGAGTAACACATAGAGGTCATGTGAGACAATTGAATTTAACACACTTTTCCTGAGAGCAATAAGAATGAATAGTTATTGAAAGGTGAAGCGTGATAAAAGTATGAATAGCTCTCATAAACACACAAAAGCAGCGAGTAGACGTCAAGGAGAGTAAATTAAAAGCCCCCCACACTTTAACTGAGCGCGTTATCACGAGAAGGTGCCAGTCATTGACTAACTCTGGGCCGCAGATGAGAACCTCTCCACGGATCTGGCACACACACCAAAACCCAAAGCCGCCCACATGAAATCATTCAGCTCCATTAACATGTAAGCAGCCACACAAAATTATTAAACCCCACATGTTCAGCACACATTCCTCCTCAGCAATTATGTGGCCGTTTTATCGCTTCCCTCTGCCCTCTTCGATTCAGCGTCTCTGCCAGTTCTATCTTCCAAAGCTGGTTTATTAGCACAGACCATAATAGCAGCTCAGTGCTTTATAGTCAGTATAAATGGCATCGCTGCTTCTTTCTTTAGGCATATGGTTAACATCTTGCTGAGACCGCAGTTGTACATTTGCTCAGTGGGTGTCACCGTAGAGAAGATGATCCATTTTTGTGCCAAAGAGGAGGATAAGAAGAAAGCACCTGAGATGAGAATGAATGGAAGACTAATGAATAGAATAAATATGAAGGGTTATAGGACAGGAATACAGAGGAGTTGTGACATGAGGAAAGGGTCAGGAAGAAAGAGCTAATGCATGTCAAAGAGTATAAGAATATGAAACACGAGATATAGAGTAAGGAAATCAGAAATAGTGGATACCTGCACAATTAAGTTACTTTGTGGTAAAATAATGAAAGTGTCTGTAGATGTTCTTTTACCTTAAAACAACTGTGGCATAAACCTCCTGTCCAGCTGAAAGTCATAAGCTTTAAAGGGATGATAATAAACAGCCCTTATTACAAAGAACAGGTCAAGGCTCCACACCAGTTCACTAAAGACGGATATCAGTTAAACCATATACAAGCAGGCTATATTATGCGTCTATGAGTTCAACTCTGTGTACAGGGCACTCACTTCCTGGTGTCATGACAATGGAATATAGAGCGCACACCTTGGATTTAAAGTATGTTGTAAGAAGTGTCGCGACAAACTGCCTTTCCGACTTCTAGGTCATATAAGACACAGATCCATCACGCGGTTCATGTTTTAAGCATGCGCTGAGACGTGAACTGTCTCAGCTCAGTTAGCTGCGGCTTCCCACACATTAAAGACTTCACTTTCTAATAGTTTCAGGTGAGCTGGTCAAATGAGATCTCGTAAGCATGTGATTGCACTTGCACTGATTATTGTTCTCAAACCATAATTGTAATATTTAGAAGGTAAAATAGGCTAAATAATAATAAATCATTATTGAAGAAAACAATAAATAAATACATAAATATAATTATTTGAACTGCCCCTTCGACACTCAAAACCTACATTCTGCTCAGCAATAAAAAAAAATTTAAATCTTCAATGTGCATAACACTAATCTCTTCCCAGTCTCTTTTAAACACCCTTCTCCTTTTTACTGTACAGCTCCGACAAACTGCAAACAAAGTTTCTTACATTTGAAGTCTGCTTGTTGGCGTACAATTATATATATGATGCCTCAATCCATTCTATCCAAGCTGTTTGGCAATCCCTCAATCAATTTTTGAGCAGGATGCCCCTCTGTTCCCGACAGACGTCCTATTACAATGTTGTTACAATGCAAGGTCCCTATTGTCACCAGCGTGTTTCTGCTAGCCTTCTAAGTGTTTCTAATCAATCTTCCACCATTTTTCAGAAATCAGAAGACATTGGTTCTCAAATCTGCTTTCTTGTACGGCTCTTTACAGTATTATATACACACATCATTATTGCCCACATTTACAGATTGTTTTGTCCATTCAAAGCATGTAATCAGAAGAGGCTCCCTCATCTTCAGGCCGGTTCTTAAATCTTCTAAACTCTGTCCTTCTTCACTGCTACATGTCCCCTCATTTCTACTCAGGCCAGTCCTTCAGAATAGGCGTAGCCACATCTTCTGCCTCACAGGGGATCTCCACAGCATCCTTGCAAAAGCTGGGACGGTGGGTCTCCTCAGCCTACGCAACCTACATCCAGCCTGACTCTGCTGCAGTCATGGAAGCCCATCGTGCCTTCAGTCTACAATTAGGGTACGTATCTTAGCATATAACTGGTGTTGGTTCCCAGCTTCATCTTCACCAATCAATTTCATATTGCTCCTGTCCCTTTACAGTTCTCCCCTGCATCTAGCTCACTGCCGGCCATTGGCATCTTCATTCACGCAAACTCTTTCATTGCATTTCTGCTACATGCAACATGCAGCATTTCACGCTGACATGGCTGCCAGTATTTCCCTGCAACACAGCCCATTTCTGCTGACAATCACTGTCAACCCCTCAAACCCTCTACGCAATCTACAGCAGCTGTCTCTCTGTCTATTTGCAAATTGGGTCCACACCAGTCTTCTCTATGCTCTACTGTAATTGTCTCATTCCCTCTTAACCTCTAAACTGTCTCTCTCTGTATGTCCGATATCTATCTTTGCAATCTGGGGTTACTCCCCGGCTCATTCTTTCCAATCTATCTCCCCGTGTAGGCCATTACAGCATGCCCATTCTTTTGGGGTGAAAGATCTGCAATTCAAATTCTCTGTTCTTCTCCTATCATGCATCACAGAGCGTCTAAACGCCTGCCGGGCTTTAAGCGCCAAATATTACTCATGCACAATTCATACTGTTAATAAATCCTGTGTCAACGCATTCTTCTTGTCTTTCTATGATTGAGTCTCTCCAGGTTGAAATGTTAATGCTAAATATGGAGGTGCTTTATTTTTGAAAAGTTTTTAATCTTTTCAAGGATTTTCACTGTTGAACTGTTAAAAAAATGTAGAAATAAGAAAGTGGAAGAGTGGCATCCTGTGTTCATTGAGGGGAGTAGTTTCCTTCAAGTGTAGAGTGCATAGTGGGTAGAGCGGCCGTCCTTCGACCGGCGGGTGGGCGGTTCGATACCCGCACGAAACATCCCAAAACATCTTAACATTCTGCTCTCCCCACATACTGTCGTGTCCTTGGGCAAGACACTTAATCTACCTTGCCTCCAGTGAAGTTCCGTAATAGTTTAATGTATGTAAAGCGCTTTGAGTGCCTACTACCGAAGGTGAAAAAGTGCTATATAAAAATAAAAAAAACAAGTAATCACTAAGTGTGGAAAAAATTACTTTTATTATGGATTGTAATGGCTGATAAATTTTAACCCATAACGGCAAGCTTTGGCTATTCACATGCTTGCCAATACAGAACATTGCTTACATTAAAATAATTGTCTGGTTGGTCCATTGGGTTTGTCAACATTGACTCAATGGCAGCAATGCATACTACTGTGAAAGTGTCTATTCCAGCGTTTGTTTACAAAAAGCAAAATTAAAAAAAATAATATATTAGAAATGGGAAGCAAAAGCAAAGGGCATAATAAACCCTAATAACAACTACTAATTTATTTAGTAATAAGAGCTTTTATAACTAGATAATGTGTTTTGCATGCACCTCCTTGGTTACATGGCCACAGGTAGTAATTTAGACAAACCTTTCTGAATGTAAAAAGGCTAGCTGTAAATAAAAATGCCCATTTTACCGGCCCATAAGGATTTACAGACTCCACTGTTTGTCATGTGCTGGTGGTCCTGGTGTTAACAGTTGCCGTGTTACCAGGTCTGTGAAATGACTTACAGACATAAAGTTATAGCACACCCAATGAAAAGTTAATGGGCACGCAATATATTGCACCTGCGAGCCCAGGAAGACACACACTCGATAATGACTATTCCAGTATCTAAAAGTTTACTGTCTCTGCTCCTATCAGGGGATGGTGATTTATGGAGGGAGTGTATGTGATGCCGCACTTTGAGACCAAATACATGCCTCAGCTTTTTCTGCACTTCCCTTTTTCTGCTCCACACGTTTATCTGCTTAGGGCTCGTCTTTTCCATTCTTTTTGTGCATCCCTTGCGTCTTGTGTTACTTTTTGTCTTCATTCTGTTTTTTTACTTCTTCTCTGCACTATTTTGTATTTAATAAGAAAGCATTTTTCATGTGCCTTTTATTTTTCGAATACCCCATATGGCAACTACTTCTGGCCATTCTTAAGCCTTTTTGTTTAGATCGATGTAGAAAATATGTGACCAGTTCTAATTAACTCAAAAAAACAACATATTTTGAATCTCATGCTGTATGGTCCCAGGATGTTCCAAGTGAAGAGGATGTTTTTCCAACTTTGCTCTGTTGATATGCTTTCAACTCTCAGAAAAGATACTTAATATTTATGCAAAAGGTTAATGTCCAAAACAGAAATAAATTGCTTTGCTGTCATGTTGATGAAGGCAAAGAAGGAACCACAGATGTTTCCGTGGTATTCTGGCTAACAAGTCTGGGGAAGTGGTGAACTTTGGAACATGCCTTCGGCAGCAGGTGATGTCATGGATGTGTTAGCCCTAACCTTTATTGCTCACTGTTGATGCTCGCTGTAGTAAAAGCAAGCCTCTGTCATGAAACCTCTTAAACGGTCCTCGAGTAAGCCGCCGCCATACGGCGATATACAGTGAAATAAAGCAATATACCGCCGTCCACCAGAGGGCAGGCTCCAAACGGCGACTTTACAAGAGTAAAAATTGTGTTTAGAGCCTGGTACAAAAGATGGCTCCAGTCTCTGGAGGTATGTTTTTACTACGTGACAAATCTGGGGGGGGGACGGGGATTTTTGATTGATATGTCCATTTATGCCATCTGAAAACTATTGTTTTACTATGCAGTAAAAGCCAAAAAGCCCGAATGTAACCGCCATTTTATTGCCCTTTCATAACGACTATCGGTGAATAGGGGACAAATGGGCGGATTACATACATTTTATTTACAATCTATGAGTAAAACACAACTTTCTGCACATTTGTTTACATGTGCGAGAAACAAAACTTAAACATACTGTACCTGCTATTTTTTTCTCCTAGTTGGCGAAAATGGTTTAATCCTGCACTGCTCTTAGTCATCGAAGCCCTGAGACTGGCAAAGGCAACATCCAAGTCATCCATAATCATCCTACTGGATTTGTCTTCTGCCTTTGACACTGTTAATCATAACATCCTCCTGTCTTCTATCAGTGCGATGGGTGGCAATGCTTCAAGTCTTACCTCTCGGATAGGTCATTCTGAGTATCCTGGAGAAACGAGGACTCTGAGTCCCAACATCTCAATACAGGGGTGCCTCAGGGCTCAGTGCTTGGACTGCTACTCTTTTCCATTTACATGACATCCCTCGGTTCTGTCATTCAGAAACATGGCTTTTCCTATCACTGCTGCAGATGACACTCAACTCCACTTGTCATTTCAACCTGATGATCCGGTCTCTGCTCGTGTCTCGGCCTGAGTGACATCTCACTTTGGATGAAGGACCTTCACCTGCAGCTGAACCTTGCAAAACAGAACTGCTTGTGATTCCTGCCAACCCAAAGACCCGCCACAACCTCTCCATTCAACTAGGCTCATCAACCATTACACCGTCCAGCACTGCCAGAAATCTGGGAGTGGTAATTGATGATCAACTAAACTTCACAAGTCATGTTGCCAGCACCACCAGGTGCTGTAGATTCATCCTCTACAACATTAGGAAAATTAGACCTTTCCTATCGGAGCACTCTACGCAAATCCTAGTCCAGGCTCTTGTCTTGTCCAAACTGGATTATTGCAATGCTCTTCTGGCTGGACTCCCTGCTGCACAACCAAACCTCTGCAGCTCATCCAGAATGCAGCGGCAAGAGTGGTCTTTAAAGAACCGAAGAGAGCGCACGTAACTCCTCTCTTCACTAGGTTACATTGACGCCCGCATTAGGTTCAGACCACCACTGGTTCAGCACCCTCATATCGTCACTCACTAATACAAACCTATGTTCCTACCAGATCCTTGCGCTCTGAAATGAACAGGGTCTGGTGGTACCATCCCAAAAAGGAAAAAAAAAAAAAAAATAAAAAAAAATAAAAAAATCACTCTCACGTACTTTCTCTGGATCTGTTCCACATTGGTGAAATGATCTACCTGCTGCTACAAGATGCTTCAAGGCTTTGATTTCTTTTTAATGAATATCTCTGACAACATAATATAAGTAAATGAATTCAAATGAAAATACATGAACGTTGCCACTGACACATTAAATGAATAGTGAGTATCATTTTACACTTTATATTCCACAGTTAAAATGTCCATTCAAACACTCCTGCATCAAGCCATTTGGCCGCTTTTGCGACTCAGCACATAAACAGCAGCTAATGGGAGTATTATTCAGTAGGAAGCAGTGCTTTAGCAGCAGCAGCACATTAGTGTGTCACACACCGACTGCAGGTGTTTGGATTTATATTGTAAGGTGTGTCCAATCAGGCAGCAGCAGACAACAAAAAGTGGTTTATATAATTTAGTTTTCAAATGTAAACCACGGTTTTTGGAAATAAAAATAAAAACAGGCTTTATGATGCAATTTATTTTTTAATTACAGAGGATTTTAATTAGGGCTGTATAATTAATTGCAATCACAATTTGGCCATCAATTTCTAAATCACATATGGCTGCAATTTATTTATTAGTTTATATTTTAATTCAGAATCAGAGAATTTGTAATTGGCAACATCTAGGAATCTAACATCTGACAAGGTAAAGATAATTGCTGTTCTGCCTCTGAAGTTGCAACTAAGCTAACAGTAAACTCTAAACTTCAGTTTGGTATAATGTTTTAGTATCTTGTGGAAGAAACATTTGTCTGGTTTTACTTTTTAAATAAAAAAAGCAGAAAAAGTCCTTAGGCTGTATTTGGGGGTGAGTGGAGTCTGAGACAGGGACTGCAAAAAGAAAATCAGGGTGGAGCACAAAGTGGAGTGGCATAAATGTAGCCAAGGCTCAAAAAAATAAATAAAAGGATTAAATATATAAATTATTTTTTAATTGATTATTGTTGAAAATTACAACTTACAATTGAAGACAATACAGGTTTAATGCATCTTTTGTTCATGGATGCCTCTGCTTACTATTCATCTACTCACTGCTCCAACCGCTAACGGCCAGCTATGTCCCAATTATATAACAATATAATAAACAACACTTTAAGACCTAGCTTTAGGTAAGATGTGGAAGCAAAGTTGTATGGTTGTAACTTTTCCTTTTCAGATCCATAATCTTGGAGTGAAAGCAGAATATGGGATATAAAATTAAGCACATATTTTAATTTGCTCAATCTGTATAATAGTCTCACAGTATATTTCTATGTGCCCACTCTTGGCTCCTTTTTTCACCACAAAGTGCTTTTAAAAAAGAAGCCATACTTCAAAAAGTGATTCATGCTCACTTTCAGAGTTGGCCCATGATCCTTTGCTCCTCTTTGTAGTAGCTTTGTAGCAGAAAAGAATGGATAATACGGCGTTCTTTAAAGATAATGTCTCAGCAGAAATTCTTCTTATCAGCTGGGTAAATTAGGCATTTCAATGGGAGAATAGCTTTCCAGGTCAGTGTAAGTGAAAGGAAATGGAGACTCATTTGTGTGACCATTCAGGAAGGGCGTTACAATAGGTGTTTTATTATTTTATTTCCACTATTATTACAGCTAAATCCACTGCAGTGTGATTGTAAAGGAGAAGCTAAAGGAACAAAATAATAATGGTCTTATTCTCTATTTATATTATTCCACTATTTTGCAAACATGCACATTTTGGAAGAGAATGGTAAGCAGACAAATTAGTATTTACAAAGTCTGCTTAAACCAGATGACTTTGACAAATGACTACCAAGTGGCTTTATGTGTGCTGCCAGTGAGTGGGTAGGGAACAGTAATGAGTGGCTCAATACCCAGATGCAGCATGATATCCAGGCATTGCAGGCATACCAGCTAAAGACTATGAGCTAAAGGTTGCTGGATGCTAAAAATTACATTTTGCAGGATTAATAATAGTACAGCAAAAATTATTATACACAGGTCCTGTACTTCCTCATCAATTACATTACTCTTTAATTTATACTTTTTTTTTTTATCTTTTTTCCATCTATTTTTACCATATTTGCTATATCTAAAACTGGAACCAATTTTTATTTATTTTTGGTGTATTTTTGTGAGTACCTGAAATAAAAAGAAATGCATGGGCTATTTAGTCTTTTAACTACAATTTGCCTTAAACAAAAGAGACAAACAAAATCAGTTCTCAAATCAATACAGCTGATCACTTACGGGTCGACTGTAGGAAAGTAAATAGACAAATGTATTGTCAGTCAACATTACACAAGAAGCTACAACAACTTGGCTCCGGTGTTGCTGCTGGCCAGTAACTCAGCCCATTCCCGTCACTCATTTAGTCAGTCTGTACAGTAAGTTAGTCAACCAGTCAGTTACTCAGTCCATTAAGTCAAATTGGAGGTGTCGAGTTAAATGGCTCCCTTCACAGCTCATTTCTCCACTCACTGTCTTCTCTCTCATTTAGGACCAACACAGAGAAAACGGGCCAGGCTCTGGAGAAGAGTAAAGGTAAGAGGTAATAGTATTTTGTTTATTATCCTGTTTTTATTAGTCTGGGAATAAAATGTTTTCTTAAAAGGCATGCAACTTATGCCCTTTGTTCTACAATACAGTCAGTTCTTGAAATAAAATGTTGATGTCATTTATTTTATTTGTCCATTAAGCCTACCCCATTGACCATGACTTCCCTCAAGCTCAATAACAATGACCAATTATAACCATGTTTGGGAGTGGGAGGGATCTAAAGTGCCCAGAGTCTGAATGACGTCATTTTGTAAGTACTGAGTTCCTGCAAGTAAAGATAAAAAGTACGTCTAATTTCATTTTAATCTCCTTGATCCTCATGCCTTCCTTGAACCAGAAGGTTTTTTTTGTGCGTCATCTTTATCTCGTCCCAAAGCTCTTAACGCTGCTCTGAAGAGCGAGGATAGAGGAGACCGAGAAGGAGACATAGAGGATACACAGGAGCAGAAAAACTAAAAGGAGGGAAAAAAGGAGAAAAAAGGAGGGAAACCCCACAGACAACACACTATCAGACGAGAATCTCATCAACCATCATTAAAGTTGAGCAAGACAAGAAATCTTATGTTTACTGATTCTAACAAATAGTTTGAAGGATTAGAAAAAGTCTGCCATTTACCTTGTGGTGGCAGAGTGTCCTTTTGTACATTGAAAAATGCATTACAGTCCACTAAACTTCCTCTGCCAAAATGCAGATGGAGCTCATGTTATTTACACTAATGAGATCTGGAGGAGCAGGCAGATTGTTTTTCAGCCACTTTAGGGCCTTTCTTGGGTAACCACAACAATAGTGGCTTGTGTTTAGAACCAAAGATGGAAAATAAGAAATCAGCTGTAAATTTAAATTCTGTGCATTTGGGCACAGTATTTAATATCAATTCTCAAGTGGCTATTAATCAAGCTTTTAAGAAGAAGCCTTTGTTAAAGGAATGTGCTTTGGTCTCAATTTCCTCAAAGGGAATGTTCACAAAGTACAAAGTAATTTGTTTTGTGCTTTTTGAATAGGTTTTCTTGTGGTACAATGTTAATGTACAAGAAAGTATCTCAGTGTCTTGCAAATGCAATACATTTTGGAAAAAACATCTCTTCTCTGAAATGATTTTGCAAGTTTCTTTCCTTCAAATTAGACATTATGGTTGCATGCATATGACTACAAATTTTAATAATCATTCCCTGTGCAGCTGTCAAATACACAAAGAGACTTCACAAACATATGATCTGGGCTTGTTTGCATTAATGCATCCACTCTTGCATGCAAAATTTATTTCCACCTGGGTATTTTGTACATCTGCCAAGTAATCTACCTTTTTTCATTCATTTATTCATTCATTTTCCTTCTGCTAAACCCCTTTAGGTGTTGCAGGTGACTGGAGTCTATCCCAGCAGCTTTGGGCCTCAGGCGGGGTACACCCTGGACAGAAGCACTAATCACAGGCTGACACTTACTGACAACCATTCACTCTTACATTCTTTCAGTAGGGACACTTAAGAGCTGACAGTTCACCTATTCATGCATGTCTTTCAGCGGTGGGAGGTTCTGGCAAAAGTGCATTTTTAATCATTTTTAAATGCATTTTTAAAGCTATGATAGCCCTGCTGTTGTCTTTAAACAATGCATTCATTCATTTTCTTCTGTTTAGTCCCACTAGGAACATTTTAGATTAGGAAACTGGACTTCTCACAGAAAGGACGGCATTGGCCCTGGATGTTTTTGTTGGCCGGGGTTTGAACTAACGACCTTCTACAGGCCTCTATTGCAGTGAGGCAGGAGCACTAACCACTCCACCTATAAAAAAAAAAAAAAAAAAACAGTGCAAATACAGTAAAATAAGCTAGTCTTAACTCCTACACTGGTCTTAGCAACGTCAGACGTTTAAATGGAATTTAATGCCGAGTGCACCAACTCTGAAGAGGGCCCGTCGTGGCTTCTTACAGTTTCATTATGAAGTCTGTAAACCAGACACCGCGCTGACATGTTTTCAGGTGGTGAGATCAATGTTTCATAATTTTTTATTATTGTTACTAAAGATACAAGTCTGATCTTCCAGCTTCTGCCTTCTCCACACGAGGCAAAAAAGATGCACCTGGGTGTAACGCACTTTGAGCTTAAGTCTAACTGGTGCAATAGTCATAACATTAAGTTTGTCGTAACTTTCAATTCTAAGTTGGACTTTAGGCTGCGACCAGGCGTTTGCTGAGCTGGTGCTCCTGGGCATTTGTTAACAGGAACTTCAACATCATTTTATGAAGCGCCAGATAAATTGCTTGATTATTCTAGAGTTATGTACAGCAACATTGTACAACACAGCCTTACTTTGAGAACATTTACATTTCTTTTTTACTAGAGTATGTTGAAGTCAAAACTACTCCTGGCATTTACTGTAAATTCTCATATATTTTTAGGCGCCACTTGATGTTTTTGGGTAGTTTTTTTTTTATGTGCAAGGCACAAGGATGAGGTTTATACACTTAATATAGACCTTCACTTCCCCTTTTTCCATTAGCCATCTCTCCACTTTTCTGTAGACATTTTTTCCAGCTATTTTAATTGATCATGTTTCATCTAGCCTCTTCATGTCATTAAAAAGACGTCCTTCGACAACCAACAATGCCCATTTTGTCTTGTCTAGACTATTGTCCCTAATGAACTTTTCTTGTCACTTTCCAATGAATGCACTCTATACTGTTCAAATTCTATTCTATCTAACATGCTTTTGTAGTAATTATAGCTCAAGGCCATTTTCTATTGGTGAAATATTGTGGCCTAAGTTGCTTCTCATCAAACTGTACGCTCAGAAGTCGTTTCGGGTTTTGCTGTAGTTGCATCGTCATCTCCACTGCTTCCCTTCTTAGAGTTCTTTTGTCCATCTAAGC
This sequence comes from Neodontobutis hainanensis, assembly GCA_024349245.1. NCBI lineage: Eukaryota > Metazoa > Chordata > Actinopteri > Gobiiformes > Odontobutidae > Neodontobutis > Neodontobutis hainanensis. Next base: position 7,544,105 of record JALDNG010000041.1, read on the forward strand.
CCCTTTCTACTCCTTTATCACCTCCCATGCTTATTATAGTGAGCTATAATGTTCAGTAAAGCAGAAATGAAATACAAAATTAAATTCAGGCCAGGAAAGGGACAAAGAGGAAAAATTAAGTTCTATGTGTCTTCAGTGGAAACATGCATGACATTTGTTAAAACTGTTGGCCAAGAAATGATTCACCCCTTTATTTTGTCCCTGTCCTTCTCTTCTATGACATTTTTGGGACTGTGTTCTTGCAGTGTGAACATGGAGCACTAAGTAACAGCGCAGGGACATCATTTGATTTTATGCACCATTTGACCTGTAATAGCACTGAACTAATGGCCGTCATTAAACAATAGCACATTTCCAAAGGTCTAGTTTAAGATATACTGTTAGTCACATATTTCATGGTGTGCATGGCAGTGGTGGTGGCTGAATGGTACCTTGAATAAATAATACATGATTAAAAACATGAAGGTGACTTCTGGTGGCCTATGATGATATGTTGAGAAATCGGTATAAAGACCATAATATCTAATGGTAATGTATTAGACGAGAATAATGCTGTAGCAAACACTGGTCTCAGGACATTACATCACCCTTTAATCCATGATTAATGTGCTGTATTATAGACATATTAATAGAGGTTTATTTTATGTCAACACCAAACAAGTTCTACAGTTACCAACACAAAAAGCTTTGTCAAAAACATTTATAAATATACGCATTATGGGTAGGTGTGAATCTTGCCCAATTCTGCATGTTCAACAATAGATACCTGCATTGCCACCCTTTTTGCTTTCCTCAATAGAACTCAAAGTAAAAAATAGTTCCTGAAAAAAGACATCCAAAATATTGTTGTTTTTAATTTCATAACATGGTCTATTTCAATAGTGTATTGTCTGCTAATCCATTCATCACAGTGTGCAGGAGTAGGATAACACATACAGGCAGGATGTGCACTTATGTGACAATAAGCATTTGATTTGTGCTTTCGATTGAAACGTACTGTGTGTAATATGGGTCTTTATGGTATTGAATTAAAAAAAGATATCACTTTTGAGGCTGACAATCAGGCAATGCCTATTTTGCCTGTTCTTACTGTGGCCGCATCTTTGCTTAAAGAAAAGGAAAGATAAAATTACAAGTGGTTCTGTTAATTAGCTTTCGATAGTAAAGTTATTCAAGTGTGTATTTTAGGGCATACATCATGTGGGCGTTAATTGTTTTATGCATGGCTGCAGTTAAACATAGATAATAGTGGCCTATTCATTTTAATTAGCCCTAAACACAGAATTGAGTAAGTTTGCATGTAATGATGTCATTTTTTGCAGAATTGACATTAACACTGCAGTCTACCAATGCTGCCATATGACAATATAGTAGTTGAACGTATTTATTGTATTTAATACCATTCAATTTGACCTTGTCCCAGGTTTGCTTGTGGATGATCCAAAACATATCCACTGACCGTTAAACTTCATTAACGTGTGAGCATGGCATTGTTGAATATGTTCTGTTATTGCACCTTGTTTTCTAGACTTTACTTAAATTGTGAGTATTTTTGACAGATTATTCATAACCATGAGACAGCTGAGGTGTGAAGGAGCGATTGGGGAGGACGACTGGCGCAGTCTGCGAGCGAACAGGGAGACGGAGAGGACACTGAATTCTGCCTGGTCAGCAGTTTGTCCAAAACGGTGCGATTCGGCCAAGTTCAGCTGATAATTGCGAGGCATCCGGAGGGAAACAGATGGCTGCACTCAGTCACAACGAAGAAGGTCAAAAGTGTTTTGACATAGCACAGATATCCCTTCAGTCCATTTAGACAAATTTTGAGCCATTTATTTCTTGTTATCACATTTCCACAAAGTAATCCCTGCCAAAGGAACAGCATTCATTCATGTGTCAAGCCCTAATCACATTTGAAATGAAGACTGTCCAGACAACATGACTTGCATATAATGAAGAATGTCTTTCTCAATTACATTGAATGTTTTAAATGAAGTTATTTTCTTATGTATGTGGTTTCACCTTGATGTATTGACTTTCAATCTCTCTCAACTGACTTTTGCAGAAGTCACATTACTTTTAAACGTTCCAGTGTTAGACAAAGGGCTCTTGTGAGAGCGTAGAAATATGAAATTGTAAGTTTTTGGGGAACTCAACTTAAGCCTTATCAAATTTTAACACTGAGCATTTCCACACACTTCAAATACCTCCTTTTTTGAGCAAGTGAAGAACTATGGTCTTTAAACAAAACTAGTTTAAAGACCATAGGAGGTCTGAAGGTGATTTCACTGATTTAAAAAAATTAAGATATTTGGCCAAAACCTTGATTTAGTGGCTAACCTTTACTTACAAGTCTTGTTCAGTGAGGATAAGCATTGATTGTCTTTTTTGGCCAGTTATTCATATGACAGCTTTGTGCTACAAAGATAAGTAATAATCATGTGAAAATTAAGTTTTACTGCTGCTTTTACTAATTGTGTGCTCTAAAAACTCATAATGCTGATTCAGCTAGGTTTTGTCTTTTCAGTTTCATCTCCAGCATAAATCCCCCTTATGCCCTTTTGCTTTTTAACTGAAAAATATTCATACATCTGGCAGAAGATTGACAATTGCTCCTTAGACATTTCATATTTTTTTCCCACATCATTCAAAGAAATGCTCGTATTGCAATTATAACTTTCGGGTGAGGGTTGAAAAAAAAAAAAATTCCTCAAAATTCCATTAAAAGTCATGTGGCTGCATTCTATTTGCCATTTTGGCAGAAAAAAAACAAGCGAGCCAAAAATGAATAGTGGCAATTTAGATCTCATGATGTCAGAGGTCATTAAGCACCTTAATTCCTCTTTTCTATCCAAGTCATTAGGAATGCAGCAAATAATATAGTCAGCTTTTCATTCCACTGCACAACAACAATCTAGAGTCTACAATGTGACAATTATAGCCCATAGCACTATGTTTAGCACAAATAATGTTTAATACAGAATGTTCGAATATTTATTTTTGCCAATTAGACATGTGCTTGTTGATTCCTGTATATCAAGTACATTGGTGTTTGTATTCATGGCTGTAAACTGTATTTTGGAAAAGCTTATGACACTCACTTCAAAAAATGTGATATGGCTTAAACTGGAATAATTCTATTATTATTATTATTATTATTATTACCACCTAATAGCCTATTGTAATCTGAATCATCTGTGAGAACTTTAGTGTGAGGCTTTAGTATCAAGGATGCATTTGGGAGATGTATAATGAGGTGGAGATGTTTGCGGGATCTCCATCTCGAGTTAAATCTGTTGAAGAACAGATTTAACTCATTGGCACCCCGCGGGTTATTATCCACTGTCCCTTCGGACTCGCTCTGTCACTGACCTGAGATGGTCTGGAGGCCTCTCCACACATTTGACTCCAGTCGTTCACCCAGCTTCTTCCTTTAGGAGTCCTTGGCACGCCTGACCCGGTATTTGAGTTCTCACATGAGGCTGAACTCCCGGATTCTCCCCTCTGCCACCAGGCCAGTGCCGTGTGCTTGTCCATCTTATGGAGAGGGAGCTTACAATGCCCAAAACCACAGAGGGTAAACATGGTTTGTACCTCTGTCTCCTCTCCTGGGTCCTTCTCCACGCTCTGCAGCCTCTTCTTCTCTGTGTGAGACCAGCAGTGCAGCTGAGTGCAAACAGCTGATCCCTGGTGTAAACAATGGGGCCCTGGCTGGAGCTGCAGTGGTCCCCTGACAAACATCCAAAAATGTTTGAAAGCAGTAGTTACAAAAAGTAACTAAAGTTATAAAAGTAGTCTCCCTGTGAGCAGAATTACAAAACAAATTGACTACATAATAAAAAAAAAAACCAGAAAAACATGCCATGAAACAATCAAAATAACAAAAAGAAAAGAGGGCAGAGAGTTACCAGCTGCTGCTCCCACAGCGTCAACTTGATGTTCTAAAGCTAGAAGTTTAAGGTAACTTTAGTTTGATGTAGTTAAACCCAAAGTTACACCAAACACGGCAAGTTTGTTTTTGGTGCATTTGCCCTGTTAGAGCGGTTCACGTGGATAAGTGTGAATGCTCCAGGCAAACATACTGTATGTGGGCTCAGAGTATTTCCAAGTGGACTCTGGTACGGTTCGATTCAAGTTTGAACCTCAAGTGGACCATAGACGAGCTCGAACAGGAAGAGCTTCATAAATTGCAACAAAAACATCACGTGACACTTAGCTTCCCCTGAGGTTTCAAAGAACAAACCAAAACAATATGGTCCAAATAAATAAAATGAGAGGTCAAATGTGAAGCTTTGAGAAGCTAAAATGCTAACATGCCTTATTAGCATTTGGACTAACAGCAACATTTAACTAAATAAAGCTGGAACGGTTGCTATGCTGATGTTGGGACATGGGTCAGACTATGTGTCTGTGTCTAAAGGTCACACTTTAATGGTTATTCTATCTGGATTGTGAAAAATCTATTACCAGTATAATTTATGACTGAGTTAACGTCACTGCACTTTATCTAATAGCCTTTTGCTCACCATTTCATGCTGCAATAATCATGCAGTCCCCCTTGAGCTTCTTTGCAGGGGACGAGACCAAAGCAATCCATGTGGCTGTTAGTTCTAATCCTCTCACCCCATAACGGACTTGACGACCTGCTGAACCCACTTTGATACTGTCACCGCTGCAATAAACCCTACATTGTGTTTGGTTAATGAGTACATGGTCGATTTTGACCCCGAAGTGTTGGGCATAAATACAGGCACACACTGAAATACACACAAACACACACCGGCAGGTTTTTTAGTCTTGATAAGTGTTGTGTGCCTGGGGTACCTCTGCGGCAGACCTATTCATCAGCGGAAATATAAAAAAAACACATACACGTGCACATAAAAGACTAGCGCACAGCAGAATTTGACCAAAGAGTGGCCCGCTGTGTTGTGGCCTGCAATCTATTACGCTTGGAACCATATTAATCAATATATAAACATAGCCGGCTGCTAGCGCTGGTGACAACAGCGGGGGGTTGAATTACGACTGTGCTAAGCCTTATACAGTTTGTGTGGGGCGGTGATGGTATACACTTAAACCAGGGCAAAGACTCCATGCATTGAATTTATATTGGGTAAGCATTATAATGTTTTAGTATGAAGTAATAACAATGATTTATAGTTGATAGTTTTACATGTTTGATACTGCAGGGTTTAGTTTATTCAGTGAATTCTGTTTGCACTCTGTTGCACTCATCGGTTTCATGCACTCTCCAAAATGCTTGATCTATTTTAGAGCCGAGAAGGGATCAGCGCACCCAGGTCGTTGAATCCACCTGGCACTCCAGTAGGCAGCATGAAAAATAATACAAACTCCGTACAATAAACGGAGTGGGATGTCCAGCTGAGTTTTTCAAGTGGAGCAAAGGGGGCATTGGGCACCTGATCCGGCTCACCTAATGTTGAAGAGCAGCACCTGCATTTTCATCTCAACAGTACGCCCAGCTGGCCCGCAGAGAGAACCCGCTTACGCAATTTGTGTTGGTGATCTCGCAGCTTTGGGTCATTATCCGCAGGTCAGCGGGGTAAGTGTGTAGGCAGACTGGTAAATATAGAGCCTTACCTCGTGGCAGCTTCACTAACAAGATAAACTCCACACAGTGTTACTTTACCTACAACCTGAACACACTATGAGCTAAAGATTAAGTAGTAGGTACAGAGTTAGCAGGGTTTGGTGGAAAATTTTAAAGCAGGTGAGTCTGTAGGTTGGGTTTACATTTAATTGATAGATTTATTTTTTTATCTAATTAGAAGTTACAGAATATTATACATTATTAATAAGCTGTTCCTCATCCCCAAAATAAAGATAGTTTCCAACTTCTTTTGTCAACCCCCTTCAGGGGTCGTCACAGCGAACTATCTAGCAGATTGCATATTTAGTCTAGAAGAGGTTTTGACGTCAGATGACCCTCTTGACCCCATCCATTTCATTTTATCCAGTGGCTTGGAACCAGCACAAAAAGCAAAAAGTACATAAAATACAAAGCCTGCTGCGTGCCTTTACTTAGAGCAGCTTTATTCTATTGGATTGAAATACTGTATAAGAATGATGGATAGAGCTGTTTCCAATGCAGCGGTGTGGTTAGTTGGTTAGGTTTCTTTTGTCAAAAGGGTTGTAATCATCCCAAGAAAAAGGGATCTAGACAGTAGGGGTTACCCGAACCAAACTAGGCAGTAGTGACTTTACACTGCCATTGACCATGTGCCCGGGTCGAGAGGGCACATTATTAGGGTTGGGCAGTAAAACAATATTAGCAAGAAAATACAGACGGTGTCACTTAATAAGACCATCAAAATATATCTCTTTAAATATCTTCTGATAGATTTAATAATCAGAAGATTTTTCCAAGGAATGACTTTTCATCTAAACCTAAAAACCTGTAGAATAATAATTCATAAAACAAAGCCAAAACTTCCTTGAAACATAATGTACACTGTAATGGTAGCTATTCCTCATGTGTTCCTTTCTTGCTGCTAACTTCCCAGTGTTATTTCTTTGTTCTGCTCCCTTCATGAGCCGCAGTGACCACTGAACAACCCTGCCGAGGAGGGCCGAAGCATCAATAATAATGAGGAGGAGAGAAAGGAAGGGAAAGAAATAACTCTGCTGTGTGGCCTGGGGGAGTACACACACACACACACACACACACACACACACACTTACATACAAGACTGATGTAGGCCTGATTAAAGTGCGTGTCAGGTAGTCTTCATCAATACAAATAACTGTTTGGAAGAGTCTCTAAGTACAAATGAGAATTGCTCTGGAATGAAGGAGATTAACTTGAGAAATAGCATCACAGAAGCTCTCGGGGAGGAAGGGAATAAAAAAAAAAATGGCTGTGTTGACAGGTATTGTAACCAGGGCGGCACCAAGTGGTCAGGCAAAGATAAAGACTCCCTGATAGATGGACATGAAGAGATGAATGTTTGTTATGTCTTATTCAGCAGCTTAGAATTACCAGAGGATTGGCTGACAAATAAGCCATTACTGTTGGATGTTAATAAGTTCATTAGGTGACTTTTTTGCTGTTTGGAAGATAATTCAAACTCGCTGGCCTTAAAAGTGCTTGAAATTATTTATTTTGAAGTGTTTGAAGGCCAGGATCTACATAAAAAGGTAGTATAGGTAGTCAATTATAGTATGAATTATAGTATGAAGCCTACCAAATTATTATTTTATACACTACCATCATTACACAGATTTGTGGCCATGTAACAGTTTGTTCTAAGTGCTATTGTAAGTTAGATCTTACAACATTAATATAGGCTACTGTTGAAGATTACTAGCCTAGCCAGCCATCCTAATTCTTTTTCCGATTCTACAGTTTGTGGACACAAATTAAAACTTCTGCAATAGGAAGAAAACACACAATTAAAAATAGTATAGCATTGAAGGATTATGATTTCTAGGTTGTATTGCGCTCGATTTGAGTGGGGGTCAATGGAAGGGAACTTCGCTTTTCAATGAAAGGGTCGACCTGGCCCTCAAGTACTTCCCGTTTGAAGATCCTCAGTTTCTAGAAACTCTCTGCCCATATGTTTACAGCTTTAAAACACCTCTCTTCCTGATATCAACCTCTGATTAGAAGCACACAGATTTAGCAGCAAAGGTTAACAGTGAACTTTTTTATTCTTTAATCAATTTTCTACCACAAGACATGGCTTCAAGACGAAATATAGACACTACTACAAATATGTCTGTGAAGGTTCGCAGTCATCCAGGACATCTTGGAAAAAAAAGGTTTAAATTTATTTATTCACTCCATTTTCAAATGTGCAATTTAAAAGTTAAAATAATCCCAAGGACACTTTGCATTTCCAGGACAATGAGTCTAGATTCAGAATTAAATGATCAGAGTTCTTTGTGGATGTGAAAAAGATGAATTTATGCATTTTAAAATTAAAACACACTGGCCTTAGAGTGGCCTTTTAGATTTTTATTAATTCAGTCTCGCTGAACCCAATATATATGTTTTCACTCCATAAAATCTCTCATTTATCCCAAACCTTAAGCAGTTTCCACATTTGAGTTCTGTTCTGCCCTTTGCCCACAGCAAAAGAGTTGTCTGTGTCAGAATCGTCGTAACAAGAGCCTCAATTGCTTTTTAAAAGTTTTACTCAAGGTTATGCGCTGTCGATAACATGCAAATACTCAGTGTTATTCTATAATACCGCAAACATAGTTTTTAATATTAAAGAAACATAATCAGACATCAAATTTTTACAGCTTGTTTTGTACAAACGCCAATGACAATGTCGTTTGTGTATCATATTTTCTAATTCATTTCATGGTAAAATAGAAACATTTATTGCATGACATCCAGTTGACTCTAACATTTTAATTCCTAGTGTGCACATGTAATATGGAATATGTGCCCGTGTGTGAAGACTAAATCTTTAATGTGGTTCTGCTACATTATTAATCAGTCAATAAGGTGACTCACTGGGAATTATGTTCCCTTTACATTTATTACATACAAATATACAGGCTCAGTAACAGGGCTCTGAGGACTGTTTTTAGCTTTGAAAACATATGCACAGTCAGTAAAGACCAGGCAGCGCTAAAGCTTTATTATGGGAATATATAAGTCTCCAATAAGATATTAACCACTGCTAAATACGCAATATTTTTTTAAAACTGCAGAAGTAAAAAGTAGGGTTAAATTGTCAACCTTTAAATACTGAAGCCTGGTTTGGACTACAAGAAATCTGAAGATTTTAAAGGTCATCAACACTTCAATCAACACATACTTTACAATAACAGATTATTGTGTGTAAACTCTGCAAAGATGTCCAATTATCCAAACAAATCCCTCTGCTGACCTTGTGACCTCATAGTTACCATTAGTCAACACAAGCTATTAAAGCGTGAGTAAACGTTTTAAAAATCTAGCCTTGACAAAATTGGTTTGACTTTTGCAGTACATTTAAAATAAAAATCTACTTAAGGTTTGCCAACTTTGCAAGGAAACCCAGGGCCACACATGGTTCAGAAAATAAAAATGACCAGCTACATGATCTCTAGCATGAAAAACGTAGCGCTCCAATGATCCGTCCTTGAGGCACTCCACAGGTGTGACTAAGAGGACATACAGCTACAAAATTACTAAATAAACACTAAACCGTAAATGCCTTCCAGGTGGCAAGAAGGATGTCATAAAAACCTTAAATAAGAACTATGAGCCTGGACTGAACATACTACTCCAACCAAACAGCTAGCATGCTAAACATCTTACCACTTACCAACAAGATTCTGCCAATGAGAACTGAAGACAACACAGTAAACATGATATTAACGAAGAACACATCTAAGGAATACAGCTGACATGACAGAAAATATACACTATAGAGTTGCATAAAATAACATCGTTTATTATTAAAAGAACTGAGTTGTTTGGATCCATTGACTGTGAAAAAGACACATGTAAATGCCTTAACATTCTGTGGTTATAGTTTATCTTCAATCAAAAGCTGTACCAGACATAGCCTGTGACATTATCAGTGGAACCGTTTCCAGGAACAAACCCAGCACCTGATGCTCTCTCTCAGATCAGGGTTTTTACTGACCAACTTAGACCACCTCCTGCTTTGGGCTTTTGAACAGAGCAGCCATTAGACGTCCGAGATCAGTGAGATGCACAAAAGAACACCTTCTTTCCGACTGCAATAAGACTCAATCAGTGGAAGAAGAAATCTGAAACAATTAATTTGAGACCTAACAATTTAATTTCCTCTAGTTTAATTGAATCAATGACATAAAATCTAATCTTACCTAGAAGACAAAAAAAATAAAAATAAAACGATATATACTGTACATGCCCTTACAGAACTGTAGGCATTGCTGGTTTATAAGTATAAATATTTCTCAGTTGTGGAGCAAAGCACTTCTTTGCTGACGTGTGTTTAACTGCCCCATAATCAGGCCATACTGCATTTAAATTCACTTAATGGCATCAACACTTGTTTACATCAGCCTTAGTGAGCCCTCAGCCCTCCACTAGACTGACATTTGGTGATTTAAATTAAACCCAAAAGATGTTTAACATAACCATCATGTCCCCAACATGTTCTTATTTTCCAAACTACCTGGCTTAAATATTCTTCTGTCGAAGATAGATGTAGATGATGTCTATGATTATGCTGTTGTAACAGTCTGCAGAGGGATCTGCGCCCTCTACTGGCTAAATGTTCCACAGTCACACTTTAAAGACGTGTGACTAAAAGCTTGTGTATAAAGAGAATAAGGATATGTAAGTCACCACCTACAGCACGACCTGTGGGACACTGAAATGAAAGATACAGGATCCTTTTATTTAGTAAAAGCAATTTTCAAATGATTTTTTATTACATTTTTTTGTGATAAAACAATTATTTAAAAGTGTGTAAAAGCTGTAACTATATGAATTTGGTGGTTTAATTGTAACTCATCTTAACTGTCATTATTCTGGTAACAGCATTGTGAATGCCATTGAACTCTGTAACTGCCAGTTTACTCCATTTGATTTAAACCTTTTCCAACTTAGCAATTAGTTACATTGTCCACATCTAACCATTTAATTTGCCATGTTGCAATTATTAAAATCAAAATACACTGTAAAGCTCTGCTGCTTCCCACTGTTATACTCTCATCTCACAAATATCAGTTTCAAATGCAAGGCAATAAAGATTTAAGTGTTAAATCCTCATCTAAAACGTGCAGATGTGTCTTTGTGAAAAACATGTTTCTTCAAGCTTGGTGTTCCAGACTTTGCCAAATGTTTTTATCTGCAACGAGGACAACGGCATCTGAGCAGAGCCTTTTGTGCCGAGAGAAATTAAAGTGTGCCAGGGCAGTGAAATTATTTAATTTATTTTCTTCATTTAGAATTCTTTAACACTGTCCCTGCTTGTCTCCTACTTGAGCTTTCCAGTCTATGCTCTGTAGAGTCAAAATAAACTTTATTGAGCAAACATCCAATCACTAGATGACCCTATAGTGATATACTGGTGTCAGGTTTCAACAGTGGCAGGGCTTTTCTGTTCAGTAAATTGATGAACCTTATGAAGACAGTAATGTGTTTTATTACAAAGGCTCATCTCACATTTTTGGAATTAAGCACAAGCAGTAATGAAAACAAACTACAGAACTGCCACCAGTAGGTTCTCTTAACTCTCCCCCAACACAAGGCAACCCTGATTTTTACAGTTACATGGAGCTGAAAGTTTATTCTTTGAAGCCATTATAGCACAGTACTTTACCTGTATCTCTGTAGATAAAGCTTTCTAGACACAGTCGGTGTGAACAATATCCAATTGTATTTAACATTCTAACATATTGGGTAAAAGGAACAAAAAAAAAAAAAAAAAAAAAAAAAAAAAAATCTTTTCCAGAAGTGACTCAACCTCACTTTGAAAACTGTAAAATCTAATATAGGGCCTCCAGAGGCCGCAGAGGTCAGTTCCTGGCCTGAATAAAAGGTGCCATCTTGTTTTTCTTCCCATCAGACTTTTCTTAGAGGAAGCAAAGCCCTTCATGAGTGGCTTTGACTGTGTCAAGACTTTATTCAAAACTGGCAGTTTTACAAGAAAACAATCCAAAAAGGTCTATAACTGCCATGATCTGTTATTTTGCAGGTAGGCGGGTCATAATATTGCATATTCAACATTGCATCTCGAATGTCGTGTGTACCTGTGGAGAATTAGAGGTTCATTTGTCCTTCTTGTCTGACAATGATCTCTGAAGATTTACAACCCTCCTCGATGTACTTGTTCTGCCGACCCGTGTCCTGTATTGTATTCTGAACAGTTTCCATATGTCCTCCAGGGGTCATGTTCCCAGTATCCCTTGCAGACTGATGATGCCAGCTGCTACGTGAACAGATGTGTGTCCATTAGCTGATTAGACCTGGTAAATAGTTTAAGAGATATAAATCAGTGTTACAACAAACAGAAAATCTAAACAGGAAAAAGGTTAAAGACAAGTATCTGTGGTCAAATGAATTTCTAATATTGTCATGGCCAATGGCCCCGAAACAGGAAGACCCCGTCGCAAACCCCAGACACAGGCAGAAAAAAAAAAAAAAAAAAAGTTTACTGACAAAGTAACAAAACCAAAATACAGGAAACATAATAAACCAAGGCTACAGTCTTAGCACAAATAATCCAGGAATACTAAATACAAGAAAAGACAGGCTAGAACCACGGGACATGAAATACCAGAAAACAGGCAAGGGCTCCAGGACATGAGACGACAAGGACCACAGCACTCACGATCGGGAAGACAACACAACGACCTGACACTGAGCAAACAGACAAACCGGCATATATAGACATCGACAACAAGGGACAGGTGAAGCACATCAGGGCGGGGCAGGTAATCACACAGGAGGGAAAGACACAAGGCAGGAAGTAAATCATCAAACACAGACAGGGGTAAAACATTTCAAAATATAAACCAGAACCTCAAATACAACTTGAAACAAAATCAGATACAATAACTAGACTCAAAAACTACAAAGGACTTACATCAGAACAAAACTGAGACAAATACACAACCAAATCAGACAGACTATAAAACAGACATGAATCCTGACAAATATTCAAAATGTGTATTTGGTCAGCCATCTTTGAGGACCACTTTCCAGTTTGGGACCCTACCCAGTTGACTGCAAGTCCTCCTTGTTGTGCCCCTGATCTGTTACTTCTCATTGTTTTTCGCAGCTTAGTGATTTGTCAGACAACAGGACAGAAAAGAAATAACTCATATATTTCTGACAATGTTTTTAGATAATTTACTTTGTGTTTTACTGCTTCACCCATTCAGCCTTCAAGTCTCCCTCTTAACCGTCTTCCCAGTTTCCCGTCTTTCAGAATTGCTTTGTATGTATGTGCCCTTTAAGCCAGTGAAGCGTGTGATTGGACAGCAGCGCAGCTCATTAGCATAATTCCATGGCATCCATCTCATCTTCAACCCTGCATAAAGTTTCAGTGTGTGTTTGTCGCTGAGTAATTCCCTAGTTCAGTGCGTAGAATGAGAGCCACAGTAACCATTTAAGACAGGCCTAACCGAGCACTGAGCACATTTAGCATGTTGGCAAATGTCTCATTAGCCGGCGAGCTCTGGGTGAAAAGTTCCACTCCAGCACTTCCCACCTCACTTCAAAGAATGGCTTCTGTGGCATTCAGGTCGTGGCATTTTACCGATTACAAAAAAAACAAGGGATTTTTAATTTATATTTAGTTCATACTTAATAGGAAAACCACACCATCCTTTTGGAAGTGAAACTAATGGCACCAAATTATGATAATGTATTTGGTTAAGCAAAACAAAAAGTATTATTATGCCAATAAAAATACTTAACCACTGAATTCAGCTTTGGGGCCTTCTTCTAAGTTGACAAAACTATTCACAATGCCACGGGCCAAAGAGCTAAGGTGTGATTGAAATGTAGGCGTGTGATCACGATTAGCCATGCATTGCTAAAAATAGTGTGACTGTGACGTGATCAGCTCAAACTGATGATCAGAAAGGCAGTAAGTTTGATTGTCACTCAAGTTTCCTGTCTGTCTACTGTCCTATCATGAAAAACAAATGCCAGTAAATGTCTGTGAAGGTTCTCAGTCATCCAGGTCATCTTGAAAAACTTACTTTAACCTTTTTTAAAGGCCAGTAATGCTGATTTCAGTCAAAAAAAATAAAAATGTTTTTGTTAGTTATTGCTTTGTTGGGCATTGTGGTTAACATGAGTGCTCACTGGTTAAAACTAAAATAATAAAAATATATATATATATAAAATAGTCATCTGATTTGGTGAAAGTTTTGTTGGTCGGCTGCTGTTTTGTTTTACAATGTGGCCGTTAAAATAACCACAGCATTGTAACTAAGCTGTGGTAACCCTGAGCAAAGATTTTACCCAAGAAATAAAAAGTGTGTAAGATAATTTTGTTTTGGTCCCACCATTAACATTGAGCTCAAAGGTCCTTCTTGAAACATCTGCTTGTTTTGGTGAACAACAGGGAGGTAAGTGGGCAATCTGTCGTGACTTATCAGTTTTCCCAGAGCGCTAAATGGATGGCAACCACCACCACAAAGGGACTGAAGCAACTCATCTATGTCAGCAATGGAAGGCTATTACTGCCTCGATAAAGTGAACTCACATGCTGACTGTCAAGGTCTGGAAGTCTCTGCAGTCTTTCTTTGGCTACAAACCCATTTAGTGAAACATTATGTGACTTCTACGTTTCTTTAATTCAACTGTGAAGTCTATAAAATACTATCTTTTTGTATTATTTTGAAGACTTTATGTGGAAACCATCCTAACTATGACCTTGATAAAAGTAAAAGCTCAGTGCTCTTCCAGTGTGTTTTATATATTCACTCACAAATTACTGCTTTCTTCTTCTTTTGAGACTCTAAGGACATCTTTGTGCAATAAAAAAAATCTGTGCTTATTTTTGCATATATGCTTTACACACTGGTGAATAAATACATGTCTTTTGCATTTATGTTGTGCATTTGAACAGAAAACGCTTGACTCCTTCAGTTCCAGGTGGTGTTTATTGATAGTTCCCTGTCTGCACGTCCAACACTGATGAATAGACTGGGCCTGATCTGCTTCTATTTAGGTCCACATTATTTATGAGGCGTTTGGTCATGAAACCAAAGCCCAGGGCAAATCTGATTGAGTGAAGTGATGGATGGTGTTCAATTGTGCAGAGCCACACAAGGAGAAACTTATTGAATCACTGCAAGAAACTGATACATTTTGCAGAGGTGGGTTTAATAGCACATGCTCTAATTTGAGAAATGAATTGTGACAAAATAAATGCTTTCTATGAAGTATAAAAGAAGTGTCTCCAATGTTTTATCTAGAAAATGTTAAGTTGCCAATATGAGTGATCAATGCAGCAAGCAGGGTAATTGGGATGCAGCAAAGACAGCTGCAGGAAATTGTACAGAATATTCTGTCCTGGAAAGTATTCTTTGAGGACTTCCTCAACACTTACTGATGGAACGACAGACAGCCTTGCTCTTTACAGTCACAGAAATGGTCAAAAAGCCCTTTACTGGCAAGGCACCGGGAGATGGATAAGATCTGAGAATGGTGCTGCATGATGTCCCAAGGGAAGGAAGCCCGGGGCTGAACCAGGACATGCTGGAGGGCCTATGTCTTTCGACGTGCCTGGGATCAGCTGAGTATTTCTTCAAAGGTTCTGGAGTTAAATGAAAAGCGCTGGGAAGAAGAAAAAGTATGCTTAGTGACTGATTCAATGATTTGGAATTCCACATTTATTTTGTATTTCCTTATTCCACAAAATAAACCTTAGCTCTAAACTCGAAAGCTTTTACACTAGTGTTTCAAGAATGGGGAAAAATGGGGAAAAATGGGGATTTGAAATATTGTACCATTTAAAAGTTTTCATGAAAAAACAAATAGCTTCTCAACATTAGGCCTCAAAATAGTTTTGCTCCGTACTTGAAAAAATGATTTTCCATAAGCACAGTTTGCCTAATCGCTAGGTTCTTCCTTTGTGAGTGATGGGGCATTTTCTCATCCTGGGTAAACAGTGTCACCAGACCAACACAAATGTAAACAAATGTGATATGAATAAGACACATATTGACATATAAGAAGTTACAATAGCAGTTACTGAGTGAAAATCTGGAGTATATTGTAAAAGAAAGTCCCCTGAAACGCAATGTCCTCTGTTAGTTTCAGTAAAAAATTTCATCAAGACCAAAAACTCATCAATTCAAACTTGAAAAGGACAATCAGGTTTAATTTGTAAAGTGAATGCCTTCTGCTTTGGCATTCAACCACAGAATCACCAACAAGTGAAATGTCTCATTTAAATTTGTAATTCTGATATTTTCAAGAGCTAGGCTACCTGAAGGCGGCATAAATTTGTTTTGAAAGAATTGTTCCTGAAGGAACCAGGTAATGAAATGTTGGAGGTACGTAAAGCTGTTCAAGTAAACAGTTGTTATTCTTATTTTGATTTAAAATTTTGTTAAGGAAATTTAATTGTATCCTTACCTGGCTGATTTTTGACCTTTAGAAATGTAAGAATAAACCTCAGGGTAAATACAAGGAGACATACACTAACAGAAAACTATTCGCACTCACATTCATTCACTACAACTGATTTAGAGTCACCATTCTCACCGACTGCCACATGGCTCTATAGTTAACACGACCTGGATAACATAAAAACACCAGCATAATTTCCTCAATGTTGTTTACTTGAATTATTGTTACATACAGGTCCTGGACCAGGCTTGAAAAGAACAGGAACAAGCAGATGGAAGTCAGTGGAGAGGGAAAGAGAGCGGTGTACAGTTGAGCAGGTGCAGTAGATGTAAAGGGTCAGAGAAGGGCTCAGAACCCAACAGAAGACTACACATCAGACAGAGAGAGGCCAGACAGGTCAGACACGACTAAGAAAGTGGTGACCTTATAACTCTTCTACATGATGTGTGTGTGTGGATGCCAGCAAGTATGCTCGTTCAGCCCCACAGAGTGAACTTTGATTTAATTTATTACTGAGAATATAAAGAAAATAAGGTACAAGATGTCAGTCACCATGTGGTCAACAATAAGAAATACTCGCATACACAAAAAGTACGTTACACCCATAGTGTGTACAGGGTTGTGTATGGAAGTGTGTGTGTGTTATTAACACAGAGGGAAGAGTGTTCTACTGGAAATTTGCAAAAGAAAGTTGTGTAAAGTTTTGAAAGCATTAAATGGAACAGTTCTTTGTATATTTGCAGCATTGTAGGTGTATTCTAACATCTTTAGTCGGTGTACGTCCTGAGAAGTTCCACCGTGTAGCTTTAATCGTGTAAGTTTGGGTAGCCAATGAGGGTTGAGCCATAGACTATTATATACACCAGAGACTGTATTCCATAGATTATACATTTTACAAAATGTCAAAACAGCTTTGTTGCCATCTGTTGGTTGGCTGCAGTATAACTTGAGGTACGCTCAGGAATTTTGCTAAGACGCAGTCACACCATGACAACTTTCTTTGTAAGTCTTTGTAACGCCTTAACAAAATAAATGTTGTCATTGGTACACAAGGGTTAGAGTTAACTGACCCTAATAGGTTGTTGTTAAGTATAGAAAAATGTCAATAAAAAATTATGAAGTTAATATGTCAAATGGTTTTAACCTGTTTAAACTTAAAACTTATGGAAAACTGATATTTTCTTTGAATTCTAAGGCTAAGCAAAACCCCTTTGGGAGTCAGTTGACTGGTGTCTTGTGAAAAATCCAGGGCTATATGTGATACGTCCTCTTAACCTCCTTTCTATCAAGAAATATATGCTTTTTGTGGTTACTGTACCATGTTTGTAAAAGGATTTTCACAATTCACTTGATCATTTATAATCCAGTGTTGAGAGAACGAATCGATGCAAGAAAGCAGAAATGACATTTGTTGATGAGGAATATAGGAGCTGTCCATAATACTCTTTTTCTTTTTTTTGTCTGTTTACTCTTCAGTGATCTTCCCCTGAGTTTGCATGTTTTTAACTCCTGTGTCAAATACTCTTCTCTCTATAACCTGAGGCGAGGACAGTAAATTGGCATGGTGCTGTCTGTTTGTAGAAAGTTTTATTGAGGGGAGTCCCAAGGAGAGCATCCTCACTAAAAATATACAGAATCTAAGATTGAAGTAGAAAGAAAAATGATACTTTTGGGGATTTCCTTTTTAACGGGCACTTGAAGAGAATTGTATAAAAACCAGCACAGACTTTCCGCCATGTTCACAAGTCGTTTTGTGTTTATTTTGATGTTGATTATGAACCCTACTTGCAACAATGTTAGACATGGTTGTATTAAACATGAGCTAATCACCCAATTTTGTCTCTCAAATACTTGATTCCAAAACCCTCTAAAATGCCTTACAGACAAAAGAAAATGAGCAATCATAGCAATCATAACTTATTATAATAGAGCATAAAGTGGTAATAAACCTTATTTTGTGGTAGTTGATGTCTATTAGTGCTTTGTGATATTTGCTATTTCTCAACAGCTGGACTTATTGTACTCTAAATATGTTACTCATCCCACTGAGAAGAGCTCTGACATTTCAGTAATAAAATCCAAGCAGAACAGGCTGTTTTTTTTTTTTTTTACATCCCATGCAATGCATCAAAAATAAACAGTCCACTTCAGCTTTGTCTCCCTCTCTCACCTCATTAGTCTCACCTGTCTCTACAGCTGTAGCTCAGTACAATCAACTGGGTACTTAAGCAGCCACAAGCCCCAGCTCCTCTGCCGGAGAAGAAATGCTGTTGAGCTTGAGGCGGAGGCAGCTTACAGCTCATTACTGGATTAACATAAGACATGGAGATACCCACCCTACCAAAGCAGTGCTGCAGATGTGTTGACAACTTGAACAGTACGTTTTGGATGGAAAGGAAATGAGACAGCTTAAAGTATGGATGATTTGATAAAGACTTTGGAGAGATTGAGCTGTGGCCTGTTAGACTTGTATGGATGTGTAAAGGACAAAAGGTGGACTTTGATCTATTCACTATTAAGCAAAATAATCTTACAAGGGAGTTTTATAATTGCATAAAGAACAGGTACAGTCAGTGGGTGCAAATACTGTACAGACAGTTCAAAAGATCCCCAACAGATGCAACAGGATCTGCATTTGCAGTACATTCAGGCAGAATGCAATAAGTAAACATCCAATGTCTAGTATTCAAACAGAAAATGGAAAAATCATCAAGACTAACTGCTCGAGGTGTTTCTCCTTTACAAGGATGGTGAGACAAGGGAGAGAAATCCTGTTTTTATGGGTACCAGCACACTGCAGCCTTGTAGGGAATGAGAGGGTGGATAGGCTGGCAAAGGATGCAGTGAGGAAATAAATAGTAGAGGTTAATATTAAACTATCCAAATCAGAAACTAAGACGTTTGTCTTGAGAAAAACAATACAGCTATGACAACAGAGATGGTAGACAGATAACAAAAGCAGACATCTAAACTCAATACACAGCAGGGTCTTACTTCCCAGAAATAGAGGAAATGGAAGAAGAAAGCAAGTGCTATTGAGCAGAATGAGAACTGGACACAGCAATCTTAACAACACACTGCACAAAATGGGAAAACGTCCAACCGGACTATTTGACACCTGTCAAGTAATAAAATCAATAGAACATGTACTTGTATCATGTACAAAATACAAACAAGCATCTGGTGCAACTGGGGCGAGTGGAGAGGACACTGAAGGGGATTCTGGGATACGCAGTGTACACATGGGACAAAAGAAACCATGAACTTTTAAACATTTACTGGATTATTCTTTTCAAAATTGTTTACAGGACTGCTAATTGCTTCTGGTTTTCTGGCATCTTTGAGAACTTACCTGAGTTTTATTTGCAGCTGTTACAGTTTAACTCCTTAAATTTTCTGGTGAAGTTTCTTTACTATCTGCCTTCTCACAGCCAAATGTTGTGTTTTAACAGAGAGCTCTTCTTTCTCGCAGATTTGAGCAGCCTGAGCGCTGTCTACTGATGTGTTTGTTTAAAAAAAAAAAAAAACAACAATTGAGCACAGCTTTTTAAACATTATAAAAACATGGAGTGTACAGAAGAACTGAGCCTTGTCCTAGCCCGCCTCAGGACTGTTTATGTACTTTCAACATTCTTATTTATCCCACTTTCACACTAGAACTAGTGAAGTGGGCGGGAAGAGCAGAAAGGGATGTGGGTATTATATAACTTGTTTGTCATATCTATGGTTTTGTCTGTGTGAATGAGACGAATTGTTCTGTGTTTGTTTTTGTTTTAATAAAAATATGTGACTCCATCTAATAAAATGTTTTTTGTAATGATGATTACTTAAACCGTTTGAGTGTTTGAGTGTTAAATTCTGACTCATTTACATTTGAGTTGACTGTAAATGATCAAATAAATATTGAGGCAATCACTGAAATGGTTTAAGTACAATAAACTTTACAGTGCATATGAGAGCATTGTGTTCTCGTCTCTGAAGGACTCCCTTCTAGCTTTTCCAGAAAACTTTGCCATCATTGCAGGAATCATGGTGGCACCCACAGGGTTTTAAAGAACAACTGGAGGATAGCCCACTCTCTGATTGGTTAAATGTTTGAATCTCCCAGGATACCCAAACTCAAGTCCATCTACCCACTGCCTGCACTTTTATCCAAAGCACCTTACATTGAGCTTCTAATTATCAGTATCACAGCCACTGGAGGCAAGGTGGGTTAAGTGTCTTGCCCAAGGACACAACGACAGTATGAACTGTGGGGAGAGTGGGAATTGAACCCCCTACCTTCCGGTTAAAGGACGACCACTCTACCATTGAGCCACTGCGCCCCACGTTACAACATTCTTGCCTGAACCATCTGGAGACATAGATTAAACTTTCAGAAACTCACTGTAAAAAATAAGAATCAATAGTTTTAGCTATCAATGATATAACATCTTCTGGGGTTCAAGAGGTCGACTTAGGTCACACAGCACTTCTCTGCATCATCTCCCGTAACATGGTCATACAGGTCCTCAATTATTGGCCAACACGTGTCATTATAAACAAGTTCAGTTATGTTTGGCTGTGACTTCTGTGCTGTGTGAGTACGAGCCTCTAGCATGGCCCCCAGGTAAAACTACCCTCAGCAAAGACTACACAAAATCATACAGGAACCTCTAAAGATTAAAAAAAAACAATGAATAACTTCTGAGATGTGCAGTTGTTCATTTCCAATTATCATTAACAGGTTGCATTCAGATACTTAGTTACTAATGACATTAATAAGTCTTTACAAAGACACATCAGACTTTTATTGTTAAAGCCCCTTTCTAATGATATTTGTGCTTAGGTGCTTACACATGCAGGGCATCAGAAGAATGGAGACAAATACTTACAAATAAATGCTTACTATTTAAAGAACATGATGATATACAGTAGATAAGATAAGACAGAAGATAGATATTTGCAAAGCAGCTCATTAGAAA
The DNA here is from genome assembly GCA_024349245.1 of Neodontobutis hainanensis. Classification (NCBI taxonomy): domain Eukaryota; kingdom Metazoa; phylum Chordata; class Actinopteri; order Gobiiformes; family Odontobutidae; genus Neodontobutis; species Neodontobutis hainanensis. The sequence continues at coordinate 7,565,123 of JALDNG010000041.1, forward strand.
AAGATTTAAATTTTCAGTTTCTCTGTGCTTTTCCTCTAGGGTTACTTTGTAAACACTCTGTAATGTTTGTTGCAGATCTTTTAATTAAGAGCTGATTTACTTTATTCACAAGACAAGGTAAGCGGTGACTCATTTAAAAATCTCATGTATCAGTCACTGTGTTCCTGGGGCAATCGGATTTTTGCCAAAGAATATAATCACTTAATCATCTTTAGGCAACTTCCGGCACTTCTTCTGAGGACTTTTTTTTTTTGTTACTTGTATTCAGATGGACTTATATAAACCACCTCTGTGCAAACTTTACTCACAGGGAATCAGATTCACTCAAAGGCCCAAGAGTCAATGCTCTAGTCTGAACCATAAAAAAAATCGCAACAGTAATTAATAAACAGTAATTTGCATAATTTTCCCGGAGAACATTGTAAGCGCTGATAAAAAGATATTTTTTTGCGAAGAAAATAAATTTTCCAGGAATCAACTTTAACCATAATCCCAGTATTGAGTCTCATTTCTCTCATTTTGAAAATAATATTCCCACATAAAGCCACAATACTTAATTTTTCAGACTTTATTTTAAAATGACTTTGAGGCTTTGTGTTTTATTTTAGTGTAAGTCTTGATTTAGTGGTTCCCACAGTGTTGGCCTGTACAAGAGCACATCCGCACACACTGGTCCTTTACTTCAGATGGATTGTAAATACTAGGGTCAGGTCATGTCTGTGCCTTTCTCATCAGCTTGTTAAACTCCACTCTGAAACACATTCAGCTTTTAAACTCTTTATAATTAGGCCGATCCTCACTGACCTGCAGCATTATCATTTTGAACTCACTCAGAGAAAACAGCCAGAACAAGTGAGTCCTTTGAAAAGGCTTTTTCAAAATAACAGCAGTGCAAAGGGATGTATAAGGCTAGATCAGTTATGGGGTTATGATTCATGTTGCAACAACAAATCAAATTCAATTATTAATCTTTAAAATAGGGAAGTTTAGTCTTCAATTAGTTGTTTCTACACTAAGCCACACTGTTCGTTATCTACCTAATATAATTTCGGTTACCCTAATATCTATGGATTATTATATGTATCTACTAGAAAAGTGCATATTTGAGTCACCAGTACTGTCCATCACTATTATTACTTTAAACACCTACTTTATTAAGTTTCCTTATAGTATACTTATATAGTTTCCTGTCCCGTGACCAATATAAAAAAATATATTACTGGACGACTTCTTCTCACGTCTTAGTCCCACACAGAGAGGAGACAGAAGGAGGATAGACAAGTTTAGTGTGAAGAGACACCCTCTAATCTTTTTATATTCCTGAAAGGAAATTCACTGTTGGCAGCTGTCACCAGGGGCAACCAGGTCATGTCACTAACCGGGGGGGGGGGACTGGAGTACCTGAAGAAAACCCACCTAAGCACAGGAAGAACATGCAAACGCCACACAGAGGCGTCCTCCAGCAAAGCACAGCTTGATCTGCAGCAAAATCTTTAATTAACTTATTAGTTAAAATTTTGTCTGATCTTTCTCTTTGTAAAAATATAAAGTTTACAAGGGGGTAAGTCTTTATGTTAACATTCACCAATGAACCATGGCATCAAAGAGAAATTTCTCAAGCCTTTGTTTTGTTCGAGACGCTTGTTGTGCATCATGTCCAACAAACTGCTGTGAGTTTGACTTCTACGTTGGAGGCTCTGGTGTATCTTCTCTCATGTCGCCTCACAGATCCCCCCCTCCTCGCTCCTCGGAGCAGTGTAGAAAAACAAGAAGTCAAGCCATTGAATCTAACAAAATACAGGCTTTGAGATATTAGACATTGACTTTCTGACATCACATGTTATTTTCCATCTTGACACACCTAAAAAAAAAATCCAAATTTGCTTAATATCTTGGAAGCATGACTATGTGTATGTTATGCCATTTTACTTCTAAACCTTCTAAATCTAAACCTGATATAAACTTGTCTGGACCTCTTAATGTGCAGCTGTTTGGAATATCCTGCATGTATCTGGTCATGGCTTTGCATGGACCACTGGCAGTTCATATTCCTAACCCTTGGCGTTATGGCGTTTTAACGATTCAGCCAGATGTTGTTTTTGTTGTTTGACTCGAATTCTCTGAAGTGCCAGGTGAGCTTACCACCTCTCCCCTGCAAGGGCAAACTGTAATAGTCCTTTAAACGAGGAAAGCGCTCATTATAGCATAATTATTTTGTTGTATATCGACTCCATAGCAGACAAACTAATGATCGTCTAATGAACCCGAACCCGAATGGCTATTACAAAAGCAGATTTTAGCGGAAAACCTCAGATTTAAGTTTATCACCACAAATGCTTGGTAACCTGATAACTTGGACGGTTGGAAGACACAAAATTAACATTTAATAGACCCAGCAATGACCTGTTATACTGAAATCTTCAGAAATACAATGTTCTTTCTGGAATTTATTAAATACCTTCAAAGAATTTTCTCCTGGAGATAAAAGAATGTGTAATTTCCAAAATAAAGGCCACTGTATCAAAGAGGGATTAAGGGACTAGAGCTGAGAGAGCCACCATAAGATTATGACAGACGTAGTCTGAGTTTGATGCAGTATGTGTTTTAAGCACACCGATCACCGTGTTGCCAACACACACTTACATTACAGATAACTGAAATGCAATGTCTTGACATTGTTTTATTTTGGCTTGGGTACATTAGACTACGTTCTAGACTAGTCGGCTAGTCCCATTCAGTGCATGGCCTGTTGGAAGTCACATGGGAAATCATGGACTGGATTAAACAAACACGGTAGGATGCCTGATGATAAGCAACACAGTACATTACAGAAATGTTGCAGCATGATGATTTGAACCTTGATTTTTCTCCATTTTCCCTCACCTTAATTTTTTTTGACATAAAACAAAACTTAAACACATTCCTGTAATGTACAGTAATTGCTAATGTATCTTTTTTTTTTCAACCCTGGCAGAATATACTATGTACTGTGTATTACTCACTTGAAAGGAAAAGGGAGGGGCCATAAAAAGTAAAACGAGAAAAAACACAAATTATGATGATGTATAAGGACTTGATGTCTGTTTTAAAGTGTTTTACATATTAACAAAAAACATGTGAAAGACTGGAATATTTGCTTTGGCTAAGTTTTCACAACAAGTTCCAGGAAGCAATTAGAAAGTACAAGCTACAAAGACTCAGCAGGCACCGTTCGAACGGCTAATCATGGCGATGACGTGAACTACATTGATTATGTCGTTCCCATGGAAGCTGAGAATGGGAGGGATATATATGGCAACATGTTAGTGCAGAAATAGCTTTGACGGCAGATTGTTAAGTCTGGAACATGATGGACCCTTCCCCCAGTAGGTTTCCTGAACCGAACTGCTGACCCGTACTGGAGCACTCCAGTGGAAATGAGGCTAAAGAGTTTGTGGAAAATGGTATGGCTGGTTTGTTTGGTCTGACTAAATGTGGAAAAAATGAACAATGCTAAAGTTTGGATATTCTGTAATTTAGTGAAAACGTTGTTCTTGTGCCACTGTTGAGTCCAAATTCCTTCCCCATTATTTGGTGCTAGGTCACATCCAGGCTGTCAGTCGCGTTGAAGCAGTAATGTCTGCAGACCGAGCAGAATGCCCCTGGATCCTCTCTGCCAGGTGGGGCCGTGATAAGAGGACCAGCATCCAGATGGCAGACATTACCTGGAGAGATTCTTCAGAGCGCGACAGCACCGAGGGGCAGAGAGGGGACAGCGGTGACGGCACTGACAGCACAGCTCGACACAAGACGGTAACCACACTGCAGTGTCGGGAGAAAACACGGGAGAACGTGTTGTAAAGCTGGAGGAGAAGAACTATAAAAATGTGACTGAAAGAAACAAAAATGTGGTTTGGTTTTTCAAGTCAAATTCTGACCAAAGGACCAGCCAGTGTGAGGACATACATGATGTAAACTTATAGAGCAAAGATTAAAGAAATAAATAAAAACTCGAACAAGTGTACAACAAATGTGATGCAAAAAATATAACAAAGGCTCCTACAGGTTTTATTAAGTCTTTGGACGGAGAGCAAGTCAAACACTGAAGAGCCAATGCTGGCCAGAAATGTGGTTGTCGACATGCAAAACTTACTTACAGCCTATATTTACTTTACAAAAAAGAACTCTAAAAGTAATCAGTAAGTGTCGATTTAGAGGTCCATCAAACCTACTGTTTGTAAAATGTAAGGTTTTAAAATTCCACAGTTTAGTTCAAGGTTCTTCAGCTGAGGTCTGTGTTAAAATTTAATTATTTAAAGTAAAGTCACATTTATTCCACACCTACAGCCTCTTAAACAATATGGAGATGTAGGTAATCCACTGTGTTCTGTATTTTTTCCTTTTTTTTACATGAGGAGGATGTTTGAGTGTTTACACAGCTCACAGACAAAAGGAAAATACTACAAAATTAAAAGAAGCCAAGGCTAAGGCTCAAGACCTGTTGGTTCATTGACAACAGCCTGGAATCCTGCACATTATGCCTTTAATACTCCTTCATAAATGTGTGAGAACTTTTTAAACACAAAACCATCAATTCAAGCCAAAACAAACTTGTTAAACAAATATGACAAAGATGCCGTCATAATTCATCTCTTCCTTTTGTCATTCCTCTGAAAACAACAGGAACAAGAACAAATACACTGAGCATTTCTTTAGCATTAGTTGTTGCCAATAACTAAACTGTTACTGTTTAATTTGCAGGTTCATCTTAAAACATGTTCAAAATCAGAATACAAAGATTTATTTTATGTTTTCCCCGTAACATTTTAATTTGAAATGCTTATGATTAGTTCTGTAGCAGCATTTAGAATTCACACAGAAACTAACACAACTTGAGGAAGATTTAACCTGTGTCACTCATCTCATGAAAACTGTCCAGTCCTGGTTCAGTTCTGGATTTAGTCTCTGGTTATCACAGAAGCCTGGGCTGGAGGATAAAGTGCTGTTGTTCAGCTTTGACACTGACACGGAGCTGTATTTTCTGATTAAAATAAAAGCGTCACTGAATGTAATGTAACATTTTCGTCGTTTCAAACTCATTATCAGGCTAAGCTAAACATTTTGAATTTGCCGCTGCTCTGTCGACAACTGTAACAACAGCCCACCCTGGCTCGTCGAAGACCCCTGGATTAGTTGATCTCAGTATTATTCAAATTACTTATAAAGCTAAGAAGAAACCAACAACCTAGCAATATACAAAAAATGTTTGGAAATAGAAAAGCGGGGTACAGTTTAAGGGGAGAACATAATTTAAAGGTACAGTGTGTTGGTACTACACTAAAGGACTGGACTGGACAGTAATATGAAGAGTGTGTAATTGCAACCATTAAAAAAATATATATAAAAAGAAGGTTTTTGATAGTTTTGATGGTGAATAGAATTTCTTGCAATTTTCTTGCTGTTTTGTTGCAAGGTATAGCACTTTTATTAAAATGTTGAAAGGGATAGGCGTAATAAGTCTTTAACTTCAGCCTAAATCATTTTGGTCTATGATTTATAGTTAATGAAGGTGTAGTATTCTTTTTTATTAATTTTTTTATTCAAACGACGGGGTGCACGTGGCAGAGTGGTTAGAAGGTCGTGAGATCAAAACCCGGCCGACTCAAATATTCTCGGCCGACTCCGGTCTTTCTGTGAAGAGTCTGCATGTCCTCCACGTGTTACTGTGGGTTCTCTCCGGGTACTCCGGCTTCCTCCCACCGTCCAAAGACATGCGTGTACAGGTTAATTGGCAACTCTAAAGTGTCCCTAGTGAATGAATGTGAGAGAGAATGTTGTCTGTCACTGTCTGTCTCTATATGTTAGCCCTGCGACTAACTGGCCACTGTCCAGGGTGTACCCCGCCTCAGGCCCAAAGCTGCTGGGATAGGCTCCAGTCACCCCCAACCCCTAACGGGATAAAGCGGTAGAAAATGAATGAATGAATATTCAAACGACCAAATAAATATTGTACAGTCAAATTACAAATGTCCCACTCTTTCCAATCTTAGGTTGCCATAGAAACAGATACTGCTCCATTGTCCAAAACATGAGAATTGATTAAAGGGAAAAAAAACTTCAAAGGTTTCTTTTCAATAGCATTATTAGCATTTGGAGCTAGCAATACCAGGCCTATAAAAGCCCAAATCTGACCTCATGTGCCCAATTTTAGTTTCATAAACTTAACACGGCAACCTGAACGATCTGAAGTGAATACTTACATACCATTATTTATTAAACTCAATGAGCCGTTGAAGTAATTACCACGTAACATTACGGGATTTTATAAAATAAACTTTGTGATTATTTTTTATGAATAGTTTCCTGTGCAACAGCAAGATGAAGCTTACAATCCAGGTCACTGAGATTAATAATGACGTTAATGTAATATGTCATAATTACAGAATTGAGGAGCCTTACAGATATAAAAGTGATAATGTGGTTCACTCAAATTGCGATCATCTTTTCCTTTTTCTCTGTGTTTTTTGTTCTCCAATCAATCCCTTTCACAGTAATAAGTGATAATTCCTGATAATTAGAGGTTTTGTACAGTCTACCCAGAGCCACACATAAAGGACACGGCTGTCATTTCAGAAGAAGGTCACTGCTCTTCTTCTAAATGCACAGCTATTATGAGCTACACTGTTGCATATGCAGTAAAGTCTGTGTAACTTAAAACAAAGGGGTGTTTTTTTCCCCATTTCGATCTACATGACTGAGGAAAATATGAGAATAAAAAAGATAAAGCACTTGACTTGGCAGATCAGGGCTAAGAATGAAGAAAGTGACGAGAGACTCTTTACAGATCAAGCTGAAAACCTTGAATACGTTATGGGCTGATGATGGATAGACGGTCCGCAGCCACATTTACTGCGTCTTACTTATGCATGTCATTAACTCGGTGCATAGAGAGAAGTCAGACAGCAGCGCGGGGCATAAACACTCATGATGAATGATAGATGGACAGTCTGGCAGGTAAATAGGCCGGTGTAGAGACAGACGCATAAATATGAGAGCAGGCAGGAAAACTGTCTGAATAATCAGGCGCCTCGGATAATTAAGTCAGACTAATAGATTGGTGCGGAATTACATGGACAAACAAATGGACAATATTCAAAAAGGACATGGTTAATTGGCACTTTGCCTGAAAAACACTGTTTAGAGGCTGTTTACTGGTTGATTTATGGTACATTACATTGAGTGCAGCAATCCACTTTGCAAGGAAATAGATTAAAGGAAAATGACTGGGATTATAATGTTGCTACCTAACAAACAAACAAAAATGGATTTAAAAATTTATGTAGGATTTCTACAGAAATTTGAATTAATCTTCAAGGTGCAGAAACCCATTTGTCTTTTTTCTTTGTCCCTCTAGAAAAATGGAGATGAGTGTATCTTGGATGTAGCCTGTATTGTGACATTTGTGACATTTATGACACAGTGTGGGTTCAGTCTCGGTGCTTCCTCCTTCCGTTCAAACACATCCTGACGTCAGGTGTGTTGGTCAATCTAAATTGTCTCTATAGTAAATGAAGTGTCAGCTCTGACCTCAGGCCTAATGCTGCTGGGCTGTCAACCAATCACAGCTCACAGAAGAAATAAAAACTAAACTATATATAAATTTGACTTTGTTTTTTTTGCAAAGCCCTGCATAGTATGTTTATTCAAGGTAAACCAGCGACTGCAGTCAAGAAATCTCTGAGGCACTCTGTTTTAGTGAATAATTAAACGTCCTTTATTTTAACATGGACAGGCATACGCGTTTCAACACAGGTCTTTGTCAGGGGCATTAGTGAGAGACGACCCAGTTGTGGCAATTAAAAAGAGCTGGGGGCAACGTGCCCTTCATTACATGACCCTCAGTTCCTGTTTTGCCCCTCAGACACCCACTCTACTTTTAATCCCTGATATTCTGTCTTTAAAATAACCAGCATTCTGGTAAAATGAATAGTTCATGACCCTGGATCTAAACATCTGAAATTATCAGGTTTATATTGGCCATCCAGATTAAAAATGTTGCACCCACTGACCTAGTTTTGCCTTGCTTTATTTTTGGATTGCATTTTCACAGTGATTGTAAGACCTGTTTAAATCTTTCATTTGCATGTAAAGCAAACACACATTTCCATTCTGTGAGATGAACTTTGAACTGGCTCATCTTTCAAGGACAAGCATTTTATTTGTTCGGGAAAGAGATATTTGAGTTGGAACTTTTCTGACCAGTTCATACTTATCTAACAGGATGCCATTCTCTCTTTTTTATGTATTTGTAAAATTATATTGATGTTCAAACTGAAGACCATGCATAGACCAGCTCCAAAATGCAGACAATAATCACAGACACCAGAGCGACACCACTCTGTTTGACCCCAGTGAAGGCAGACTGTGTGAATAAAGATAAAATAATAGTCTTTTAGTCAGAAGAGGGGGGGCATGGAGGTCTGAGTAGACACGCTTCATGGGACAGAGTCTGTTTCCTCACTGTCATCACTTTGTCATCTAAAGGCAAATCCAGGTCATTACCTTGAGGACACAACATTTTACACAAGTGCCAAGTGAGAAACTCTGTGAGAGATGACAAAGTCTCTCCGAAGTGTCCTCTCCCTCTGTGCCAGCCTTTTTAAACCAATGACCTTGTGCTTTTTGTAAGAAGAAAACTTGGCTCCAACTGTTGCAAACTGTGGTTGCGTAAAGGACAAAGATTTTGAAAACAATAGTGGGCCCAAGCTTAGTGTCTGAATCAGTGGTTTCTTTACATTTCATGATTTGATTTGAATTATTTAAAATTTTATAGACAAATGCAATATTCAGTTTTTTTTCTGCCGAAGCCTCTTTCCGACATTTGACTCAATCACATTTCTTCCAGGTGCCACACACTATTGACAGTTATTACTAAAAAGCTTCTTTGATCAGTTGGAGAGGCTTAAAGATAAGAGGCAGAAGACAAGACTGCCAACAAAAAGCTGCATGTAAAAAAAAATACCAGGAAATATACAAGCCCCAGGCCCACTCTATGTAATATGTGAATCAGCTCCAAGGCTTTAAAGTCATAGTTCTGAACGAAAACACAAACATAAGGAAGGATCTCATTCCCCCACCGAGCTGCAGTCACACTTGCAGAAACAATCCGTGCCTGGGCTCGGAAACGTCAACCAGTTTAGTGTTGGCAGACTCCTTCATCCTCACGATGCACTCTTTACAAGAAGTGTGTTGTTAAATGGTATAAAGAGGAACAAAAGCTAAATGGTGTTCATATACAGTATATTTTGTGTGTTATCCAATTAGTTTTGGATGCTATCATCTGCCCAGATTCCCAAAAAGGCTTTAATTTCACCAACAAACTACTCACCATTGTTTAGAAAGGACATTGTTGGATATTACGTCATGTACACGGCTTGTTCCAGTGCTAGTGCGCATGTGCCACAGTCGTTACAATATTAGCACAAAAATCACCATCTTCGTAAAGGAGTTGGCTCATTTCTTTGTAAGCTTTGTGTTAACTCTGCTCCCTGACCCAAAGCTTGTGAAAGTCTGGATGTACTTTTTTGCCCAAAAACTTAACATTGTACTTGCTACATGCACTCTCTTTCTAATTTAAGAAAGTTAGTCTCCATTTCTATTAAGTCTAAATGAGGGCACCCCTGAAACAAGATACAAAAACTAAGAAGACTTTTTGGGTGCATCATTAGTAAGGCAGCCATGTTGTTGGTGTCTTTTTACTTAAATCAACATAACATACTTATAGGTCTACAAAATATAATAAAATATATATTCTTTAATCTGTTTTTTTTAATTACTTTCAGATAAACTTTATTGATTTACTCCAACCAAACAACTTTACCATGCATTGTCATTTCAGAAAAGCAGTGTTTTTCCTTCATTTTCATAAGAGTTGATGTCCATGCACTGATTTTAATGGGAGAAAGGAGCTCAAACAAAAGTCATGAGATGGTTGTGGAGAAAATTGCAAGTAATCAACAATATTCATCTGCAGTGACATTAGCTCATGACCTAGAGAAACACAGCTGAATGATTTATGTGACTGTCCACCGCATTTGTCTTTGTTTTATGAAGTCTGCAATTAATTCTGATGTTTCTAATCTAGAGAGTTGACATTTACATACTTAACAAAGCGGCTCTTTTTAGAGTATAGTTTTACTTAAAGCCTTTAGGTGCAGCTCTTGATCTTATAGTATTGACAATCACAGCAGGAGTCTATATGGATTATATCTTTTGATGTAATGTGTGGAGACAAGTTAAAAATGGGATCAAAGTGAAAAACTTCATGAGAACATTTCCAAAGTGTGAAGTTATCTAAGGACACTATGAAGTAATGTAGCAGCAGAATTGGTCCATTTCTTCATGGTTTGGTCAGGTTTAGATAGGGCCAGTTTAAAGAAGGCTGTATATTGTTAATAATGTTCTAATTAATATGCAATTAGACTTAACACAATAGTTATTGCCCTGACATTTAAAGTTTAGAACAGGCTCATTTCCTCTAAATGTCTATGCCCGTTACATGGAAAACACTATAATGTAACTTTGACGAGGCGATGTAGCAGCTATTAATCACCAGAGTGGACACATGCATGAAATATGGAAACTACAGAATAAGACGATATGGATGTGATAGAGCAGTGATGAGGATAAGGAATAATTACTCTGTTCTTTTTAGGTAAACACTGGTCAGTAATCCATAGACACTGACATGTGGCCTGTGGCATTTTCTGATTTATATGTATCTGATGTAGACAATACACAAAGCAAAAACTGAAGGAATACAACATGTATTATTAGCACCTAATAAATTATTAAAACTAATTTTGAGAAGTATATATTCTCAAAATGATCTTGATGGTTCTTAGAGATGAGATTGGTCTCACTGACAGTACCCTCAGCGGGACAGAAACCTCCGATACAAATTGTGAGGTGAGTGTCTTTTGTGCACGGTATGCTAACCAGAGGCTAACTAAACTAGGGGGATAATACATTATCATATAATACAAACTGTGTAAACGCACTCTTAAAAATGTATATATTTTTTACTATCTCTTTTTATATTGGTGGGGGAAACCGGAGTAGCAGGTGAGTCAAGTTTGCTTCACCTGCTTTAGACAATATTTTCACGGACCGGCCTTTCAGATGTGGCGGATAAAATTCTTTGCAAAGAAACCTTCCAAAGACATTCTTTTTTACTCATTTTGTTAGCCTGGGGGGTTAATTTTAGCGGCAAGGTATTACGTGACCGGGACAAGCGTCAAGAGTGAGCCATAGACGGATATAACAGAGGGAATCCGGTCATTTTTCAAAATAAAACATCGTTCAGAATCAGATAATAAATAAAACGGAAGTAATGTAAGTTATTTATTTTTTCTCTGCGGCCGATACCAAATGACCCGGGGGTTGGTGACCACTGGTGTAGAATATATATAAATAAGTATTTGCACTTTTCTAACCCCAACAAGTCTAAAAAAGACATGATCATTTCTTATAAAACCTTGACTACAAGCCACTCTAAATGTGCCGCTGTTGTTCTTTTATCCAACAAAAGTGAGACACCAAACGCTGGTAGTGGGAGCTCCAGACAGGCTTCCAGAGAAGCTGACAAGACCTCCTGCATCGACACAGTAGAGACAGTGGGGAAGAAGAAAGGAAGCGCTGGGGGAGAAGAGAGGATGACAAAACAGACACCACTTCACAAAAAAGGCAAATCCACAGGGAAAAGGGCATATGTAAAGAGTAGAATGGGTTTCTCCAGTAGGACAAACACAGCCGATGACACCTCCTGCTGCGGCCCGGGGGAGAGGACATGTTTGCAGAACAGGAAGAACTGAGAGGAGAAACAGCGACAAATATGTAGAGTTACTGACCTGCTGCTCACGCCCGGCAAGAAGAAGAACAGAGAGGAGTCAGGGCTCTCGGGGAGTCGAGTGAAGGGACTACTAAACAAGCAGTGATAAGTATTCAGAACAAGCAGCTCTGACAGCAAACTTGAAAGAAAGCTGGTGTTCCAAGTGTACTTCAAAGCCCAGCTAGGCGAGGAGCTATAGCAGCAACCGTGAGGAATAATACTCAGTTTTCACGCTGTAGTGAAAATACTGGTTGTTTTGATGCTGTTAAGAAAACTGTGACATCTTCTGTGACATTGTATTATTAGGCTGGGTCTTACACCAGATTGTTTAATCATAATTTCAGACATAGAATCCCTTGTTGGCGTCATGCTAATCAATTCCACTACACCTAATCAATTTCCAAGGATGCTCTGTTACGCTAACTTCCGAACCTAATAACTATTTTAACAGATGCAGAGTTGAAAAGTTTGAGCTTAATACATTCGACTGTGTGTGTTTCCGTGTTGACGCTCTTAAACTAGCAGCTTGAGTTTGCGGTTTATTGTCACTATAATGAAACTACAAATGGGAGATTCCTTTCTTAAAGTTACCTGGCCTTTTATGGATTGCATCACACAGACTTGTTGCATAATTACAGTCAAGGGTTGACTTGAAGCCACTTTAATACTAGAAAGAAGACCAGATTCTTCTTGTTGGGTTTAAAGGCTTTTGGATAATGTAATTCCTCAAAGAGTGATTATAATTAATGTGGCCAGTTTTATTGTAAAGGTGTGTTCAGAGAGATTGGATCTTTAGGTTGCACAATGAAAAAATATCAGCTTATGACTCTTAACTCTTTTAATCAGTGTAATTAAAGTGAGTAGAAGTAGTTTTGCAAATGAAGCAGAAAAGTACAAAACAAGTGAATGTGGATACATGTTCATATCTCTAAAAGACAAAATACAAGGTCTAAATCGTCCATTGTGTTGTTTATCTTGTTCTGTCTCTGTCGCTGACCCTTTAAGGTCCTTTAATAGTACCCTAACCTTAAGACTTAACAAGAATGTATTGTGATAATTTTGGAGAAATAGATTTTCAAATAATTGCCATGTGATTATAATCAATGTATTAGATTGATCAAAATTAAAGCGGACTTCAACCCACTCCACTCTGTTCTTTTTATTATGGTCTGTCCTCTCTCTCTCAGTTCTGTTTAGATGCCTCAGCAAAAAACATATTGCCCAACATAAAACCTCAATTGAAAGTTTACAGCGTGTAAACCTGTCTCCGAGCCACGTTCCTCCTCTCAGTTTCTAGTGAGTGTGTGTCTTATTATTATTATCGTTGGAAGGTCAGTCACTGGACACCAGAGGCCAGTTGCCAGAAGCCGGTTAAACAAAGTCAGAGTTACAGAGTACGTTTTGAGTTGATAAAACCAAACAAACTGGGTTATCAACATTCTCTGTCAGCTCAGGTTTATAACTCTTAAGTAAAGCACGTGCATCGATCAAAGTATTGAGTAACAGCTATGAACTTCTTTGACTTTAGTTACAACTACTAGTGGCGTACTTATGTATTGTTTGTAGACAAAATAAAAAAAAAGAAAGACAAAGATGACTGGGGCCCTCCTCAGGCATTCACGCCAGCGGAGCATGGACTTGAAGCAGGTGCATGTTCTAATCCATCTAAAAGCTTTTCATTTATATAAGAGGTATATATAATAACATTTAGCACTTTGTAGACTCATTTCAAATAATCTAGTCTATACAATCTCTTGTTTTACATTTTATTTTAATATTTTGGTGTAATAGTGTTACTTTGTACACAGAGTCTGTCCATGCCCCTTTTATATTTTGTAGGATGAAGCTCATAATGAGGACACCCTCTTGGTGTGCTCAAAGCTGCGGAGGTAAATGGATTTTATTATTCTCCAAAACCAACTGAAACGTTTTTGAAATAGTTTTTTCTATTTTAGGATTATTCAGAACATAATAATAATAACAATCTTTATTTTTATTTAGCACTTTTCCACCTACTGTAGTAGGCACTCAAAGCGCTTTACATACATTAATCTATTACCAGTGTTACAGAACATCACTGGAGGCAATGTAGGTTAAGTGTCTTGCCCAAGGACACAACGACAGTATGCAGGGGAGAGCGGGATGTTATGATGTTTTGGGACGTTTCGAGCGGGGATCGACCCGCCCACCCGTCGGTCGAAGGACGGCCGCTCTCTCAACTATACTGCCGCCCAACGTCACGCCCCAGAGTTCACAACCTCACACTTCACAGGGCGAAAAAACAAAAAGGTATTAACATTTCTGTTAAAAATAAATAAATACGGCTTTGTACCAAAAAACTACAGGCTTTTGTTTTTAATAAACACATTCTGTTTTCTGAACGACAATAAACTAACCTTTACTTATCTTTTCTAAGCAACAAGAAAATCAATAAAACAGAAATATGTGCTCTGTGGTTTTTTATTTCTTTTAAAAGTTATCTGAAATATTGTGTCGTGATGGCATCTCTCACTTCTCTGCCAGATGGACAGTTTAAATGAACTGGGTCAGTTTTGTCATGGAGGTGCTGTTGGTGTGTGGCCACTTTTACTTTTTGAAATGTGGCTATGTTGTGCAGGACAGCACAAGCAGCCACTATTTCAGAGTCCCTCTGTGTTGACACTCTGAGATGTGTGCGTAATCTATGACTCCAAAGACTCGAGAAAATCCTTTTCCAAAGCGTAGGATAAATTAGGTATACTTTAGGATCTCTGATTCTTTACTGGCAGGATGAAGAAAAGGTTAAAGCAAAAGCATCTGGACTTAGTTTTTAAAGTGAAGACATTTTGACTTTAACCTCAAGAGACTTTATAAATTCGGAGTTCAACTGGTAAGAGAGCTGAGCTTATATCTCTAGAGGGAGGAGTTTCTTCTGAAACTAACTCTGATGGAACAAGGCTGTTCTGGTCTCATAATTCCAAGAGACATTTTGTCGACATTTCACCTTGAAAACTAAGTGCAAATGCTTTTGCTTTAACCTTTCCTTCAAGGTGACCTGGATGCCTTTACCTTTACAGACTTCTAGGCAGATGGCTTCAGAAGCTCATGAAGCTGCCATAAATATATAAACAATATCTTTCATACAGAGGACCATCTGGGAAAGCCAAAGGATTTTGTCTGTCCCTCAAAGTTCTTTCTTTGAGGAACAGCCATGTCTTAAACCTGCTCACAGAGGATGAACAGAGTGTGATCTAAATGTATACCGAGAATATTTGTTTCATTTTTAAATAAACATAGATTGATAGTGTATATGACATTCTTCCTCTTTATGTATACAAATATAAGGTTCACAAACATCAGACCTTATTAACTTATTAACTTTTACAGTTGATCTATTGCATCAAGGAGCAACTTCACTCTTGATTGAAGTTTTTCACGAATGAAACGAGACGCTTGCGTTTCATCCAACAGCGCGTGAGTGTGACTCTTGCATAGGAAGCTCCGGTGTATCCTCGATAATGTCTCCTATGTGGGCATGATTGAGGTGCGAGGAGTGGAGGGAAGTGGAGGCGTCAGAGGTGCATGTTTTGAGAAAGAGATGCAGCCCTGGAAACACAGCATATTTTGTGGATCAAGGCTGGCCTGTGACAGTGGTCTAATTGACATCTGTGTAACCCTCCATCATAAGACTCTCATGGCAAAAAGAAAAATTGTCCGTTAGTGTCAACCAACAGCAATTTTACCAATTGTTATGCTTTAGTGCTTTATTTGTTGAACATTCACTCTAGGCATCTCAGTGTACATGGATGTGTACATGGACCATTAATCTTTGACAGTGTGAGCCACCAATATTTTATGATGTTTACCATTTGCTAATGTTTTTTTAGTATCCTTAGCTGTGTGCTAAAAATAAATTCTTATCGCCTTCTCATTAATGAACGTGAATTTGTGTGTTCGCATTTTAGCTAAAGAAGTCGGCGTCACTGGCAGATGATTTAGTTGTTGTTTCAGTGTTGACTCCTGATCACGGCACCATTTAAAATGGATTACAGAACAGATTTAGCTTTGGGCACTGAACTGCTTCAGTGTTCAAACAATGGTTGAGATCAACATCCTAATCTGTATGCTAATGAGTGTGTTTGATATTTGCTCTTAAGTCTTATCCTAGGGAGCCCGCTCTGCGCTCTGAAGCCAAACAGAAGCCATAGGGCTGTGAGGAAAGCACACAATCTCTATTGTAAAAATGACAAAATATGTAAGTTCAGCATGTGGCCATAAAAAGCGCGGGTTGAAATGAAGCACAGCCTCTGTCACATCACTGCAGGCTCTGCATTATCAATAGCTACTTTTGTAGAAACACTTTCCAAACAACAGAGATGATGAGACTCGGAGACACGCGCGACAGGAGGCCAGCGTAATGGAAACTAATGGATGAGGGGAACAAAGAGGACACTATTATTTTAGAAAGAGGCTTCTATTACTGTTGCACACTGAAGTGCATATGCAGATGCTGCATAATTTACAAAGCTGGTTAAAAATAAATAAAAAAAAGAACACTGTAAATAGAACACAGAATTTTTCTGTTGTGTGCACATCCTGAATAAGGACCTTGTAAATGCTGAACTGCAGTAAACCTTCTTAAGAAAAAATATGCACAATGATTACTGCAATGATTAGAGATGTGTTTTTTCTAGAAATTTTCTAGAAATTTCTAGAAATTAAAAAAAATAAATAAATATTTACATGGCATATTTGTTTGCATTTTGTTGTGTCTTCTTTGTTTGGAGCATTTAAAAATTTTGGAAAAGCAGACAGGAGCAAAGCCACAGTGACTAAACTATATACTGCGGTATAAATAAAAACTGAACCAGTGAAAATTGGAGTTTAAGGGCCAGATCTACTTAGCTGTGCAATTTTGCCCGGCAATTGTGGCAAACATCTAACAGAAAAAACATCAATGTGTCTTTGAGAAACTTGAAAAGAAGGCATGTGTTACCAGAAAGCTCTCTTCTTTACTGATGCTAATTTCTCTACCCAATATTTCACATTTCAATATTTCTAGTGTGATGCGCACGCCAGTTCCTTTCACAGCGTGGCAAAAGCAAAAAGGCCACTGCACATTTCGGGATAAAGAGAGAGGTTAGAGGAAAAAGAAGAGAGCATAAAAAGAAGAAATAACAGTTTTTTGTATGTGCTGTATTCGATTATATCACCATTTAACCTGCATTGAGTCACTTCACTGAAGAACAGTGGGTGTTGTGATTAGCAGAAGCCTTGAGTATTGATTTACCTTTTTGTTATAATTAGCTAATGGCTGCTATTATAAAACACAGTGCTATATGTGGAGACTAAAGTGTGGGTAGCTTTCACCTCTGGGGCTTGTCTACAGTGATTATGATGTTGCACGCAGCGCCAACGTTTTCCAAATTTCACTGCAGCTGATTACACTGATTAGCATCTTTAGTCAGAGAGGAGGGTGTAATCACACTAATCAGCTGTCTCTCTGATTGGCTGGACTGAGACCCAGACTATGCTCAGCCTCACTGGCATATGGCTGGAAACCCCTGAGGACTAAGTTGATGGGACAGAGTTAGTCATTTTCACAACTTATAAGCTCTTACTAAAATCGATTCCAAAATAAAGGATTTTACCAACATTGGTGTTTGATCAGGTGTGTTTTCTTCCCCATAAAACGCGGAAAAGAAACACACCCCATCTTCTACACACCCAAAAATACTTTAATGATTTCTTATTGAGCATGTGAACAGCTATGAACATATCCAGTGAAAATTTTAACAAAATTTGAATCATTGTATAAACCCTTTTCCACCCTTAGCCACTTTGCTAGAACAAAAAACATTGTGAAAATAATTAATTTCTCATCAATAGAAAATGGCCAAATTCCCAAAACCTTGATCCTTTTGTTTTTCAACAATTCAGATGTAGATTTGCTGGTGTGTTTCAGATCAGAATTAAATTTAAAAATCCTTCTCTTAATATAGTGTTATTGCCCTGTCCTATCTCAGGGACTTTATCGCCCTATTAGAGCTCTTTGTTCTCAACATGCTGGGTTAATAGTTGTTCCTAGGGTTTAAATAAAAGCACAATGAGAGGTAGAGCCTTCAGTTTTATGGAATCAGCTTCCAGCTCATGCTAATCAGGCAGACAGTCTCTACATTGAAAGTAAGACTTGAGATCCTCTTTGATAAAACTTATGGTCAGGACAAAACTTTGCCCCTCTGTCCCAATCTGGATAGTGGGTACTGTTGCAAACATCCAACCTGCAGTCAAATGTTTGAGTGACGATTAACTGGACCTTAGCCCGATATGTGATTCTGGGCCGACTCCATAGACTCACCCTGACCCCGGCTTCTATCATTCAGTTGAATGAGCTGTCCTTCCTGCTGATATTAAAGGGGCATGGGTCCTACTGCTGCACAAGGCCAAAACATCTAGTGTGCAACAACTGTGGGTATGTCATCTAACAGCACAATGACTAACATATTACCCAAAGAGTCCAACTGTAGTGTGTATTGTTTAGTCGGCACAAACAGAGTGAGGTTTATGTCAGTTTTAATTGTAGTGTGTATCTGTTTGTCAGCTATTATTTCAAACATAACGCTATGAATTCATCGTTCTGAAGCACTGCACAACAACACATATCCACAACCATCACTGCACTTGCCGTGTGTTGTAAAGGGTCTCTTATTTATTGTGTCCTTATACAAAGTCAGCCACACACAATAGCCGAGGTGTGACTACCCGCAGAGTGACTCAGCTCAGTGAAGTGCTAATGTGAAGGAGCGGGTTTGGCCCAGCTCCATGTTATATCTGTGAGGAGTAGTGATGGGTTTGTGCCCTTGTGACTTGTGGTGGGAGAGCAGTACAGCATAATGGATTTAATGAGGCTGGAGAATGGGCTGTGAAATAAATACTACCCCCTGAAAGGATGTGCGGCAAACAGACTGTGGAGAAGTGTGACATTTCCCAGTGTATATTTGTAAGACTTATTATATTTTAAGTTGTCCAAGACAGATATATGAGGCAATGGCTTCTGCGAGACAATAAAAACTGGGACAGCAGTGCATTGTAAAGCCGAAAGTCCAATTATTTCTAAAAATAAATGTGCTCTGTGCAGACTAAACTAATTTATTACCCAGTTATGTCTGTGAGAATTCATCTAGAATGCTGAATTACTTTTCTGTCAAAGCCCACCAGCCAAAGGTTCACTTAAATAGCCCTTTGGAATAACCCCCTAATGTGTGTCCTGTTCCCCTGCGCCTCCCATAATACGACTTTACGCAAAATATAATTGTTAGTAAATTCTGGATCTTGAAGCTAAATTATAATAAGCTTTAATAATAAAATAAATTGTGGGGCTAGTATTTATTGATTGTTTCAATCTGAAGGGTCTTTAAAAAATAGCGTGTATACAGACTTTTTAACATGTCAAACAGCATCGGTCTGTTATATCATATTGGACCACTAGATGGAGTGATGAGCTATTACAGTGGTCCTCAGTAGTGCACATTTGCATATGGTCCATTAAAACATCAGGTTTCACAATGGGAGTCACTGAAAAGGCAAAACAGTAATTCAGAGTTCTGCTGTGTTGACACTAAGGAAATACAATTTTATACAACACAGCTCTCTGTTTACCTGAATTTAATTTCAAAACTACAAATAATCCCTTGAAAATATTGGTATGCGTTCAATTACAGTTTTTTTCTAAATGCTAAGGAACTTGAAATCAGTTCTTTTCTAAACCACAGTTTCTGATACTTCACAAAATTCACAAAACCTGACCATTTGCCAAAACACTGCTGTTATTATTGCTCATATTACGCATGTCAAAATGAACTGACATAACACACAACTTGGCAAAATACTATGCCCAACTGAGAGTATGTCATCAGCAAAGAGTGACAAAACAAGCTCAGTAGAGCAAAGAAAACACAGCCTATTTTCTATACATGAAAAACCTTCAAAACCTTTACTTCATTTAACTCAGCTGTGCCCTGGCTCCACATTGACTTTTAGCTTCAAACTTTAAGTTCATGTGTCAGTTGCGACTGCTGTAATTGTGTCTAACTTCTGCCTCCTGCACTTATCTATTTGCAGGACCTAAGGTAAAATGTTTTTTGATTGGGCAAAAAAGTGTTTAGTGCAATAAAGAGTTTCTTTAGCAGTGTTTAATCGGTGAATTGTGTTTTGTATGAACAAAACCTGAGACGTTTGGGTTTAAGCTGTTGGCTTGGTGAGAGAATAGGATCTTGCAAAAAACTGTAAAGTTTTATGGATGACTGGAAAACAATTTATTAGAACCGTCCTGTATTATACAAGCGCTGCCACTAAATAAGATTGCATTTTATTTAAATTAGCTTTATATATTATGTACAGGCCTAAGTGTCTATGTGTCTACGTGGAGGGTTGCTATAACATAAAAGTCTTTAATACAAGGGTTTCAGCAAACCTAATCTAATCAAATGAGTGACTCTAGAATTTTCTTTAGAAACAGCCCCCCTCTTACAAACAATTAATTTCCTCACATTCCCATTTCCCCCAAAAATGGCTCAGCTTCCTTGTGGCCTGCCGTGGTCCGGCACATAACAAACTTTAATGTGCAGTCCATTCTTTCAGTCTAACTCCAGTAGTTTAGTCATTGCAGAGTGGTTGGTCTAAATGTCGGTGTGACTCAGTCGGATCCACAGGCATAGCACAAAGAGACGACGGGCCAAAAGCTTCCCACTGAGATCCCTGCTGCAGCCTTCAGTCCGGGACAAGGCAGCAATTAGTAATGATTAGTCCTTTGTTTCCGCTGCTAAAGGGAAGCTAACACTATAACTGCATGGGCATAACGTAAACCTCTTTCATGCTCCTTGACAAGATATTGGCAGGGATTTCTCTCAGTAACGTCACCAATTTACGTACAACAGGGTAAAAAGACTGACCACTGCGCCTGTCTTTGATGCTGCAGTCTGTCGTCCCGTAAGAAACCAGAGCGGCTTCTGTGAAGTTTCTCTAATCTTACAGTTCTGAATGTGCAAATGTGAATATTGTTCGCTATGTTGTGAGCGAGTTCTATGTGTTATGATACTGACGCAAACTAATTTACCAACAGCAATAAATAGAGGAATCTATCTCTACCAAGGTATTTACACAGTCGAGGAAAGACAAATAAAATATGAGCCTCACACTTATGTGAAATTGAAACCAAAAAGTTTGCCAAATAAATAAAAAAATTGCATAAATAGACTCCATTTTATACAATCACTATTCTTGCATTGACCGCTATGAGCACATCTACAATAATATGGTGTTGATTTTAATTAATCCTTCTCTTGCTAGCTCCCATCGTGTGA
Organism: Neodontobutis hainanensis; assembly: GCA_024349245.1. Taxonomy (NCBI): domain Eukaryota; kingdom Metazoa; phylum Chordata; class Actinopteri; order Gobiiformes; family Odontobutidae; genus Neodontobutis; species Neodontobutis hainanensis. The sequence goes on from JALDNG010000041.1 coordinate 7,586,333, forward strand.
TGACAGCACAGCCAGAAACAGGCCTATCCTATAACAAAAAGTACACATAGATGAAGAATTTAAGTGCTTAAGACTGCCCACAATTCTAGTTTCTTAATCATTATCGCTGGTTCTCAGGGCATTTTATATCTTACATTTGTCCATCTTTTTTGCATCCATCAGTGGTGGTTAATTTAATTCAGTCTCAAATAAATGGCCCAACTCTTTCACGTTATGGTCATCCAGTCCAGCAAACCTGAAAAATTGAAGAGGACTGGCAATGTTGAACCCAACATTTACTTATATTTGGCTTTTCTGAAGTATGTCTTTCCATTTCGAAAATGTCATACTTCGCCACAGTTATAGTTTTGGGAGTATATTGGTAAATCCACATTCCACATGCCTTTATCAGCATTTATTGACTGTCCTGATTTTGCTTTGAGTTGGCAACTGTGTACCCAGGAGATACCGTTTTCAATTGGGCTTTTAACATCAATAGAAAAAGTTTTTATATATATTTATGGAACGTATTGGACTTTATTAACGAGAAGGAGGAAGAGGTTTGTAGTAAGATCAATTGGATAATTTGCATATTTTTTTTGCACAAAGTTGTTCAGAAAGTGTTGTGAAATCAATAGAAGTGGGAATTGCAGACTCAGACTTCTCACTTCCAACCTTTTCTCATCTGTCAATCATCTTCCATTAAAACCCTTTACCTTTATCCTGTCTTCTCCTTTTATGTAATTTCTCCTTTGTTCCCAAATGCCCCATTCACAAGCCCCTTATTTTCATCCATCGCCGCCGTATTGTTATCTCCCTCCCACACCTCCTCTCTGCTGGACCCTGTCAGCCTCCCTTGTTGTTCCTCCCATTCTTCCTCTTACTGCTTTTCAGAGCTCATATTATCTCTGGTGGTTGACAACTCCTTAGAGCAAGTGGTATAATTGGACGGAGGAAGGTGTTCGCTCTCCGTGAGTCCTACCAAACCATGGGCTTTAAGTGCTGAAAGTCACAATCAATGAACAATCCCTTTCCCGCTCCAGCTGTCTTCCCATATTCTTCATCTTTTCCGATTCGTTGCTTAACTCTCTGCTTAATTAGGCTGCTGCTGACACTTAGCGTTGGCAGTTTATTCACATGCTAAGTCCTTCCTGTGCATGTGAAGCTACGGTATTGATGCGTGTGTGTGTTTTTCTAATAGAAAAAAGACTATTGTATTGACAAACACGCTAATGAGCTTCATGGCTGACAGATGTGTAGCTAACAAGGTTGTTGTGTTGGCAAAGTTTGTTTCAAGATCCACCGCCAACAGTGACAACCTTTCAGACTATTGGCAAAGCAGTGGAAGTCAGAAGAGATAACTCGTAGAGTGCAACAGGTTTAGAAAAGTAAAAAGAAGAATAGTTTAAGATGGATGGCCACACTGCTCAAACAAGAACTAAAACATGATCACGGTGTGTGTTTGGGCATTTAAACCACAGTATATTGTATTATTGCAATTATGGTTATATACTTGGCCTATTTCTACTCGTCTTTTTGTCAGGTATATTTATTTAGTTCGGGTAACCACTGGGTTCAATGTGCCTCTACTACAAACTGAGCAAACATTTATGAACCTAGATGCCTTGCCATTAGTGAGACTGACCTTGATCTTGAGACTGGTCTTCAGACTTTTAAAGGTCTTGGGTAATGCCAACCAAGACCACAACAGATGTATTTGTCTACATCATACTTTTGATAGAAAATCTTCTTTTATAAATATCAATACACCCGCCATGAGTTTGCAATAAAACTGGACTTGGACTTTTGGATTTTATATCTGTTCACTGGTATTTATTACAAGGTCTTATCACAATATTAAACATCTAGTCACATTTCATTTTTGGCATTTTAGTTTATTAAGATGAAGTTGAATAAAGGCAGTTTCCAATTTTAGTCATTTCTAGATTCCCCATGGCATTGTTTCTGATGTAGAAAACCGCTTGTTTTCTCATTTGAGTTTTCTCATTTCAAAACAAAAAATGTCCAGAAAGTACACAGATGAAAAACTCGCTTCTCTTTTGAGAATTCCTAATGTGCTTTTTATGAAACAAGCTAAACCAAAAAGCTTATGTTGACTCATTTTGTTTTTTTGTTTTTTTTTTTATAAACTAGGCTCTTTGTGTTTTATCATATTCATAAACTTTACTAACCCTCTAAGACCAGAATGACAAATATTTTACCAACTGACCGTTTCAAAAAAATAAAGGGTTATTTAAATGATATATTACTCATGATATAGTCCCTAATAACCAGTGCCTCTAGTGTAGTCTTGTGTCAGATAGTTATATCATTTACTTAAGGAGCATTTGACAACTCAATGAAGGCCTATGGAACTCAGTTGTGAAATAGAAACAACAGTAACGACCAGAGAAACCTGAATGCTCAGAGTACAGTCCTGTATATGATTAGTGAAGTACATTGGTTTTCAGCTTGTACTTAAGTGCAGGAAATTGTCAAGCCCTATAGCTACCAGAGCCATGGGGCGTCCCTGGAGCTGCTCAGGAAACAACAGGCGTCCTAACACGTACATACATACAAAGTGTGTTGGTGCTTACACACCCGTCAGACGCTCACAGGTCCCTTTCGACATCTCTCTTCATAAGACCTGTCATACTTTGACCGGAACTCATTTACCACAGCCCCAGGCTATCAACATCAACCATGGCCCCCCTCTCTTCTCTGAAGCCCCCACACAGCAGTCCTCATCAGCTCCACTCCTTTCTGCTGCCTGTCTCTTACCCTTAGTCTGACTCTCATGCTAACATACTCTCTATTTTAAAAATCTGAGGTATTCTCAGCTGTAATTAAATTCATTTTATCAATCACTGTATGCTGTGTTTCAAATTGGTGTATGAATTCATTATTTATTTATGTTTTTGTGCCAGGATAGGATTAAAGTAGAAAATGACGATCGTGACAGCTTGTGGCTTTAATAAACACTATGTTCTGACTCTGTTGGGAGGATATTAAAGGCAGTCATAGTTAATCAGCACTCAGTTTTAAATTAACTTATTAACTTTATTTGCACTGCACCTACTGTGAAATACTGTTGTTCCTTCAAGCTGTGTTTCCAACTGACTTTACTGAAGACAATTTAAATAATTTAACAGTTGGAAACAAATCTTGTTTAATTTTTTTTTTTATGATTTATCATATCAATATTGTCTAGAACAGCCGTGGGCAAACTAAGGCCCGGGGGCCACATACGGCCTGTTCGGTTGTTTGAGCTGGCCCGCCAAGCATTTACTTATATTTTATTAATGATTATACTATATTTTGCATATATTTTTTCTTTTCCTTCAATATTCTGCATTGATTAGTTGATTCCAATACGACATACATAAACTAAATACCTTTCTTTAAAAAAATGTACTAGTGAGTTCCCTGTGTTGGCCCTTCCTTCCACAAGAATACCCAGTTTTAATGTGGCCCTTGGGGAAAAAAAAATCTTTTAATTTCTAATTCAACATGACTAAATACATACAGTCTCATATTAAAACTTTTTATTTATTAATAAAAGAAAGACTTTTCATTAAAAAAATATTTAGTAAAATATTTCTGCATAAATGATGTTTGGAGAATTCAAATGTGTTAACAGTGAAACATATTTTCATTATATTTATTAGACTTTCACAGTTTCAGGAGAATAAAGCATGTTCCTTATTTCTACCTTACCAAATGATTTAGGAATGTTTCTTTAGTGAAAAGGTTAGATTATGCGTCACTTTCTTTGTGGAATTGATTTAATGTTTTAACTTTCCACAAGTAAAAACTGCTTTTGCAAAAGTCTCCATCATTCTTAAAATACTTCCTCAGTCCCACTGTTAAGACCCAAATTGAGTGTTAGAGTGCCCTTCAACAAAAGAAAGCCATATTTGAAGTGTGTTGTATAAAAACATCCCACAGCATAACACCGCGCTCCTCCGGTGCCTTATACTTCCCACTTACCTGTGGCCTTAAGTCTAAAAGCTGATTAAATGGCATTTTCCTTCACAATAGCACCACCTTGTTGCTCCATTTACAGTGTCCTCCATCCTGGAGCTCCATGCTTTGCCACTGTAATGACTCAATTCCCCCTCTGGCATGGCAGCCTCTCAGGGATCAATAAAGGTAATCTTATGTTGCTTTACCTTATCTCACCAGGATCCCAGCCTCATTAATTCATGCTGGAACCTCAGCCATATGGCCCAAAAATGTGTCTGAGGCTGAGCTCTGGTGGCACAAGTGGAAATATGTTTTAATAAATCTCAATCTGAGACTCGCTGGGAGTACATTTCTCATTTGTGCCCTACACTCAAAGCACTTTAATATCCCATGAGTTTGAGGAAGCCACAGGGCGTCAAGTCCATCTGCCAGACAACTGTTCCTGTTACAAAACCCTGCTTTTCCACTTGAAACAATACACGGTAGCAGCAGCAAAAGACAAAGATACAAAGACAATCATTCATGATCTGCTTGAAAAATAACAAGCTTTTGTGATTAAAATGTTTTTGAGATAAAGTGATGTGGCCATTGGCTAAACTGGGAGGGGAATCCCAAAAAAGGCTGATATTAAAATCATATTTTTGAACTTAAGATGTCACCAAGGGTGGACGTGGCAGAGTGGTTAGCACTCCTGCCTTTCAGCAAGAAGGTCATGAGTTCAAAACCCGGCCTAAAAAAAACATTCTCGGCTGAGTCTGGTCTTTCTGTGAGGAGTCTGCATGTCCTCGGCGTGTTACCGTGGGTTCTCTCCGGGTACTCCGGCTTCCTCCCACCGTCCAAAGACATGCATGTACAGGTTAATCTGCAACTCTAAAGTGTCTCTAGTGAATGAATGTGAGAGTGAATGGTTGTCTGTCACTGTCTGTCTCTATATGTCAGCCCTGCGACTAACTGGCCACTGTCCAGGGTGTACCCCGCCTCAGGCCCAAAGCTGCCGGGATAGGCTCCAGTCACCCGTGACCCCTAACGGGACAAAGCGGTAGAAAATGAATGAATGTCACAAAGGTTGGAATAATTAAATCATTGGTTTATCTCATCTCAGTTTCTATAGATTTATTATTAAGATGCATTATGTGCACAATGTTACTACTCTGTTAACACTTTGGTCTTAGTTCTGGTTTTAGCAGCAAAATATTAGGAAAATATTATTTGACCCTGTTTCTACTAGAATAATTCTATTCTAAATAACATAAAGTTCTTAATTTAATGGTCCATTTTTATAACGCTCACATAGAATAATACATTTGGAACAGTGAAGAATGGAGCTGTAACAGCAGCTCACAGGAGCTTTTACCACAATGTGTGGTTGAGCTGTGTGTGGCAGAATGAGTTCAGCAATCAGAGCGGATGATGAAGGCCAGCCTCTGTTCCCTCGATGGGCCAGAGCTAAAGCACTTGAGGAGCCTCAGAAGAATCCCCTCCAAGATGTTATTGGGCATGACCTAGAACTAGAGAAACTAGAGCATGAAGTTACTTAAAATTATTAGGGCAGATTTTAAACTTTAAAATTAAAGAGTAGTAGTAGTATTAGCTCAACCTCCTACTGTCTCTTAATCAAATGGGTCAATTGATAAAGATTCCCTAAGACACAAAAGAAACCATATACAAAACTCTCAAGTTGAGGTTAGGGGAGCATTGACATTCTAATTTGTAATGTACATTTTACATGCAGTAATATACTGAACAGTAAGAGCAGGCAAGGCCAACCAAGTGTCATCCTCTGCTTCTTTAAAGCCTATTTTAATACCTGAAGGGCTGACACAAAAATGAAAGAACCCGTGAATCCCACAGACTAGCTGTGAATCTGGGGTAAATTCAAGGCTCTTTGTTCTCTTATAATAAATAGTTTGGGCAGGAACAGTGCAGGTCAGGCATCTATTGCCAAAAAGTGTATGAACTGTATCAAGTACCCATCAGCCATTGGTTTAATCAGCATGTTTTGGTGTTGGTAGGGAAAACCCGAGCACCCAGAGGAAACCCACCCCAGCACAGGGAGAACATGCAAACGCCACACAGAAAGGCCTCGTTGGGCCGGGGGTCAAAGCATGGACCTTCTTGCTATGCCACTATTAGCATTAGATGATATGAAATACATACAGAATTTAAATCTTAAAAAGCTGTACAATAATTGTTTTTTGTTTATTGCAAACAGCATATGAGTTTACCTTCAGCCTCTCATAACAGATTACGCTCCTTTTTATTTCATCATTTATTGCAATTAATGGCAATGCATATTTGTTCACTTAAAATATGAGGTAGCGGGGGACTCTCGTCTGCACACTGACAAACATGACATGATGCAAAAAGTATCTCCTACAATCTTATTTTGAAAATCCACACTATATCCATTTAAAGACCACTGTAGTATGTGTTGCTGTTTGTTTGATGTGTTTCTAGGTGTTTGGGCCAATGACTGTTTATTAAACTGCACAGTCACCTCATGCAGTAATACATTATTTTATTAGAACTATGACAGTTAACATAAGTATAATACTTATTTAAGTGTAGTCTGCAATAACTGCTGGTAAAAACCCAAGTCTGAAGTTTTGATTCATTAGCGGCAGTGCTCCCTGATTTGTGTTCCCTCAAATTAAATTGATCTTTTGTGCTTTCGTTTTAGATAATGGCTTGTTGGCTAAAGCAGAGACCATTTGCCAAAGATATGAGTAGCTTGTTTTATTCCATTTACATCATAAAAGGTCTAACAGAGTTAACGCGCTAATTAACCCTGTTACTTTTTGGCTGCTCCTCGCTGTCACAGTAATAAGTCAAGGAGGCTAATTAACCTCCTCTTTGCATACTCGGACACACACTCCCGCACACAGAGGCACATGCATGAGTCATTCTGTCGGTGGGATTGCTCTCTTTAGATGGCTAGCACCGGGCCGCACTCCTCTCAGGTCAGCTGAACTTTCGCCTTCTGTCTTGGTGCAGAGTCAAACCAGCTAATCTTTCACCACCAGCCTCCCAAACAAAGTCAACACAGCTGCCTACTCCATTTACCTTGTTAGCTAACTGACAGGGGTTGTCTGGCCCGCAGCTTAACGCCTTAATGAGCAGAGAGCCTTGTTAGAGCCGTGCGAATGGTGAGAGACAAATGAGCTTGTTAAGTTCAGGCTATGCATATTCTTAATTAGCCTGTTGTAGTGTGTTTGATAGTGCAATCATTCTATATGTGTGAGAGCAGAGGAGGAACTGTGTGCATGTAACATTAAAACTATTTAAATTCATGTCTGCTTGTTTGTGTGGATTTCACAACATGGCCACAGTTTAAAGACAAATAACTAAATAAGCAACTAAGCATAGCACAGAACTCTGAATTACAATTCATATGTGTCTTTAGTGTACCTCACAAGCTACCTTTCCCTCTACAGCAGTGCCGAGATATTTGAATAGATTTTATGGCAAAGGAAACTACTGTTAGCATCAAAAGAGGCGAGGGCAAATAAGAGCACTACAGTAGCTCATGACTCCATCTAGTGGTTTAAACTGACATCACACAAGGAGAGTAATAGAGAGTAATGCACAAACCAGCTGAGGCTTCCATCCTCCACTTACAGCCGCATGCAGCCCCTCCAGATAAAGTCATGGAGGAAGTGCATTTGTGAAAGACTATATCTCAGTTGGTGCACATTTAGTGTTGATGAATAAAGTTATATGACAGGAACAGGAACACCAAATAAAGAAGGTAAATAGTCATGTAAACAACATGAAAAATACATCAAACCTAATAATGAAAAATAACAATTCAGTTCTAAAGCTCAGGATTCAACAACATCCTAATCAGTGTCTTTCAAACATTTAACAAACATTAATGAAGAATGTCAGCAGTTAATAATGTTACAAATGGCCATTCTTGTGCTTGTTGTTGATGGTAACGGTTGAAAGTTAAATAATAAATCTATCGACAGCAGATGGCAGTGGAGTGAATTGTAACACAACATTAGCCATTAGTTATGTAGAAGGAGTCTTTTTAAAATAAAATATTTGAAAATGTTTTGCAAACAGAAATGCATGGATATTCATTTCGGAGCCTGTTTCCCTCAATATGCAACATTTGAAAGCAGAGAAAATGACAGTTTTCTTTCCTTCATCTTTAAACCACTCTCCAATCTTCTGCTCTTTAATGACTTTTTGAGACAATGTCTACAGCCTTGATGTGGATTTAAAACACAACCTTTTATCCTTTATTCTGACTGAAGTGTAGCTCTCTGTTTTGTAGACTGATTTTGTAAGTTTAGACATTTTTAGAATGATCTGACATTTTTCAAGGCTTCTGTAAAGTAAAAAAAATATTGGCCTTTTCTGGTACGTATAGAATAAAGTTAGATATTATCTTCTGTAAATTGCACGTTTCATTATTCAATCAGTAGATGCATGTTATTTTTTCATCAGACCATGGCCCAGACGGCGAAAAAGTGTTGTGTAGAAAGTATTGAAGAACATAATATCATATTAAATGGACAATAAAAGCAGAGGTTTGGTCAATAATAAATGATCCAATATGTAAACGTTAAAAACACAAGTAATGTACAGTATTGAATTAACATATAGTAGTTAAAAACCTTTCTAAACAAAACAATCAAGACATCAGTCCCTTGGTCACAAAACTTGCTTTGTCACAGCGTCATTATTAAATCAATCCAAATAATAATGTAACATTTAGACTTGGATTACATCTGATTTAGTCCAGGTTTCATTTGTAATAATTCAGTAGTGGCTTAAACCATAATTTTGCTTTTTTGTGGAATAGGCCCAGTCCCGGGACTGTATGAAGCTAGCCAACCCCGAATATGTCTCTCATACCTGGTTAAACAAACCCCTGGAAAAGTGGTATCTCAAAGTGGGGTGGCTTCCTCTGTGGAGCTCACGTGAAACCGTATTATCCACATTTATCAACTAATCACACTGACATGACTGAGAGAGTTTATACAAAGAGTCACACTAGAGTTACACAAGAGAAACTACACAAAACTCATGAAAACAGCGCCATAAACATCACATATGCACCAGGTAAAGTCTAACAACTACAAATAAATGTGGAGAGAGTCTACTGTTTAAATGTTGCATTAAAATCTCAATATAAAGCAGTGTAAGTTACAACTTTATCAACTTTATCTCCTTACAAGGTTGTCAGTGTGTGCCACTTCTGCAGATATTCTTCTATTTTTTCTGCCCTGGCAGACTGGCAGCTAGTTTTTCTTTGCTGATTGATCAATGGGTTGCATTTCTATCCTTTATCTTCATCTTAACCTGCTCCAAAGATATTTAGTTGCCATGGTGATCTACCTTTATACAAAGTGAACCTTATTGTACCTCACTAACTACTTTATTCAGCTTCGTACTTCAGGGACCAAGGTTAGTGCTGGAATAGTTATTGTTTAGTTCTTGTTTATTCTGGTTTAGGATGGTTCAGTTCTGATTTGGTTCTGGTTTAGTCCTGGTTTGGTTCTTTAAGCCATTTTCACTATTTATTGTAGGACATTCTTCTAATCAACACTATATACAAATAATATACAAATAAACCTTTGTCATTTGCTTAAATCATCAAAACAATTAAAAAACATTTCATGGAGCTGTCAATAAAAAAAGAGAAATTATTTGTGCCACCCCTGTCTCCAAACCCTTGTGAAAAAGAGTGGAAAGGTTTGGCTGAACCTGAAGCACTCGCCTGTGGCTACATGGGAGGCACTTTTAAATTAGCTGCAGTGGTGGTGCAGTCCCTTTTTCTGCTGCCTGCCTCACATCTCGGGGAATTGAGACCTTTAGTGGGCTCACTGTAATTGGATGAGGCTACCCTTGGAGTCCCTGCTGCTTTAAATAGAAACACGCTTATCGTTTACTGGGGGTATAATGCATGTCCACAAATGCAAACAAGCCACTGTATTCATCTCATTACCTAAGTTTCATCCAACATAATCAGTGTGTGAAGTTATTTGTGCCCTGAACCTAAGCTATAATCCTCTGTATGTGTCTCCCCTCCCGGCTGGTGCATGAAATGAAATAGTTCAGAACAACACAATCAATCAGTGGACATTTATTTATTTTTTAAGAGAGTAACAGAGAAGGCAATGTGATGTGTGGAAAGTTGAGGACTGTGACTGACGTCCTTGTTAGTTGAGAAAAAGTGCCAGGAGGGTCAGTCTCGCCACAGGTGAACAAGATCACAACACACCAATTCTGAAGAGAAGAAAACACATCTGTTGTTATGACAACGTAATTATACACACTTATAATATCCCATTTCTCTAAATAAGTCCACCGTTTACATATAATCCTCTGAAAAACACACTCTTTTATTGGTGGCGACTGGTTTTGATGAAAAGCAGCTGCTTCTAAACCATGCTTGTGCCATTTTTATTCACTCTCAAGGACACTCAGATAAAAGTATGTAAATTGTACAGCCTCTGATAGCGAGGGACATAACCCTCATTAACATGTATGACATCATTTCACTGAGATGGTGATAAATCACAGTGTAAGCAAAGCCTGTAACAGGCTCCCTGTGGTAATTATGGAGTGGGCCTTTGAAGCAAATAATAGTTTAAATCCCCCATATTTGGAGAGATAATACCCAAAAACAATCTGCTCCCTCCCCTCCGTCTGAAATGTGAGCAAATTGACTGTTTATTTTTCTTTGCCGAACAAATACAATGTGTTCTGTAGTGAATACGGAAGATTAAGTGGAACTTCGAGGACCAAGGAGGACAGATCCACACGGAAACTGTGTTAAAAGTGAAGACTAGTAAATAATTAAAAATAATGAGTAAAATGCTTAAGAGTAATGTCAGAGTTAAATGTATTTCAATGATGTTTTGGAAGTGTGAAAGAAAATGTTTTATGCAAAATGCAAAATGTTTTAAGTGTAAAAGACAACCAGGAGTTAAAGTTAAGTAGGCCTAGAATCAGCAGGTTAGAATATAGGTCAAATTTTGTCTGTGAGCAGAGAACAGGAAGTCATGACATGCAGTGACACACACAGAGTTTTGGACGACAAATACACACAAAGCTCACAAAGACAGGTCACAGAAGTTTACAGAAGACCCAGTGTCCTACTTACAAGAGTTCACAGAGTTTAAAAAATCTTGTCAGAGCGCATGTGTGTTGACGTCACGACTACACCCTGTCCAGATGGTATAAAAGGAAGACTTGAGACTAAGACAAATGGGTCTTGCTGCCTACTTTGATTCAAGGACAATCCTGTATCAAAGCTAGAACGGCATAAACCCCACTTCTGCTCTTTCTTCTAAACTCTTTCTTCTAAACTCTGTATCACTTGCTTTTGTGTTCTTTGTGTGTGTTAAACAGTCTTCCCCGAAGGAATTGAATTTCCGGGTAGGGTTAAACAGTCTTCCCCACGGAGCCTAAAAACTTCGGTTTGGGTTGAATCTGAAGACGATAAGACTTTTGTGTTCTTTGTGGGTGTTAAACAGTCTTCCCCGAAGGAATTGAATTTCCGGGTAGGGTTAAACAGTCTTCCCCACGGAGCCTAAAAACTTCGGTTTGGGTTGAATCTGAAGACGATAAGACTTTTGTGTTCTTTGTGTGTGTTAAACAGTCTTCCCGAAGGAATTGAATTTCCGGTAGGGTTAAACAGTCTTCCCCACGGAGCCTAAAAACTTCGGTTTGGGTTGAATCTGAAGACGATAAGACTTTTGTGTTCTTTGTGTGTGTTAAACAGTCTTCCCCGAAGGAATTGAATTTCCGGGTAGGGTTAAACAGTCTTCCCCACGGAGCCTAAAAACTTCGGTTTGGGTTGAATCTGAAGACGATAAGACTTTTGTGTTCTTTGTGTGTGTTAAACAGTCTTCCCCGAAGGAATTGAATTTCCGGGTAGGGTTAAACAGTCTTCCCCACGGAGCCTAAAAACTTCGGTTTGGGTTGAATCTGAAGACGATAAGACTTTTGTGTTCTTTGTGTGTGTTAAACAGTCTTCCCCGAAGGAATTGAATTTCCGGGTAGGGTTAAACAGTCTTCCCCACGGAGCCTAAAAACTTCGGTTTGGGTTGAATCTGAAGACGATAAGACTTTTGTGTTCTTTGTGTGTGTTAAACAGTCTTCCCCGAAGGAATTGAATTTCCGGGTAGGGTTAAACAGTCTTCCCCACGGAGCCTAAAAACTTCGGTTTGGGTTGAATCTGAAGACGATAAGACTTTTGTGTTCTTTGTGTGTGTTAAACAGTCTTCCCCGAAGGAATTGAATTTCCGGGTAGGGTTAAACAGTCTTCCCCACGGAGCCTAAAAACTTCGGTTTGGGTTGAATCTGAAGACGATAAGACTTTTGTGTACTTTAAATCTTTACAACTAAATACTCTCATTTCTATGCTCTAATTTCTATAACTAACTTCAACAACTCACTTGTAACGCACACTCTAAACACCTCAGAAACAACAAATTTTAATATTCAAGTTGAGGGCATATAACTAAGTTATATTGTAAGGTGTAAGATGTTATGTTGTGATCAAGGAAGTTAATTTACTGTAACTTTTGTTAAATCATTGTAATAAAAACCTAGTTCCAAACTAGGATAAAGACATATTCACTCTCCAGATCGTTCTTTAAGCTCATCACAGCCTCTCCCATTGGCACAGAGGTCTGATTCTCAGAATCAGACTCACTAACAGGCAGGCCGTCCAAATCGTCCACTGGACATCAGATTAACAGGGAGATTCGACCGCCGTACATAAGCCTAAGGTAAGACCTCTATTAAAATCCTCTATTAAAAAATGGGACTGTCTTGAGGGATAGCGCTCATTAGAGGAGTCACACACTTGGGGCTTAATTTTACAGACGGAGCTGTTATAGGGTTAGACCAGACTTTAACCAACCGACTTGCAATCGGGTCTGGCATCCACCTACAGTGATCTGTCAGCAGCAGAAGTCATTAATGTGTAGAAGCGAGTGCTGTGTTAGAGTCTCATAAAAATAGGAAATAGCAGGGAGTTAGTCCTCATAGAAGGGACAACCTCCAAAAATTGTAACTAACCGCTTGACCATTAGTGACCATTCGCGACATGGCGCCCATACGTGGGGCAGTGAGAAATAGGGATACTATTGGTAAGGCCCCTGTTTCATAAACTCACAATATCAACCAATATTGTAGTCCTGCCAAAGCCACGAACCCGCTTTAAAGACCCTGAGAGAGTTAAGTTCAGGCAACAAAGCCCTGTTTTAGGAGGTAAAATAGCTGGGAACGTCTTAGCCAAAAGAGCAAGCGATTTCTGGTTGGAAATACAGGGAACCATCGTAAAAAGGGACAGAGACGGGTAAACTGCAAGGGATTTGATCACTCCTATAGCTACTACCTTTAAGTTAATAAGCCTCTACCCACAGAGTTATCTGTTAGGACTAGATCCATTTGTGAGACAGGACTAGCCTATTCGAGATACCGCGATGATAGACCCAACCCGACAGGACCAGGTTCAGAGTACGGACCGCAGTAGTGGTGCCGTAATTCATAGAGAAGTTGACTCAGAAGACGTGGAAAGTGTCCATAGCTTCTTCAGGCCAACTGAGCGTCCGTGCCTCCCAGAGCAGTAGACATGCCTGTGGGGGACGGAAGAGTGATTCTGACTGTAGGAAAATTTGAAACAATGCCATTTGGTGAAGAAGACACGGTGGTATGGAACCCAGCAAATACAAAACTATTACATAAAGGAGGATTAGAGCGTACAAGAACGTTTTCCATTGTCCACTGAAAAAATTATGGCCAAGTAATGAGATTCACAGAAGGAAGGGAGCTTCAGGACAGAACAGTGGTACTTCAAAAGAACGATTTGGAACCAGCAGACACAGTGCAGCAGGTGCTACACGTAGCGTATTCATCCTGCTCACCAGGTTGGCCTCAGTCTGACCAGTATGCTTATCTTAGATCAGTATATGATGCCGCATTACAAGCCACTCCAGCTAATGTACAAACTATTATCACGCCAGTGTTTGGAGCTGCCCTGTTTGGCTTATCACGCTGTCACAGCCATGCGTGCACTCACTCGGACCATACAGCTAGACACAGAACATCGCTATATAGTAATATTTCTGCATAATAATCTTGGAAGAGCAGAAGAAGTAGGTGCAGAAGTATTTGCTAAGCTGTTATCTCAGCCTACAGCACCGCCATCGACAGCAGGAGGGGGCCTTATGATTATCCAGAGCCAATAAGCTTTACGGGTCAAGCTGACCAAGGAAGCTCCAATGATAAGATAACACATTACGGGGCTTATTCCTCTCTGAAGCACCCTATCCTGCACCAGCGTCAGAGCATATGTATGAGAATATGAGGGGTGATGTAAATTCTCAGGGCAGTTACATAGCCCCAGTCAACCCAGGGAGAGGCCTCATTCTTCCCTCTATTTCAGCAACGCGGAAAAAGCTTACTAGCCTAAACTACTCCACCTGGGGAATACTGGATGGTAGTGAACAGTTTAAAGTAACTGATGAGAAGCTAGCTAATATTACCCCTAAGGAAGTACTAGTAGTGTTCCATGAGGGACCGATTGGCTGCCCAGGAGGAGATCCTGCAGTTATAGAAATGTATGGCAAAGAGCGATGGACAGAAATTCAAGCTAAAGCTAAGAAACATGAGACTAGTCATGGTTGTCCAGTATATGTGCTGAGAGGCGTTCAATGTAAACCCTATGAGGAAATAGTAATAATTACGTTAGAAGCAGCTGACCCACTAGAAATCCACACGCTAGGCATGCAGCTATCTGAAGCCATGAAACATGCATATACACTGAACCCAAATCCAGGGAAGGGCCCTTATGTGGCCATAAGCCTAAGACCATTGACCATCGGCAATGGCCAGACCTACACCACAGCACAAACAGCTGCAGCGATAGCAGTACATTTCCCCTGGAGGGAGGTAGAAAACCCTGTCCTCACGCTGAGAGTTGGATCAGAACCAGAGGCAGTCCAGGTGGTTCAACAGACAGAAGATATATATAAGGGATGGAGATTAGACAATGACCTGTCCACAAACCATTCAAAAAGCTTAGGGCCATATGGAGAAGCCCGTGAAGCATTGGCAAGGACAGCAAATAAACAGCCAGTGGCACTGCATCCAGTAACCAGCCCACTAATAATTCCTCGGCAGGTAGAAAAGGCAGTCCCAAGCCCACGGGCATCCAGGCTGCGACTCGAATCAGAGCAGTGGTTAACGGGAAAAGACCCATTAGATTTAACAGGCATAACCATAGGTAGACTTAGAATAGATTTTACAGATGAACTCCTTTCAAAAGGAACAGGCACGTCAGAACCACAAGAGGGAGACTTTACACCACTTTTAATGTTCCATCAAGGGAGTTTGAGAATAGAGTCACCCTGTACAGCAGAGGTCAGAAAATACATAGGAAAGGCAGCATGGACTAATATTACAACCAAACTAGCAGAGCAGGAAAAAGGACCTGAAAGGCATGAGCTATATTTATACCGAGGACCACCGTTAGTCCAGATAATACCTGCGCTTTACATTGCTGTATTGGCGGACAACATAGATGATGTAGAAATGACAGAGGTGCTAAAGAGAGCATTATTTCATGCCCAAAAAGAAAAGTATCCAACAATAAGAATCAGATTAAGAACAGGCAAACAAAAGATAGCGGGTTTAAATGCTAAAGCCTTAGCACACAAAGTATGTAGTTGCTTACCTTGGGAGACGGGGTTAGACCAAGGCCCCCCTTATCGTATTTTAATGCTGACTGCCCACAACACACATGGGGAAGAGGGAGCAGCTATCATAGCAGAAAATTACAAAAATTATAAAGAGCAGAGAGACAAAGATGAACAGGAAGAGCCCCGCAGGAAAGGTGGGGATATCCCGCAGAAGGAAGGGAGAGCAGTAGCTATGTCGGTGACCTCGCCTAGAGTGGAGGAGCCATCTATACAAGTCCTACGAAAAGTTACATGGGATGAGGATAAGAGAGATTTAAACCCAGCTAGAGGAAAACGAAAAGGAGCAAAATCAGTAGCATTCAGAGGAGTAGATCCAAAAGCATATCCCTGTAAGCCACCAGTGTGGGAAACAGAGGATGGCTCCCTTTGTCCACTCACATGTTTTGAAGAATGGGAAGAGTTGTCCGACAGTGGAGAAGATGACATACCCTGGTATGCGGAGGAGTAGCAGAAAGAAGGGTCCTTCCTCATATTCCCTCCACCAGAGAAATAGGGGAATATTCTGGGGTGCCATTAACATGGAAAATGCCCAGATAGCCAGAGGCTGTGACTATTTTCGAGAGCGATGTATAGCACGTGATAAATCAGTGGAAAGATTTGCACAGAAGGAGTTAAAACAACTGCGAAAGGAGTTAGACACGTTGAAAAGTCATGTCACTGTAACAGACGGTTTAACGACAGGAAGTATGCTGCTCGCTCAATCTACCCCCACACTTCCTCTTAAGCCTAGTCTGCTGCATTTCGACCAAAATTCAACAAATTACATTGCAGGGCCCTCATGTTATACGCCTGAACACAATGGGCTAAAAATGATTGGGGACACGCCAATGCTGCCCCGACCGGCTGGAGGCCATAATGGAGACATTTTCAGTCCCTCACACTCCTATGCAAATAAATACATTCCACCAGGCGACTAGGGGGGCACCTTTAGCACCCGCACAGGCAGGGCCCTATAATATTAAAGTGGTCCCTAAAAGAAAAGAAGCAGAGGGGGACCTCCAGTATTTAAAAAGGCTAGCAGAAAGTGGTGTAAAAGGGACTTAATGTCTGACCCTTGGTTTAGTGACCAGCTGACCCTTAGAGAAAATATAATGAAGCCATCAGGATTAACTTTACAGGACCTGCTAGACACGGAGGTCGGTACACCCGGGAAAGATCATATGGACGATTTTATAGATAATTTGGTGGATAAAGTTACATCTAGAATATCTACACTATTTCAGGCCTTATCTATGCTAAGATCTAAAAACGCAACAATCCTGCATGAAGAGAGATTCCTTATGAAAATCCCGTCAGGATTACATTTATCATTAGGATGGAGGAGATGGAATGAACAAGAAAGAGCCACTCAGGTTGCAGTATATCAAGCCAAATCTCGAATAAATGCAGAGAAAAAGACAAAAAACGAAGAAAGGGCCCAGGAGGGCCCTTCAAGGAAGAATACAGAGACACGCGAAGCAAACAGATATCAGCTGCGTGCACGCGAGAGCCTGCGTGCACCAGTGAAAGAACTTCCGTATCAAAACATGAATCAGAGACAGAACCGCAGTCCAGATACACAAAGCAGAGAGCCAGGCAGGCCAAAAAGACCATGGGTTCAAAGGGAGCAATTTTTGGCCATGAGTCAGGCAGAAAGGGACAAACTCAGAAAAGAACAGGAGGATTACGACCGGAAATATCCCCGCACTCAGGGCAAATAGATATATAAACGAGAAGTCCACCGTATAGCATATCAGAAAGGGAAAAGATTGTATGCACAGGTTGAAGGACAAGAATATGCTGTAGATACAGGAGCAGATATAAGTGTGATAGCATATGACAAAGGGGAAAAAATGCCTGGAAAACAATGTGTAGTGCTGGCAGACGGTCACATGTACATAAAAATAGAAGGAAGCTGGGATCAGTAGTCGGGATTCAAGGAAGAGACAATTTGTTAGGGATACAAGATTTTCCATTAGCTGATGATGCGACCACCCAGAGTAGCTTGGATAGGAGAATATGATTTAGATGAACAAAAAGAAATGTGTTAGAACAAACTACTATAACTAACAAAATAAGATTAGCAGAAATACTCGACAAAGGAAGCTATGCAATGTTCAAGAATGACGTAGGCAAAGTCATAGATTTTGAATACACCATCAGAGGGGCTATGCCAGGAGTAGAAAGGCAATATCCGATTAAAAAGGAAGCTCTGACAGAAATTCTGACTACTTTAAAAGAATTGGAAGATTTAGGAGTAGTTAAGAGGGTAGCAGAGCCACCCTGTAGTATGCCCATTCAAGCTGTACCAAAAAAAGACATGACCTATCGAATGGTACAAAATCTCAGACAACTGAATAGATTATCAGTAAAAGATAAACGAATATTAATTAATCCACAGAAAGCGGTTCGAGGGACGAGTAATAGAAAGTTCAAAACAACTTTAGATTTGGCAAATGGATTTTGGAGTGTTCCCCTGGAAGAACTTAGTCAATTAAAGACATGTTTTACATTAGGAAATCAAGCTTATTGCTGGAAAAGAATCCCACAGGGATTTTCCAACTCTCCCAATGTTTTCCAGGGACTAGTAGAGGAGACTCTGTCAGGATTAGCAGTCGAAGTCTATATAGATGATATATATTTCTCTCATGACACAGAGGAGCAGCATTTAGATGTTTTGGAGCAAGTGATATGCAGGCTGACAAAGAGAGGTTTTAAAATAGGTTTAAAAAAGTGTGAAATAGGTGTCCCCTCAGTAAAATATTTGGGATTCATGATTAGCAAAGATGGGAGAGGCCTCACACCTGATTACATAGAAAATATTTCGCTTCCAAGAACAGCAGCACAGGCAGAGAGAGTTTTGGGTAGACTAGAATATGTGGCTAGTCACATACCGGGGTTTGCAGAGGAAGCTGTGCATCTGCACAAGTTAAAATCTGCACTGAGGAAGCGAGATCCGGTGACAGGAAGAACAAAACCACAGACTACAAGCTGCAGCAGAATACAATAGAAGAATTTAACAGACTTTTAAAATATTGTTTGATGAGCCAACGTACACTCGAAGAAAGAAAAATAGGAACCGCTTTAGCTATTTATCCCAAAATATCAGAGAGAGGAGGAAGTTTAGAAATTAGAAATGAAGGGAGTAAAAGACCCGCTCTGTATTACTCCACCTCCTTCACGCCAACTGAACAGCGATTCACAGAAACAGAGAAAACACTGCACACAGTGTTCAAGGCCTACAGAGTCCTGCGGGAATCGGGAATCCGTCAAGGATAGATGTGCACACTCCACACTTAATGCTTAGGAGGCCTCTAAGCAAACAGAAGAAGGGGCCCGAGCATTAGCTAGTAGGTGGGGAAAATGGGAAATGATTTTAACGGATGAATTATTTAATTTTGTGGGAACCACCCCAAAAGTCAAAAGGAAACAGGGCAAAACATTTTCAGCCACAAGTACTAATATTCACGGATGGAAGTAAAAAGTTAGATGAACAGTATGGTCAATGGGCCTTTATTGTAAAATGTCCCGAGGAAGAAGGATATATCAAAATTCAGGAAAAGCAACCGGGTCGGCACAAACAGCGGAGATAGAAGCAGTAGTTCATGCACTTAATTGGTTGCATTCAAAAAATTAATAGAGCAAGAATAATAACAGATTCTCAGTATGTATATAATGGATACACAGAAGACCTTCCTTATTGGGAAGCACGAGAATTCCAGAATTACAAAGGAAAGGATCTCAAACACAAAGATCAGTGGATAATAATCGCTGAGTTAATAAAAGGCAAGAATATAGACATGAGGCATGTAAAGAGCCACACAGGGAGGATGGGTCTAGAGTACGAAGGAAACGCGGAAGTGGATGATTTGGCACAAGCACGCTCACTGATGCACAACAAAGCATGTCTGTTACCACAAGCCTGGAAAACAGCACGTGGATGGATTATACCAGAAGAAGAGGCAGATTATTATCTGAACGAAATACATAAAGCTTTGGGGCATATAGGAGTGGCTAGAATGAATACGTGGCTAACTGATCAGGAAATACAAATACCAAAATGGAGGGAAAAAATGAAAATTATCAGGACAAGTTGCACAGAATGTGCGGATAAAGGCGGCACGCGGTCGGCTCAAACAAAGCATGACTTAATTCGAACTGACATACCAGGAAACCACTTTTCTGCAGATGTAGGTCAAGTGTCACAAGCTGGAGTAAGACAAAATAAACTGTTCCTTGTAATATTAGACAATGCAGGAGGAAATGGACAGGTTTATCCGATGAAGAGAGCAACAGGTATAGTAATAGCATCAAAAATAGCAGAATATATGACAGATAAAGACGCTCAGAGTTTGAGAATGGACAATGGAACTCACTTTAAAAACAGACACGTTATGAATTTATTGGAATCATTAGGAATACAAGCAGTATGGTCCATACCACATATGTCTAACACCAATGGCATTGCAGAACGAGCAGTCAGAACAGTGAAAGAATATATCCTTACAAACCTCGGAAAAGAATGGGATACTCCCTTAGGATTAATTAAAATTGCGAAACAACTTAGCTTACCTCATTTAAAGCGAGGAGCACAGAAGCCCACTAACAGGCCCGACCATGTCTTTCAGGTAGGAGACATCGTCTGGGTGAATCGTGGGCTTAAGGGACAAGAAAGAACAGTAAAACATTCTAACGAGGGAAAAGATAGGATCATCGCAATATCAGGTAATCTCGTGACTTTGAAAGATAAAGGGCACGTACACCTGAAACAGATTAGACCTTACCGAAAATGAAGAGACTGCTAGACCTTTGTGGATTAGCAAAGCCTACTGTTCCTGAGGGTCATAGGTCCCCTGAAGGAGAAACGTTCCTGCAAAGGGCTAAAGTAGGCACAGCAGGGACAGTAACTTGGGGAGATATGATAAACAGGGACATGGTTAAAACCCCTTTGTGTGTGACTAGAGGCCAAGTGATAATCTCTGGCATGGGAGAGGGCAACATATTTGTGGGAGTGTCAAAACCTGGACATTCGGAGAATGAATATGTAAGATGGAAAAGATATTTAGTGGGACAGTGCTGTTTATGCGAGCATCAGTGCTTCAACCAGGTGTGGCAAGGTATGAGACGCACTAGGCCTCAAAATCTGGCGCAGGCTCCTGTGACATTAGGACATAGAGAGCTTGCTAGCCAATACAAAGTAACAATATGTTCAAATTGTTGGGAAAAGAATTCTTCCTGGTACGATGTGTGCCGAATAGACCACTCTGGAGGAATGCCATGCAATTGCTGTAGAGCAGGAATATATGGCATCAAAGCATGTAATTCTGGACTGACACCCACTATGTATCACATGGGAGAGTTGTCTTATAGGTCAGGCCAGTACTACACCCTCCCTGAAGCATTGCACCTAATAGAAGAACAATGGGGAATACTAACTGAAATACAAGATAAAGGAAAAACAATTAAAAAGGAACTAGGAAAGTTTTTGGTGGAGAAGTGTCGACCTGGACTCCTTCCTGGAGCACCAGTAGGAACAATTAAAGGTATAAAAATAGCAGTAGAAGAGTTTAAAACCCATAACTCCTCCAATTCTGTATGACTGGGTCACAACTGGAACACAGCCAGAATCAGCAGCAGTCACCAAGCAAACAGTGACAGCTGAATTTAGTATAGCAGGAGCCAAAGGCCCAGTTAAAGCCGAAGTGAAGATAGGGATAATGACGGACCCCTGGGAGAGAATAGTGGGATTTTTATGTATCCCAGGCTAAAAGGACCCAGTGGGACCACAAAACTGAAGTGGGTGCCCCAGAACCCGAACACTCGTTAGCCAGCAGAGAGCTGTCCTCTGACCAGAGCCGTCCTTTATTATCCAGGGTAATACAGGCCATGGCTAGGGGTCATAACAATGTAATATAGCGAAAAAGAAGGAGCCGATGGATCCCCTCTCCCCTGGCCAAAATAGTAATATTAGGGCCCTTTGTGTTTTCCAGGGTTGAACTCAATAAGAAAACAAGGGGAGATAAGGATACCATTCAACCCAGGATGGAGAATGATTCTTGGTCTACAGCTGAGGTATCGTTAGAGACGAAGATAATAGAAGAGCAATTGCAGGAATTAATTGGTGATAGGAAAAGAACCCGAAGATGTAGGCGAGAATTTGCATGGTTAATTCTAGCTACCTTAATGGGGCTGTCCTTATGGGTAATATCTTACGGACAGGTCACAGAGTGGACTTTGTATAGACGGACCCAGACATATAAAGGAAATTTAACGTGGGTAGAATTCGAACTAGAATCATGGGTACTCCCAAACTGTATAAATAGGAGCGTAGACAATGCTACTACTTTGGCTAAATTATTGCATAACCTGTTAGGGGACAATGTTAATGTTACAGCTAAATTAAAACTAAAAAAATGGATGAACCGAGTGGCCAACCCGAACCAAACTGATGATGCCAAGAGGTGCACCCAGTCAAAGACGGACTGGCCATTTAAGAGAGAGAATTGTGAAATAGAATTCTGGCAGCCTATATTACAAGAACAAAGCTTAGAGCTTTCAGTGGTGCTGTGGTGCAAACTGTGGCGTCATAGAGGAAGTGGTCTGGTTTGCGTCACAGACATACATCACTCTCAAGCACACACAATCTTTTAAACTATAAAGAATACACATGGCGGTACCAAAATTGCACATGTGTGAATGACCAATGTCTTAGAATGGGCCATGATGATGTGGCCACCTCTAAGGGATTAGAAAAAATTAATGAGAAGTTTATTAAAATAGGGAAAGAAAGTACTTACTCTCATCCAGCTGATGTCTATTGGGAGCAGCAGTTTGTGGCTCCCTTTACCGAGCCTGATTCATTTGCTCCGCTGCCCAGACGTGATGCGAATAGTTGGGTAAAACTAATGTCAAAAACCACTAAAGAAAGACGAATAAAGAGGGGCGCCGAAAAATCACAAACACCATGCATATCAGTGTATAACTGTGAACAGAAGGGTTGTAACCTCAGAGATTTAACAATAAAAAATGTAGCTCTAAAAATTAGTTTCCCTTGGCTACTGTTTGCGTTCAAAGGGCACAAAAATGTGCATTGGATAATAAAAGAGTTAAATTATCGTCCTGAATTTCGGTCTATCAAAGCGATTAATATAACAGCACAGTTTTGTGTCCCTGGAACACCAGCACAAGGGGTTGACTTGAACCCATATGTAGGACTTCCAGGACAGGAACAAGAGGAGATAAAATGGTCAAAAAAGACAGAAAAGTATACTTTAGTTTTTAGGAATGTCCCCATATTTGGGAATAACGAATCTGAGTCATGGATGAATGAAAGGGATATTTCAGTGAATGGGTTTGGTCGCTGGTGGCATGTAATGAAAACTTGTATAGTACAACCAGCGTCTGATTCAACAGACTCTAAAGGTGTTTTGAGACGCTGGGGGAGTAACCCTTTTACTGCTACAGAGACTTTTCCCAAATATAGACTCAGAGGTGCGCCTGGCCGTAGTAACAAGGAACAATGGGATACAAACGAGTTAAAATTAGTACAAGAAATGATATATGGTATTAGGTGGGAGAATTCTAGCCTTCATTTTCGAATGGAACCGGTAGGATCTGATGACACACACTGGGCAAAGCTATTGGGAGATTGTAGTAGAAAGTATACAGATAAAGCACAGGGTTGGGATTATTATTTAAGTACATTTTGGACAGAACAGCTCCTGTCTCTCACATTAGGAGAAACAGATGATGGGGATATAACTAAATCAAAATTTGTCCCACCATATATTATCATTTACAGAAAAGAAAACGAAAACACAGCGGCAAAACAGATAGATATTACAGAATGTGGGTGCACGCTCCTATTTCCGACACGCCTGGTGCCCCTGGGCAGGGTACAGACTGGGCACATAGATGGATACATGAGAGAGGTTTAGACTTTAGTAAATCTACTGAGCAAAGGGGCTATGAATGGGAACAGGAGCGTTTGTACACCAGAATTCTAACAGTAGATAAATGGGAAAATGAGGCGATTGTTCAAGGAATTAGCCCATGGAGAGGTATGACACCGAGATATGGCCTGTTTTGGGATAAGGATGGACCAGGTGCGCCTGTGTCAACCCTTTTCAGTTAGATTGGACTATGAAAAGGCTAAATGGGAAATTAGTTAATGCAAGAGCAAGTAGCGTGTCTTTAGCAAAACTAATCTGATGCCCACAACAAGCATTGATCTCATGAAATATGGAAGGAGATGGGCGATAGCACGGGCTTTGTGTGGAAACCTTTTTGACATTGAATTGAATGCCAAACACTGGGTGCAACATGATTCAAGGATAGATAACCTAGATCAACCATGGGAAAATTGGAACCAATATCCCGATGCTGATATCCACCCTGACTGGCAGTTCCAGAAACATAGGGGTTGTGCACCTTTTTTCATGGCTCCGGATAAGATGCCCAGTTTCTGGGACACCGTGAAAGCTACAGTTTTTGTTTCCGCTGTGGCAATAGGAACAGTGGCCAAGGAAGGAGCTACAGCTGTAGCTGATGGAATAGTAATTGGGATCCAGTGGATAGTTGATAGCATTAATCATGCTTTTAATTGGCTATGGAAATTGATTAAATGGCCTCTAATAGTCATTTTATCAGTAATAGGGGCATTATTGACCCTCAGAATTTTGTGGGGGCTGGCAGGGTACTGCAGGGGTCACAAAGGGTTCACGGTGCTGTCACAGCCTCTGAAGAGACAGTGACGCATAAAGCGTTTGCAGCCCCTGGCATTTTAACACCTTTCTGAGTGAAGCGAGGTTACAGAAAGTTCAACGTGTAGACTGACTGGAAAAACAAATGAAGTCGGCACCTATAGATCATATATATATAATTTTTTTTTTTTTTTTTTTTTTTCGTGTGTGTTCTTGAGAAGGAAAAAAAAAAAAAAAAAAAAAAGACACCATCCGGTGTAATTTCTTTATAAATTGCAGCACAAAGCCTCAATAGCACACGGCGGAGTCATCACCTGCCAGCCACTATGGAAAATGCTACTGATGAGACCACCAGTTCATATTCACCAACTTCTGAGAATGGCACGTCCGCTGCTGGAAGCCCTGTCCTCGACCCTACCGGAGAGCCTGTGATTATGGTAGGACTAATTGTTATTTCTGCTGTCATGAGCAGCTTTGCTCTGACGGCCGAGGATTATCATCTGAGGAAATGGGTTGTCTGCAGTTTCATCATCGCTACAGTTAACGTTCTGAAATGGCATTATGTAAAACCTTTCTTTTGGAATACATCCATTTTCTTTTTGGCCATGGCAGTAAAGGAGGTACAATTTAAGTTTTGGGCCCCTTTTATGATGGGTCTAGGAGGACTCTCAATATTCTCGAGTTTGACAGACCTGTTTTTGCATGAATATTGGACTCTTATAATAGATGTGGGCATAGGCTTCATTATAATTATGGCGGTTCTTCTGTACGGCTTGTTTTTACTCAGCGATATGGCGGTCTCTATGCCCACGGTCACAGGCTCTTGGCGTCAGAGACATTTTCTTCATCTCTATGCTGAATGGGCTGCCTTACTGGTGGTCAGCTTGGTCACCAGGTGGCTTAATTTTGACCCCATAATGTTTGTTACTGCTTATATTTATTTTTCAGTCGGACGAGGGGCAAAAACCCGGTTTGGGCAACGCCCGCTGCCTCCGCTGCCGTCCGGGAGGGGTTCCACTGATAATCTGGGTTAAACCCCACTCTACCCCTGTCTGTGCTGTTTGTCTCCTTGCTGACCCATATATGGATGTAGAAGTAGGACCAGCTACCCAATATCTTACAATTGAGAGACCTCGCTGTACCCTCAGGTTGACTGTGGAGCCTCTTCCGGGCCAGAGGGGGACGGCAGGAACACAAGCTCAGATGTACATCAGCCCATGGAAAGTACTTCGTCCACCTACGGACATTCCGGGGACATCTCCTCCGATAGCAGAGACTGGAATCCGAGAGATGCGCTGGGGGAACACAACGAGCAACACCTCAGGACTGCGGCTAGCGGTTTACTCTCCCTCGGAGTAGAGTATGTCTGGGACCAACGGTTGGGGGCACTCCGGGAGTCCTCGGAGACGCAGGACCAGCTCCCCCCAATAGAGGGCGGTATGGAGGGACCAGACGGGTTGACCCCTGATGGCCCTCTTCTCCTCCATGCTACTGAGGACCCAGACTATGCTACTGTACTGTCCACGGCTGTTGTTCCCACTGTTGCTGTGTATCCTGTTTACCCCACTGTGGTCCTGACTAGACCCTCTCCTTCATGGGAGGACAATGGGCAGGCTATATACACCCCCGCCGCAAGGCATTACTTTATTGATAAAAATGTTAATACAAGTTTTTATGAGATAGGACGGGGCTCAAAAGGATTACGGAAGCTGACCAACAACAATTTAAATTGTAAACCTCATAATTGGAGAAGAATCACTCATGTGCGTTTCGGACATGTAGATAAGGTGGATTTTGCTCACCGTCCACCGTTCTCTGAGGTCCAGAGACTGTGGGGGTTGGGAGCCACACAAATCTGGCCCACTCAGCCACACCGCGGAATTTGGACCGGGGAGCCGAGGGTGCGGCTCCCAGTAACTGTGACCATATATACAATACCTGACTATCAGAGATTGGGACCATTGACTTTTGCCCTGGTACATTCAAATATAATAGGATCGTCTGACTTTGTACTCCTGACCCATGGAGTTTACTATAGACCAAAATAAGAAGGGATGGCTGGACCTGCTCTATGTGCATATATGCTTTTACTGTGCCTATCTTCTATCTACTGCTTGCTTTAGGGCTCTCCCAATGGTTGGAACCAGGAAGGAGACCATCCGTTGGAGTGCGAATGCTCCGATGCTTGGATGAATGGAGAAGACTCGAGTTTGTAATTGATCACGGCTACCCCTACGACAGTGGGGATGACGACCTTTTGGATGGAGAAGGAGCAGAGAGCCAAGCTGCCGCTTGGGACCCCTGGATAGAGCCCGAGGGTGCTGCAATGGTTCCTGACCCTCAACGACCATGGAGTAGCTTTTATCCCGCCACGCACTTTTCTTGTTTGTGTGCCCTCCTCTTACGATGCAGAACTATTCAGGCAGAGATGTTTTGATGCAGCTATGTCCCGCTTGATTGAGCGGGAGCTTGAAAGAACAAGGGCCTATGCATTCATGGCAATGGTGAATAGACTGGACAGTCAGGAACACTCGGATAATGACTCTAACGACGATAACCTCGAGGGACTTTTTGACAACCCTCTACCACCACTGCCTGATATTATGGGTAACCTTCAGATGCAGGACGACTCCTTGGAGAACGCCTCGGCCCTCGAACTTCCAGAGGGGGATGTAGTGAATACGGAAGATTAAGTGGAACTTCGAGGACCAAGGAGGACAGATCCACACGGAAACTGTGTTAAAAGTGAAGACTAGTAAATAATTAAAAATAATGAGTAAAATGCTTAAGAGTAATGTCAGAGTTAAATGTATTTCAATGATGTTTTGGAAGTGTGAAAGAAAATGTTTTATGCAAAATGCAAAATGTTTTAAGTGTAAAAGACAACCAGGAGTTAAAGTTAAGTAGGCCTAGAATCAGCAGGTTAGAATATAGGTCAAATTTTGTCTGTGAGCAGAGAACAGGAAGTCATGACATGCAGTGACACACACAGAGTTTTGGACTATAAATACACACAAAGCTCACAAAGACAGGTCACAGAAGTTTACAGAAGACCCAGTGTCCTACTTACAAGAGTTCACAGTGACACACACACCCTGTCCAGATGGTATAAAAGGAAGACTTGAGACTAAGACAAATGGGTCTTGCTGCCTACTTTGATTCAAGGACAATCCTGTATCAAAGCTAGAACACATAAACCCCACTTGCTCTTTCTTCTAAACTCTTTCTTCTAAACTCTGTATCACTTGTTGTGTTAAAGTCTTCCCGAAGGAATTCACAGAAGGGTTAAAGCTTTGGTTTGGGTTGAATCTGAAGACGATAAGACTTTTGTGTTCTTTGTGGGTGTTATAGGGTTAAACAGTCTTCCCACGGAGCCTAAAAACTTGAGTTTGGGTTGAATCTGAACACGATAAGACTTTTGTGTTCTTTGTGTGTGTTAAACAGTCTTCCCGAAGGATGGAGCCTAAAAACTTCGGTTTGGGTTGAATCTATAAGACTTTTGTGTTCTTTGTGTGTGTTAAACAGTCTTCCCGAAGGAATTGAATTTCCGGGTAGGGTTAAACAGTCTTCCCCACGGAGCCTAAAAACTGGTTTGGGTTGAATCTGAAGACGATAAGACTTTTGTGTTCTTTGTGTGTGTTAAACAGTCTTCCCGAAGGAATTGAATTTCCGGTAGGGTTAAACAGTCTTCCCCACGGAGCCTAAAAACTTCGGTTTGGGTTGAATCTGAAGACGATAAGACTTTTGTGTTCTTTGTGTGTGTTAAACAGTCTTCCCCGAAGGAATTGAATTTCCGGGTAGGGTTAAACAGTCTTCCCCACGGAGCCTAAAAACTTCGGTTTGGGTTGAATCTGAAGACGATAAGACTTTTGTGTTCTTTGTGTGTGTTAAACAGTCTTCCCCGAAGGAATTGAATTTCCGGGTAGGGTTAAACAGTCTTCCCCACGGAGCCTAAAAACTTCGGTTTGGGTTGAATCTGAAGACGATAAGACTTTTGTGTTCTTTGTGTGTGTTAAACAGTCTTCCCCGAAGGAATTGAATTTCCGGGTAGGGTTAAACAGTCTTCCCCACGGAGCCTAAAAACTTCGGTTTGGGTTGAATCTGAAGACGATAAGACTTTTGTGTACTTTAAATCTTTACAACTAAATACTCTCATTTCTATGCTCTAATTTCTATAACTAACTTCAACAACTCACTTGTAACGCACACTCTAAACACCTCAGAAACAACAAATTTTAATATTCAAGTTGAGGGCATATAACTAAGTTATATTGTAAGGTGTAAGATGTTATGTTGTGATCAAGGAAGTTAATTTACTGTAACTTTTGTTAAATCATTGTAATAAAAACCTAGTTCCAAACTAGGATAAAGACATATTCACTCTCCAGATCGTTCTTTAAGCTCATCACAGCCTCTCCCATTGGCACAGAGGTCTGATTCTCAGAATCAGACTCACTAACAGGCAGGCCGTCCAAATCGTCCACTGGACATCAGATTAACAGGGAGATTCGACCGCCGTACATAAGCCTAAGGTAAGACCTCTATTAAAATCCTCTATTAAAAAATGGGACTGTCTTGAGGGATAGCGCTCATTAGAGGAGTCACACACTTGGGGCTTAATTTTACAGACGGAGCTGTTATAGGGTTAGACCAGACTTTAACCAACCGACTTGCAATCGGGTCTGGCATCCACCTACAGTGATCTGTCAGCAGCAGAAGTCATTAATGTGTAGAAGCGAGTGCTGTGTTAGAGTCTCATAAAAATAGGAAATAGCAGGGAGTTAGTCCTCATAGAAGGGACAACCTCCAAAAAATTGTAACTAACCGCTTGACCATTAGTGACCATTCGCGACAGTTCCCTCGGCAACACAATGTCTTATTTGAGATTCAAATCAGCGTCTCGGTGCGTTTTCAATGTTTTCACAGTAAGGAGGAATCACAAATTAGTTTGTTCAGTTTGACGGCTTTGAGAGGTAAAAGCTAATAACAAGCAAGTGCTTAGACTGAAAACTGCTTTTATCATCTCACAAAGGCACAGTGGCCTGTATTTGCCTTCTTTTGCTCTGTTTAAGTGTCCTTGAGAAAGACTGACTCCCTGCTAGATCCAAAGAAAGAGTTTTGATGCAGACACTTTCTTTTATAAACAATATGCACTTGACATCATGTGTCAAAAAATAATTGAATATAGAAAAACAGCATCTAAAGCAACTAGTCTGTACATTATAAATGCAAAAGAAACAATTTCCATCCAAAACAATCCAGTGGATCTCTAACTTCCATTTGTTACTCGTTATGTGAGTTTATAAAATGCAGAGACAATTTAAGGATTAACATAAACTTTCACAACTGTTCAAAGCTGCATTAGCCAAGAACTCCTCCTTGGGTTTGTTTAGATGCCTTTGGTCCACTTAGGGTTTCCATTAATGAACCGTAACAAAGTTCGGTTGGAAGCGCTCCAAGACCACACCATCGTCCATCTGAACCGCACCAAACATAACAGGTGTGATCGGACTCAAAAATGTTTTCTGCATTTATGTGACATCCACTAAATGATAACAGAAGAATATCAGAACTACAGTATTAATCAGAAAATCACAGTTTGTTTCATACAGCGGCATTACGTGACGGGGTCATTTAATTGGCCTTAGTACGATGACTCTCACATGTTTGTTTTCGGTGCCCAGACAGTGTGTGCAGTTTCTTTCATTCTTTGAACAGTGCTTTATCTCACAAGTCAGTGGCTGCCATGGTCTGACCACTCCTTTGAACTGGCTGACCCCCACTGACTTGGCAACACCTGGTTCCAAACATGAAAAATACAACATTTGGTCAGAGAAAAAATATCAAAGTGATGATGAGGTCATACAATGAGATGAAAGCTTCTCCAGAATAAGAAAGCACAGTTGGAAGGATTGTGTTGGCCTTGGCCATGCACCAAAAAGTTGTTGGTGTCAACCCCACGTTGAAGGACACATTTTGGGGTTTGTAGTATTGTGACTATTATAAGATTAGTGTATGTTCTATAGACAACTATAGGCAGTGATCCTCTGGCAACAAAGTTAATCAGAAAAACAAAACATATTAAGTAGACCAAAGACCACAAGTTACCAAAATAATAGACTTTCTTCATGTGGTTTTGGCAAATGGCAAGCAGCCAACCTCTGTGTGCTGTCGGTGAGAGGGTAGAACTCAATAGTGAGCGGCTATTTATTGCAGTTCAGAACAAAGCAAACTGACTGCACCTGTGCACCAGGTGGACAATTGATTTTATTATAACGCAATATATGTTTATATAAATTCAGATAAAATAAATCAAATGACTTTTCAGAATGTCAAAACCACTGTATAAACCTGCGGCTCATGTTCTTGTCTGAGTGAGTTTGTTAAATCAAATTAAATAATTGATAATGAGAGCCTATTAACATTTTCACGGGTAATTGATAAAGCAATTAGCCATCTGTTAATGAAGCACATCTTTTAGCACATGCCCACTGGAGTAATATTACACACTGGCAAAGATCATATTCGCAGAAGGTTGACTTTTCTACAGTGTGTGCATTTTCTCACCTCAGTGTGCGAGCTGGCCATGTGTTGACCCAGCAAGTCCTTGGCTTATGAGTTTCCACGTGCCAGGTAGCGCCATCTGTTTAGCCCAGTTTTGGGGTTCGTGGTGTTTTAATCGAGATGGTAGTGGTGTCTAAACAGAACGGTTCCCTCACCTGTGACTGAGCCATCTGACGACAGTATTTAACACCCGCAATGTCATTGAACTCCTACCTGTGCTGTAGTGCTTAGTCATGATCCTTAATGGAGTTTTATTTAGCATCATTTTGTTTTTCCTGGTGTTTAAAGAGTCTGAAGGGAAAACAAGAGGTGCAGTAATGGTCTTAAAGTGAATTCATCACTGTCAGTCGTAAATGATGGTAAACGCTTTTCAAGAACTAAACTAAACAACAAACTTTCAAGCTTTGACCAACTGCTAGTTAGTTTTTATATTAGTATGTATTAGTATGCATTTTGAGTTTATTATTGAATCTTTGTTTGTTTGTTTGTTTGTTTGTTTTGTTTTTTTGTATGCAGAAATTGTAAAAGTTGTATTGAGCATGCTCTATCTTTTACTTTAAGAGGCCGGTGTTTACTGTATTTAGACTTTCCTACCTGGCAACCCAGACCATTTTAACTTTCTTAGCGAATAGAACCCAGCCTCCACCGAGCTCAATAAGACCTGACCAATTATAACGTTATCCGTTGTCTTTAAGGTACTGCCCTTGAAGGTATATATAGTATGTGTCTATCTAATTGTCTTCACTTTAGCTGATGTGCTGACAGCACTGTTCACAGCGAGCTCACTCAGTTAGCTTACGATTAACTGACAAAACTTTACTTAACTCAGTAAACACAACATTTTCAGCACACATCAAAAGCACAGTTTAAAGCTGCTCTCTGCCTTGTTGGCCTTTTAACACATATCATGCTTTATATAAATACTTTGGTCAAATTTCTATCTGTTCAAAAATTTAAAAAGGTTTATGGTAGTCCATTGGCATTTAATTTAAAAAATCTGCTTTTGGAAAGGTCAGGAACAAACCAGAATTACACTAGAAAAGGACACTAGCCAAATGGGAATTAAAAGGAAGTTGTTGAAAATTGACCAGGAGGTTTGGTCATAATTAATTAGGCCTTTTCGAAAAAATGTGTCTAATTAAAACAAACTTTGTCTTCTTTTGGTTCTAATACAGACTCTGCAACTGCTCTGTCCCTTCTTTTCTGTGACAATAACCATTTCTCTTTACGAGAACTAAAAAATAGAATTGCATCCAACCAAATTGACAAAATACCACTCAGCTCTATCCTGTTTCTAAGAAAGCTCCGCAATCACAACACACCTAAACCACAAGTGCACTTGTTGATCTGAAAACTATTTCCTTCCTCATCTCAAGCCAGATTGGGCCCTGTTCTTGAGGTACATATGTTTCTGGAAGTATAGCAACATTTGCAGTTGTGTTAGACGTGCCAACCTCTACCTCCTTCAGAGGCTATTTACTGTATAAGGTGTCATCATGACTCTATAAAACTTTTGGATTACTTATAATTGCTTTTTGTAGTTGCTGACACTCTCAGACAGGAAATCACATAAAACTAATGAATGGTGAACATAAAGAAGTTGTAATCCATCTTTCTGGATAAAATGGACGTTTTGTTAATAATTTTCTGTAACCTATACTCTCTTCATGTCAGATTTTCTCCTCACCTTTTTATCTTTTCTCCATTTTGTCCTTCCTTCTAATCTTCCCGTGTCTTCTCCAAAATTCTTCCTCCTCCTCACCTCAGGCGGCCAATTAATTTAGCCCGGCGCTAATTCCTCATGAGTGCCATTTAGTGGCAGCTCCATGGGAGGATCCATAAGGATTTAATGTGTTTATTAAAAGTTTGACTGCCGGTCGATGGGGACTGTGTTCTCCCTGGGGCCTGCTTTCAGTCACTATCAGCAGGACAATGTTCCTCCGGGCTACTGCTTAGTCAATGATTTTCAATATTTCAGACATGTTTTGACGGCTGAAGTAAAGGAGACAGAGATGAGATATTTTAACAGCAAACAAATGATGGATGGGTTCAAGAAAAAAGCTTTGTGAAATGATTGTTTTCTCATTGTCTGTGGTCACAGAAGTAAGCCACAAAGAGTGAAGTGTTTTGATCTTGTTTTTCTGTTGTACTCCATTTGCAATCAGGCTGTATTTAGGTTCTTGGCCCTGGTTCAGTGATGATCTTATGTGAGTTAAAACTTTAGCATTCACCTTTTGCCACTGTCTTTAAAAGAACGCTGCTGTTGCCAAGAATAAATCCATTAACAGAATCCCGCTGTCTTCGTGGCTTAGTTTGATAATCTTTTATGTGATGTGGGTATAGATATATTGGCTTTTTTGGTAAATATGCAGTATGTTGACAGACTTACATTGTCCATGGCCACTCCCCACTCCCCCCCACTATCTCTAGCCAAGAAAAGCAAAAAGAACTTGGTTTGCAAGTATTATAAAATGATCCATGATCCAGGGGCAGGTACTTTAAGTGAATACCTGGTCAGTGATTGGATTTATTGCCACAGTTTAATCCAATCATGTTGTTTACATTTGTAATGATAAAACGGTTGCTACATCTCCAAACCTAAAACACGACAAACCTGACACTACTTCCACCTCATTAGACACACTGTCTGAACAGGCCACGGTTTAAACGCAAATACATCGCTGTGGTAAAACATTTACCAAAAACATGAAAGACATGAAAAGACATACCTCTGACACCTTCTGCCTTCATTAAGGGCTGTCAGTGTTGTCAATGCCATTATAATGCTGTCAATTTAAACATTTTGGTTTGATTCCATAAATCAGTTCTTCACATAATCCTTAAGTCACTTTTTACGTGAGCATTATAGACAGCTCCAAGAAACGTTTAAGGAGCAACTGTTCAAAATAAAAATGAATAAATGCTTTTTCTTTTCTTATTTTATGAAAAAATGATTCTCACTGTTGTTATTTCAAGCTTAATCTTTGCCGTTTCTCTAAAAGTCTTTCCCCATTCATTAGTATGCATCTGTCTCTTATGTTCGGTCTTTGCCACCATTAAACTCAACTAATGACCTTGGCCCTAGTGAGAAGACCTTTCTGTGAAATATTACCCACAAGGAGACAGTTTGTCAAAGACTGGGCAGGAAGTTGGCACAACTTCAAGACAAGCCCAGATATCAATGAGGCACAGATCCAAAAGAACCGGCAGAGCTGAGCAGACCAGGCAGAGAGAAAACCATTCTCAAGGCAAAAAGGGAACTATTAATATTTCTATAAGAAGACTATTCACTGTGTTCCCTATGGGTTTCTTATGTGGTTTAGCATTGGGTGGAATTTATTTTACATATAGTTTGTGATAGTTCATCTTCTATATGTATTCCATCACATATTTTACATTCAGGTCCAAAAGTAGTATTATAAAACTGTTGCTTTAGCTGCTGCTGTGCTGAATTTTCCCTCTATCTGGCCACAAAATATTCACTGTCTCTCTTGGCACAAACAAAACAGTTCGATGTTTACAGTCTTTGAGGTCCGCTGCACATTCAAAGTGAACAGTTGTTATTGCAGACACCTCTTTAGGGGACAGCTGTGGCATAAAATATACATAATGCTCCATGTGACCAAACAGTTGTAGCCTGTTTATGCATTGGAAATAAAAACAGGCGAGGAATGAGTCCACTGTGATGTGTGAATGTCTAAACCAAATTCAGTTTCTCTTTTCTTTATTCTGCACTTTTATGGTTGACTGAATTAAAAAGATAAATGTAAAAGCAGTTCCACAAGCTTAAGATCATACTCTTATTATTTGTACCTTAAGATCCAAAGGTGATTTAAAGGTGCATTGTGTAAAATGCTACAATAACAGTTGAACATAATGGAAAGCATCAGACTGTATTATTATTTAAAAACAATAACATTTTGTTCATGTACAACTTCATAAAACCTAGTGGAAGAAGCCATTTTAGTTCCATTACTTCCTGTTCCTGGTTTTACGACAAACTGAGCAATGCAGGAGAAGAAGGACACTTGTTTTTCTTTTTGAGCACAAACTCTTGTATGAAGGTTAAAGACAAAAGTATATGGTATGGTGTGGTTCATTCCTTGGTAATTCAGTTTCTGAATATGAAAAAGCATTTATTTTTCCATTATTATATATTTTTTCCGTTTTAAACCCAACAAAATGTAATAAATAAAAATAACAATGTTTTGATTGTGTAATACCTGTTTATTTAATATCACATAACTGTGGCTGGTGTAAAGTGTGTCCACATCGAGAGTAATGGCGGTGGCTTGAAAAGAAGGCACTTTTTTCTGCAACTGAATTTTACCAGACTAAGCACTAATGAAAACATAAGAGCAAAGTCTATATTGTCTATTCCACTCAATACTGAGAGTGTTAGTTGTGAGGAGCACATGTACTTACAGCATGTACTGAAGGTGGCACATTGTAAACTATGACCCAGTGCAAACAAACCAAAGAGAGGGCATCAAGTAATGCTATTCTCTATTACCACAATTCTACACATACAGTACAGTCTGTTACAAGAGCACTGAGCTGCTGCCATCTATGCACCATTACCTCACGGGCCAATTTGCATTTGTGTATACAATAAAGTTTAACTAAATATTCAAATATGGATATGATTTTTTTCCTTTTTGTGAATTTCCATTTTTGGTTTAAAAGAGAAATTATTTCTTATTTAGATTTGAATCAGAATAATAACATAATCCATACACAGTTAAGGACATTAATAACCATCAGAGCTATTTCCACTGGGTTTGTTCAAAGACAACATGTCCCTTCAAGGCTACCATAGCTGTTCACATGCTCTATAAAGGAGGAATGTGAGCCGCTGAATTGCAGTCTGCAGTTTTGAAACAAGATAGACACTAAAGAGGGCAAAAAAAAACCTACACATCTACCATTTAAACAGTCATTCATTTATCAACATTTTAATCTTGACCTATTTTCATCTAAAGTTTATATGATTTGTTTCTGACTTTACCAACCTGCAGTTAATGCTCTTGCAATCTGCACACTCACTGCCAATTTACATTAACACAAGCTCATATTTACAGCCCAACTGACAAAACCAGAGGTAAATGAGCCAGGAAATGAAATGCTATCCCCACATTCACAGCAGCTAACACACCATTTCTCACAACACCTTTTATGATGCAATGCAAACAGTACTGCACTCGGAAACCATTTTGTTTGAGTTGACAGTTTCACAAAGCGTCTCACTGGAAAACCATGAGCACACCGGGAAAATTGTTCCTAAGAGGTTTAGATCCAGCCACACGCTCCAGACATCTGGAGAGTCATCATATTTGGAGAAACCATTTCACGGTCTGTTTCGTCAAAAAATCTAATTCACCTGCCGTCCTGCTCTGATATATACAGAGTCTCCTGCTTAAACAACATGCACACAAACATCCACACATGGGCAACATACTGAACACAAGCTGTACATTTGTCAAACTTCATTTCAAAATCCATTCACAAGTCTTCACTCATTTATAAACAGCACACAGCATGATATTCCATGGATTTGTTCTCTCATTGCTGAGTGCTTGGATTTGCACTGAATACGTCTACAGTGCTTGGTTTGGGTGCAATACTAATCAATGCTGCAAGTCCAATCAAAAAAGCATCTAGCAATTTGACAAAGACAAGTCACTGAGACAGAATAAAAGTGTTTGGGTTGTGTACTAAGTGCATAGTCCAAGTTGAAATGATAGTGAATAGCTGTTATTTTTCTTTTTAAGGAATTTTTACCACTACATACAGTACAATACATACAAACAGCCACTTATCAGGTCAAGGGCTCACAGTGGACTCCAGCTGTTAACCTAATATTTGTAGAGCGCTAAAGAGGAGGCGACAGGGAGGTTAAGTGGGAATGTGAGATCTCTGTCAAAAGCGCTTTGAGTGCTAGGTGGAAAAGCACTATATAAATAAAAAAATGTTAATAAAAAAAAAACAATCTAGCAGAAGTACAGTATATCTCTTCACCACAGCGGAGCTTAATATCATATCAACTATCATAACTAAATCCAGACGCTTCTGGATTGTATGTTTATTTTATACAAACAGTTGGTGTTTGTGGATTCAAGAAAATCTTACGGTGCTGATCCAGCGGCAGAATAAACTGCCACAGGATACAATTGTAGGCCTACAGCCGTTCAGAAAATGAGGGGCTGTACCACCTGACGCAGAATAAACATTGCATAAAGCTAAACTCAGAGAAAAGTTTACAACTAGTAGAAGATAATTTCCCTGTAAAGACAATCCAGACCCATTTCAATTCACAAAATGAACGGGTTTGGTTGGCCAGGCTACATCTAACCCACCTTGTTCTGTGGAATTAACAATGTGTTCATGTGTCTCACTCTACATTGTCAAACATGGGATAAAACAAGATGATGTATGGCGTTTAAAACCTGTGTATTATGCACACGGTTTCTGCTTCTGCATACACACTCTTACACAGACTCAAACTCTGCTGACGCACTAATGGATTTTTAATTTGAACTGTTCTTAGGACAGCAATTCAGATCTTTTCCCCATGTCGCACTTTGTTAAATAAACATTGGCCACAAAGGATGGATAGCTTGTTATTGGAGTAATTACATCGAGTAATAATTATTTTCAATCCTCTTCTGTTTAGTGAGGGTTTGCTGAAGTAGTTTATTTGTTGTTGTCAGCATGACTTGCCTTTTGTAGCAATTATCATCACTGCCTCTGTGGCATTTATAAATGTAGCAGTTTAACCGGGACAACAACACCTGAATAGAGCAGTGACGATTCACCTGAACCTTTAACGTCTCTCAAATCAGGAGTCACTCTGTCCTTTCGGAGTTATTGACGGTCAGAATAGAACAGACTGGTCCATCAGGTTTGGTTTCAGGTCAAACTCCTCCCTCTAGAGGTAAAGCTCAGCTCTCAGTTGATCTCAGAATTGATAAATTCTTTTGGAATTAGGGCTGAAACAATTTCACCTTAAAAACTGAGTCCAGATGCTTTTCCTTTAACCTTTTCTTGAAGATGACCTGGATGACTGAGAACCTTGACCTTCCCAAAAAGTACAGTTTTATTATATCTACTTCCAGAAATTTTGTAAAAGTTGGATATTTTGCTGAACAAA
This sequence comes from Neodontobutis hainanensis, assembly GCA_024349245.1. Lineage (NCBI taxonomy): Eukaryota > Metazoa > Chordata > Actinopteri > Gobiiformes > Odontobutidae > Neodontobutis > Neodontobutis hainanensis. Next base: position 7,624,402 of record JALDNG010000041.1, read on the forward strand.
TATATTTTTCTTCTTGTCAATTGAATAAAAAATAAAAAAATATTTTGGAGCTGAATAGTTTAATTAGCTGACATTTACTTAATTTAAGTCATATGTGTGTTTCACATGAGTGACTCGAAAGCCTTCAGCAACAGCAGCTGACCTGACAACGGTGATAAAATCTCAGTGACATGAAATAAAACTGAGCTGTGCAGTTTATTTGGCAAATGTTTTCCAAATTAAACATTTTCTATGAACATTGCAAATCAACACTTGTATTTAAACTGAAAATTCTCCGCTGTAAGCCACATTTCCTCTTCTTTCGCCTTTTTTATAAAACACTTGTGGTGCATTGTGGGTAGAGAAAGGCCACAGAGGATTCACAGATGCATCCTGGGTATTTTAGCCAAATGGAGGACTTGGTCCATGGGAGGAAGTGGGATTTGAAACCAAATGAAACACAACGACATGGCATTGCCTACAACTAAAATAAAATACCTGGCTTCCTTCAACCAAACCCCAAATGGATTTCAAAATAAGACAATACGCTTACATATACTGTAGATATTCTTAGATGTGTTTATTTTACTTCCCATTTAATGTCAACCCTGTCTAAAATTTATCCAAAGATGTTTCCAGAAAGGCTAAACCAAGGATTTTCCCAGAGGAGCTGTGATTTTGAATTCCAATGCAAAGTTGACATTTTATTTCTGAAGTGGCTATAAGACAAAGGAAAGTGGTTTGACTTACAGAACAAAGCAACTTCAGACATAAAAAACAGCTACAGTGACATTTTGCTTGCTCAGTTGTGAGCCCACACTTACCTTTATCCTTCTGCCTCACATCTTGAAGGTCAGTAAAAGTTTTTTTTTTTGGCTAGTTTGGCTTCAGTATTTGCCCCCAAACAGGTCACAATTACCTTACAATATTATACAGTTATTTACAAACTCTTCGAACTACACCCCTACATAAGATAAGAGGAGAGTTGTATTGAGTTTGACACAGCGCTTCTTAAAAACAAAACTTCCATGAATGGAGCATTTGTAGGTGCTGCTCAAGATCATGTCTAATAGTTTTTTTTTTCACTGATTTACCAGAGATCAGGCCTGCTTTACTTTACATTCCAACAACAGGATCTTGACACAGAGCCAGTACCACTGTGCTCCAGCAAATGTGCACGGCTCCGGTGAATGTGCACACTTTACTTTTAAATTCTGAAATAAGAAACAGCATCCTTGCTATGTGAAATTAATTATATCCAAATAAAGTTTATATGTTTTTAGAGAGAAATAAAGTGTCTTTATTATATATATATATATATATATATATATATATATATATATATATATAGCAATATCAAACACACATTAATTTAGTTTATCCCCTCTGTGTGGGTCACCTTTGAGTCATGTCTCCAGAATGTGCTTACGGCAGAGTCAGAGCTGGCTCAGGGCATAGTTCATTTTTGGCGCAACACACGCAATGTTCAGCCTTAATTTTGAACGCACTCAAGCTTTATGAATGAGGCCCCAGAACCTGGCGCCACAAGAACAGTGGAATTTTTTTAGCACAACGTATTACTTGCACTAGTGTACAATACATAGGCCTACATTAAGTATATGCGCATCACTTTAGAATACAAGTATTTTTTAAACATTTTAGTGGATTTTGTCCATCCATTCAGGTCTGTGAAGGTTCTCAGTCATCCAGGACATCTTGAAGAAAAAGTTAAAGCAAAGCACCTGGACTCAATCTTCAAAGTAAAGATGTTTTGTTTCTTAAATCCAAGAGACTTTTCCCATTCTGACATGGGGTTTGACCTAAAACTAACTCTGATTGGACCAGGCTGTTCTGGTCTCATAGCTGTTTCCTTGAAAGGGCAGTGTGACTCCTGATGTGAGAGTCGTTTATGTTGAACTCAGAAAGGAAAAACTCAGAGTCTGGAGCCATGCTTTGGTCCAATGCCTATCTTTTTCTTCGAGGTGAGAACACACTTATCATTTTACCAGCAGCCAGACATCCACAAAGCCAGGAGGTAACCCGGCTCAGAGCCAGGCCACAGCTGATCAAACTCCAGCCAACTGCCAGATAGAAACCCACAGCCACGAGTCGCTGAACCAGACAGACTTCACCAAACTGCCACCCATCTGTCAGCCACGCAGCCAACAGGAAGTCAGCAGGGCGACCTGGATGAATCAGATCCAGGACATTTTTATAATCTTCCCCTTTTTAAAGATCATATACTTATAAACACTTGCAGCAGACAACCATTTCTCAAAGAAACCAAAGTGTGGTTCTGTCAAGTAATTATAGTCTATTCTGTTCATGACTTTTCGTAAAAATGCGAAAGTGCCACATGTCTGCCACATGTGTTTGATTTTTTCCAACAGATGAACCGCACAGCTGTACGTCTTTTTCCCATGATGCCGCACTGCTGTAACCTTCACTTCCCATGTGACACTGTTTTATTGGCTGTCTTTGATAACGAGACAGTTCCACAGTGGAAGTTGTCAGCAGATCAGAGACTCTCTGTTGCCATCCTGTTGGTAATTTTCTCTCTCTCTCGTCTAATACTGATGCATGGCACCGAGCTGGTGAGAAATATAGCTCAGTCACAATGATCCAGTAGCTCCTAAAATCCAATCAAAAACCAGTCATCTGCTGACATCTTTGATAAAGGGGTTGTTTAACAAAGTTTTTACTGTACAGAGAATTGCTGAATTGGTTTCCTATTCAATTTAGCTTTTGAGCAATAACTGCTTGTAAAAGCTGAGTGAAAGTGCCAAGAAAATATCCTGTGAAACAGTTCAGACTCCAGACATCATCCCATGGACGAAGTAATGGCAGTAGCTACTAAAGGTAAAAAAAATATGAATTTAGAGGAAAACATTTTTAAAAAATCAAACGGTTGTTTTTTGGGGGGTCACATCTTCCCGATCTTAGTGCAGGCAGAAACACAAATGTAAACTCATTAAGAGGCATGTCCAAATATACATTTTTCCAGATTTTGAGGTTGGAGACAAAAGTCTAAAGAGGCTGGACTTGAGCTGGCACAGAAGGCTGGATTGGACACATTGACATTCGTCTCAGTTACACCAAGAACGTCAACGCCGCTGCTGCTACGCAGTGCTTTATTGTTACTGAGACGTGCCTGTACAGCTGTAGCTACTGTTGGTAATTATGCTACTCACTGTCTAAACCCAAATTTGTGGCTGTTGCACCCAATGCATCTCCTTCTTTACATTGCTTTTGTAAAATGGGTGTTTGGTGTAGTAGCCTAAAGTTTATTAAATTTCTCCACCTCAAGAATAACTTATTGTTGTCCCTGGTGCAACATTCTCGAAAGTCCTGGTGCAACGGGCAATGTTTTCATCACCGCTATGTTTTTAGTGAACTTTTATTTTGATACTTGATGCCAATTCCTGGGATGTGTCTGAGTATGGTGGCCCAGAGAGCTCAACAAAATATAAAAGCCAAAACACACTTTACAAAAAGAAACTGGAAAACATAATTACAACAACATACTGTAGCTGCACCGGAAATAGCCAAAAAAAAAATCACAATAAAAACCACACAACATTACATCAACATTCACCACATGGGAATACAATAACATTAACCATATGCACGCAAAAGGCAAATTCACAAAGACAAAGGCTGAAACCAGAAACAGCCGGCACTAATTAATGGTAGCTTGTATCTCAGAAAAAAGTATTCTTTCTTCTTGAAACATGAATATCTTTAGTAATTTTGTTCTTTTCCTTTTGCTTCTCATTCTCGCCTGGTTAATGGTTCTCTATTTTTACATTTTAATGTAATGACAACTATTGGTGAGCTATTTAAATGCATTCATGTTGTGTCTTGCTATTGTGCCAAATCAGACCTATTCATACAATTCTCAAAGTTTTTAGGCCCAGTTATTTTTTAGCCCAGACTTATTTCCTCTCCATCCTTTTCTCCACAGATAACCTGGTTTTGCCTCCTGCTAATGCTCATTACCGCAGATGGAGACGCAGACCAGCCAGCTCTGACATCCCGGGATGCATGTGTGCAGCAGATGTTCTGTCTTTATGACGGGACACCTCGTGAGACAGACCCTTCAGGTGGCTAGGCACACCGCCTTACACAAAAACAGGAAGCTCTTCTGCTATTACCCTTGCCACAACTCTGTTTATGTCCTCACCTAGCCTTCAGGACACTAATGTAAGCACAATTAGCATGCTAGTAACAGGGCAGAAGATAGAGAGGAGCTTTCCTTAATGAAAGCCCTGACTAGCCTCGAGAGCTAGCAGGAAACATTAAAATTAAGAGTCATTGTATGCACACACAAATATATCTTACTGCACTGTATCTGGCATGGTAATCCTTTCTCTTTATGCAGATTATAGAACCCTGACATAAAGCTGACTCTCCGCAGCATCTGTTACAGCCGCTCTGAGCTGTAACGTTAGCGCCGCGCTGCCCAGGTTAATCAGCCTCTACCTGCTCCAGACCACAGCCTCTGCCAGAAAGATAAAACGGTCATGCTTTACAGTTCGGAAATGAAACACCGAGGAAGCAGCAGTCAATTTAGTGATCTCCATAAATGGCTGCACTGTGAGCCCAGGCGAGAAAAAATGGCTTGATGTGATCTTTGATGAATTTCTCAAGGGTTCAGTCATAGGAGTATTGACTTCTGTAATGTAGGAAAGCAAATATAAACACATCTAAAGGTTGAACCACTTTACAATAAGTTTAATTGTAAGGGCGGCAGTAGGGTAGAGCAGTCGTCTTTCATCCAGAAGGTAGGCGGTTCGATTCTCACTCTCCACACAGTTCATACTGTCGTTGTGTCCTTGGGCAAGACACTTAACCCAGCTTGCCTCCAGTGGCTGTAACACTGGTAATTACTGTAGAACAATGTAAGCTGCTTTGTATAAAAGCCTCAGCTAAATGAATAAATGTAAATGTAAATGTAAATGTAAAGACCCTTCCACAGGTGAACTGTCAATGACAGAATTAGCCTAACCGTTCTGTTCATTTTAACAAAACGTAAAACCAGTAACTATATAACATTTCTAGAGGACAAACTTCCTGGTTGTGGTTAATTTGAAAAGAGTATATCTAAAACCAATGGATACATTAGCAATAGCATATAAATGTATAATTTAGCATGCTAGTTATAACTTAAGCTATAAATTAATAAAGTAATTAGTTACCCCACTAGCCATTCAAAAATAGATTTTTGTGTTTTTCCTGAATAAATCAGGCCACTTAATAATTTGACACTTACCAATATCGTCCACTAACAGACACCGATCTGGTAGTTTGTTTCTATCAGCCAAAGTTAACTTATAAAAGTAGAGTTAATTGTCTTTAATGAATAAACTCTGAGAGAACACTGACAAACAATAGTTTTGTTAGGTCTTTAAATTGTAGCTACTTCTCCAGCATAAAAATGTAATCTCAGTGACTTTTAGGATGTAACCTTTAGCTTATGTAGCGCTAAGTGATCCTATTTAGAGTGGCCATGTGTCCCATGTCCCAAAAAATATCTGTAAAAACACAAAAATGTCTGTTTTGAACATAAAATGTCCCTGTAATCAAGTTTTACAAAATACCAATCGCTGGGAACACTATAGTGTACTCCTGAGATACGACATAAACTTATGTTCTGAAAACCTTGTCAGAACATAATCTTTTCGAAAGGTACTGGTTCTTTAGAGTTTTTTTTTTAATTCTTGTTTTGTGTTTTATCAATAAAACAATGGAATGTCAATCAATTTGAAGGTCTGGAAATATGGTCACACTAATTCTATTTTAAAAGTTAATATCAAGTTAAATTTAATATCATCAACAAGAAGTTACACATCACATTAAGAACAACTTATATTAATACATTAATTAAAATCCTGGATAATAAAGGCTAAGATGACTTTTAAGGCCTTGATTTTTTTTTACAGATAATTCCATTAGGTTTTTCAACAGCTAATAAATAAAATAAAATAAAAAACATTGCACATGCTTTACTTGCTAAGCCATGTCATCCACATTAAGCACAGTTTAATTCCTGGCATTCCTTACACTTTTGCAGGTGTTTTCTGTGCTTAAACAGTAAAATCGTTTTCTTCAATACTCATATGTCTGCCTGCGTCCTCTCAGTCCTCTCATTGATCCAGTAACAGATGGCCGTCCCTTGTCAACAAACTGACTAAGCACTTCCTAACCTGTGTCCTTGCGTCTGTAAACTACCTTTATTGTACGTGTTGGGGATATTGTACAACAGAATGCAGCCCACACAGTGCATGACTTTCTAAGAGGGCCTGGTGGTTGTATACTGCTGGGAATAAGCCAGAGAAATGTGCTTTCGTCAGTGAGCCTCATATCATAGCTCTGGGCAGATGTACTAAGCATTCAGAAGAAAATGGAGACTGTTCCATTGTAGAAAAAAATAGCAATTGGGTTAAAATTGCTCACAGTGCAGGTAGATTTGAGGAAAAACACATAAAATCCACAACAAGATAACAAAACAATCAAGATGGAGTAGATGAGATGAATTCAATTGTGAGATGATTACTGGTAAAATTGTTTAAGACCCATTCCTCATCTGGACAAACAAAATAACGATTTATGATTTGCAATAAAATCCTCACAGGCTCAAATATGTCCAGTAAATTGTAAAGGAAAGATTTTTTTTGTGTTGCATTTAATATAGCTGTTTCCTTCAAATGTTTCTAGCATTACTTTGTTTAAGCTCATTTTTCATTTTCCTGACACTCTTCTGACAAACGTATCCCAGTTTGACCTTTTTTAAGTCACCATCCATCTTTTGTCTTGTTTTGCTGTCAGCCATATCTATTATAATAAATGTTTAGAACTTTTTTGCAGGAGACAATGCTTTATAGGTCTGATCTATGAAAAATAGCCTCTGTATTATTGTCTTATGATGTTATAAAATGAAAAAAGACACGCATTGTTTTAGGGGAGCTGACACCAAACCTTGACATTTACAGCTGATGTTGTGTAAAGCAGAAATATGCCTCGGCAAAACAAAATCAATGTGACTTTACAATAAAACCCCGGGATATAATGTCACACTGTCTGTATTTGGTTGTTATCCAAAGTTAAATATCACCAATAATAAAAGTGAAAAGTGCTCTGAGGTGAGTTTATGTCCTCAAAGACACATAATGGAGCTTGAATATAATTATGAGAAACACTGCAGTGAAAATGTCAGCAGCAGGTAATTGGAGATCATTGTGTGTGGAAAAAAAATGTACAAACTCCCAGTGTTTGGTGCACGTCCCACAGCGGAGTTTATAAAAAGAAGTCCTTGTGGCTAATGCATTTGTTGCTTTTCTGGGGCATTTGGATCAATAAAACCGTTTGATAGCCATTTAACTCTGCATGGAACTCAGTGTGTTAATTACACTTTGTTCATTTAAAAAAATAAAATAAAAAGGCCTGTTTTAGTTTGTTAAAAAAGATTACAGTAAAAACAGTGTCAGACTTTGTTAAAATCACAAATTAAACTCAACAAGAAGTGCCTCTAATGGAGCAAATAAGAAGTCCGCTTTTAAAAAATCTAACCTGGGGCCTTAATATTGTGTCTTAATATTTCTGAAAACTCTATTTTTGGGGTGGTTTCATTACTCTTTTAAATATATTTCAAGTTATTGACAGAATTTCATGAAATGACAGTGAATTGCTTTGGTCTTGATCTGTTTTGGAATCAGATAAATGGGTCTGGCTAAACTTTATAAATGAATCGTCTATCATATTTTGTCTTTTTAGATTTACAAACATACATTTATGTTCTCATTCTTTGTCTATTCTTTTATGAACTATATATGTTCTCTTTCTTTATCTATTCTTTTATGACCTACCTAAAAATGACCTGAAATAACAGAATATAACACAGTGTAAAGAGAATACTGTGAAGGACAGTTTGGGGAAACATGACATTAAAACGCCTAATAAACTCTTCTCAACAACAAATAAAGAGCAATCTCAATGTGTCCATCTACAGCTCATGTCACACTCTGAAACTCAAAATGGAGGGCTGTCTGATGCATGTCCCACTGTGCACATTGGAGAAAAGTGTTTACATAGATATCTAACCGTGACACTACGGACGTGGCAGGATTAGCTACAATAGCTAGTTTACAGTTAACGTCACTTGTGCTGCAAAATTCAAGATGGAAAGCAGTCAGTGATTTTAGTAAAAAAGCTGGTTGCTTCAACTGATCAAATAGAGAAACCAAGAGGGGGTTCTTTTGCGTTACCAATGTAGTTGTCCACAAAGGTGAAAAATCAGGCTCTTTTCAACCTTTGTTTGAGGTCAGGAGGAGTGGAGTCCAGTGATGCTTGTGTGTGTAGTGACCACTTTTGGATTTTAACATTGCAACATGTAATATTATAGTTACAGTGTTGTTATAGGGCACATGACGACGATGGTAGAGTCCAAGACTGTCCTAGTGCTATAAAAACACCACTAATGCTGTGTAATACATGAGGTAACATTGGCAAAAACTAAACAAAAGCTGTTAATGATTTTCTTGCATCATTAGAAACACGTTACTGATTACAAGTCATTCTTCTAAATTTCTAATACTGTCAGATTTTGTTGCAAGCAATCGTTAATCGTGCAACTGTCAGATCGCTAGTCTTTGACCCGGCCTCCTACAACCACTAATTTAAAATCTACAACCTACAATTATGCAACGTCGAAATGACTACTCATCGGCCAAATTCGTACAGTGTGACCGGGGCTCATAGTCTATAGCATGTTCTTTTTTAATAACTGTAGCATAAATCAAAGTAATAATCCTCCACACCACACTGAAAAAAATCCTTTAATTAAAACCAGGAATATTACTGCGCCATATCGACTTCTAATCATGATTATTATTATGCACTGACACAATAAACCAAATCACAGCAGACATAAAAAACACACCATAAACAGTGGAGAGGGGAGATAAAATCCTCATTCAGCAGCAGTGGACGGCCTGGTTAACAAGTGTCTGTTTACGCTTTGGCAAACAGGATAAAAGACCGCCGTTGTTCTGTTTGTGGCCCAGAGCACATCCAAACACTTCTCTGTTGCTTTCGATCTTTGCTATATCTTGATTTGCCCGCACCCGGGGTTATCACTTGTCTGTGTGTGAGCTTATATTATCATCTCCTAAAGCAGCGTTTGTGTCACATTCGCCTTGTTCTCCAGATTGTGGTGCTTGAAGACGTATCTGCATGCCCTCACTGTCTAACCATTCTTCATCTTCTCCGCCGAGAGATTCAGCGATACAACTGCAACGTCCTTATCCTGTTTATCAACCGGACGCTAATGAAAAATTATAATCCAGCAGCATCCTCAGAGGTTTTATGACTTGGCGTTGAGGGAGTCGGGCTCATTTCTGGGCTAAACACAGCTAATATCCAAGCTTGTGTAATCCATCTGTTTGCTAATTCTCACAGCAACTATGAAACTCCTCCTCAGCAGCCTCCCCGGGGTTATCGATCGTATCTGTTTCTCTTGTCAACGTAAGAAAAGAAAAAAATAAGGCAACAGCTGCTTACTCAGCTCGGATATAGATAAATAACCTGGAGGGAGGGGAGGGAGGAGATAATATAAAATCAGGACAATAAGGGCAAACGCAGGGAATATGATATAAATATAAAAGAGAAGGAGGTATGGGGGGAAATATTGTAATGAGTTTGAAAAAGAAAGCAAAGAAAAGTTGGAGAAATACATTAAAGGTCAAAGTGTGGAGGAGGAGCGATAATAGTGCATTGTATAAGTTAGTTTGAATCAGATTTTGCAAAAACAAACCAATGTCTTGTTTGAAAAAGCTCAATATTGAGGCTCTACGTCATGTTAGGTCATGTAATAAAACTTCTATAAGATCAATATTTATATTTTGTTTACATTTGTCGGTCTAACTTCAGCTTTTGAGAACTTGATCCTGTGCAGAATATCGACAGAGTGTTTGAATTGATTTCTGTGTCTGACATTATAATAACCCTAAAATCTGATGGCTTTAGCAGTGGAAAAACTTTTTAGTTTGCATAGAAATCGACTCATTATGATTATTTTTTTTACCTAATTGCTCATAGCTCAATTTACTTTACGCAGTAACTTGCAAAGGCAAAGTGCAGAGGCAGTAGTTCAGACAGATTTTACACACACTGTCTGGATTACTCTGCATTTTGAATTTAATGCAAAGATTTGACTCAGCTTTCGGGGAATTGTGTGAGAATTCTCTTTAATAATGTACTTCATCTACATTTTTATTATACATTATAATGTTATAAATGACAATTATTAAGCAAATGACCTGATTCAGAAAAAGAACAGTGATTGAATAGTCACATTTTAATGACTTTGAATGAATACCTGTAGAGCCTGAGGGTTTAAAATTGACATGAAACCTTCTGCAGTTTTATAGAAGAGCTTAACATGTTTATTTTGTTACAAGCAAGACATGTAACAGTTATCATTAAGTCAATATATAATATAATAAAAACATTCACATATTGTGCTGTTTGATCAGTGGAGATGGAAGTTAGTCCAGAACCTCACACTTCTTTATAAATTATAATTTAATTCAATGCCAAAGAACACATCGATATATTATGGGTCATATGATTATTGCAATATTCAAGGTATATTTTAGAATTAGATTAGCAAAGATAGATATACTGCAGCTACTTATATTGAGTACAGTCTGCAATCATAATATTCTGCATTTTAAGCATGTGCAGAGAAAAATTTTAACGTTATATAACTATAAAGGTTCAACAAGTTTTATTCCTTTTCGCTTTAGAGAAACAAGATAAAGTGACACATTTTACCCGTGGCTTCAAAATTCATGACACATGCAACCAATTCTTCCTACTCCACTTTAAAAGTAATAGTTTTTAGGCAAAATAGAAAGACAATGCCAGAGATAAAGTTGAACGACTACCACTTTACAACAGCTCTGCTCGTGTCTGAGAGTGGTGCTAAAGTGCACAGTGAGCAGAGTGGATCCAGTTAAGATGTCCAGATGGAGTGAGAGGTGCTGTGTCAGAGCCTCGTATAAAAGAAGTCTATAAAGGAAAACAATTGAAAGACATGCTGTAATACTGTTGACACAAAACTAATCACAGACTGGGTTTAAAGCTGGCCTCAAGTGTTACACGTAGTTTCCCGCAACTTGAATGAAACGATAAAAAGTTGGAACTTTTCATGCTGAACTTACTAAAACAACCAAGGTTTCATGGATTCACATAATTTAGTGCAACTGGGTTTTGTGTTTAAAAGTGAATATTAATGGAGCAGGAACAGTGCCTTGTGGAACTCCAAACAATTGTTGAATCCACCTAATGCCCAGACCATGTTTGAATTATAAATATTTCGAGGAGCAAAAGTTAACAGATAATATATTAAATTCAATCACATCCCATTGGACTCTACCTTTTCCTCAGTGTCTAGTCTGCTTCTTTAGTTTCTTTCTCTAACCTCTTTTAGTGACACATTATCTCCTGGCTTCCTCTAATTGGAGTGCACTGAGCTCTTTGCACTGACAGCATGTGTCTTACTATCTTTGGTCAGAGATGAGAGGGAGAAAAAAACGTAGTCGAGAGCCCGCTCCTGCCCTCTTCATTGGAACCTTTAAACTAGTGTCAACCCAGCTGTCATGAATTCACTGAAGCGAAAAGGTCAGGATCTCCAAAGGTGCAAATTGGAGCGCTGTGACTGGCAGGGTTTTTCCAGAGAGATGGACAGGCTGGTATTTTGTTTAGAACTTGCAACGAGTACAGTGACAGAACAATGGCTATGTCTATATTTGGTCCTAAAAGTATAATGAGTGTGATTATTAACTAGACATTTCGCTACAACACTGTTACTGTACAATACCCCATTATCAACAAAGAGACAATAATAGATGGTAAAATGTCACTTTAAAATGTCAGAGGAATCTTTAAGGATTTACAAAGTTTAGATACAAGTGTGTAATGGATTGAAAATGATATATTGTAATACCGTGAGCCAGGATCAGAAGTGAGTGGACTCAATAAGAAGCTCAGTCGAGAATTTATTCACAAAAAAATCAGGCATAAAAAAAAATCAGGCACACTTTATTTGACACTACACTTGATACATTGAATCCTCATTAAGTACAATGTAACAAACTGTGTAACAAACTGTAATAACATAACAACACATAGTACACACCCTAACCCTATCTGCAATATGTAAGAAGTAAAATGTCACCAAAAACAAAAATCAAAGTCAGGTCAAAAAGCCACAAAGTCTACACAAGTAAAGATTATATGGCGAGAACATTGACACACTGAGGGTGGAGAGACAAAGAACAATGTCAGAGGAGGGGTATGTATACTCAAGAGGGTGAAGAGACAATGAGACACAGGTGAAGTACACCAGGGAGGGTCAGGTGATAACATAAAGCTGGAAGACAGACAAAAGCAGGAAGTAGACAGCCCTGAAATGAGACATGAGAGTCAATGGCAAAATAAAACGGGAAATAGCTATAAATTAAAAATACAAAACATGACCTTAAATCAGATATTGGATATACTCCAAAAGACCAAAAAAACATACATTGCATCACCGGCCCTCGCCCAAGTCAAGATGTCTCTGAAACTCTGTGATAGGCTTCAGTGATGTTGCCTCATTCACACTCAGGTTCCTGGATTTTCTTTTTATTTATTCATTCTTATTTATCCCCGTGGGGAAATTAATTGTTGGCAGCTGCCACTAGGGGGTGCCTAGATACCCCCGGTCATGTTACTAACCAGAGACTATAGCACGTTTTTATCTTGGTGGGGGAAATGATGAAACCAACTCTTCAACTTAAAGCATGATTTTATTATTATTATTATTATTATTATTATTATTATTATTATTATTATTATTATTATTATTATTATTATTATAAGTCAAAGAAACAAAAACTAAAACTATAAAAGAATACAAGATTTTTTTTTCAACAAACAAAACTTCCAGTCAAAGCTTTTTCTCATTCATGTGGGGTTAGCCTATATTCTTTATCCTCTTTTCTTTCTAAGGAACTGCCTCAGAAGGACAAGTGAGGATTCTGTCAACTAAAGAAAAAAACTAAAAACTAAAGCAAATTATAGAAGCTTCAGTTTTATCCAATGATTAAAAGGTACTTTGTTAATCTTTAAATACACTTTATTCTATGGCAGGACTATAATTTCCTAAAAAAAAAAAAAAAAAAGTCCATCTTGTTGTCTTTGGACAAGTATGGACATCTAATTTGTTAACTCAAAGTTGCTTTGTTGCCATGGCGATGCTCATCACATGCCACATTGCCATGCAGCAGATATTGTGTTTATCAGCAGCACGGCGTGTCATAATCTATCCACAGTAGCCTGACATAATCATTTGCACAGCATGCTGTTGCGCTCGGGCCATCTCATAATCTAACATTTGGCATCGTTTGAATTAATAGCAAGATAATTTTGTACCCAAACAGACCTGAAAACAACATGCAGCAAGAATTTGGAAAAAGCAGACTGCATGGAGATATATATGGAGATATATATATATATATATTAAATTCACTAAGTCTCAGAGGATTGATGAGAAGGATGAAGAAGAGGATCCACTGGATAAATATTGACTTGAATGAATGAGCTCGGTCCGAGGACATAAAGGGGATGTACACACCATCACACAACCTCCACTGAGCCCTCCATCTAAAACCAGAGCCACCGTTCAGACACATATTTCTAACAAAGCGGGAATCAATATTAATATTTATGAAGCCTTTGAGATTGAGCAGCAGTAACTCTAGTATAAATAATGAAGGTGTGCTGTTCCACTTGTTTTTCATGGTCATATCTAAAATGCAGTAGGGAAAAACAAAAATGGTTTTATCATGATGTAAGGGGAAATGACTGGTGGTGCACTAAAAGATTTTTTGTTTTTATTTATCTGAATAAACTTTAAATAAATTTATTTTATTTTGTTTGGGTTGAGTACTGTGTAAGTCAGTGCTAGGCTTTGGTTAAATACAAAAAAAAATATTTGACATTTCTGCCTTCCACTCCATAAAATAAAAAAAATAGGTCTGTGACATTAAAAAAGAAATTTTAAAAAGATCTTCAAAATTGAGATCCTTGATTTATCAAAACACGAGTTGACAACACAAGCCTTAACATTGTGACCACCAAAAGCCACACTTAGGGTAAAATGTACGATAAAGCCTGGCAGCAAGTTTTCCACTACATTTATTTAGTGTTGTATTTAAGCTCTTAATTTCTTTGTGCTGGGTAATGAAGCTGAATACTTTTGATCATTAATGAAGCGTGAAGAGAAGGTCATCAGAGAAAAGGTTTAAAACACTCTTGTTGTACTGGTCACTTAAAGTTAAAGTACGCAGTCGGAAAAGCTTGTTTTAATTTAAGCCGGTGTTCTAAATGAGGACCTACAGTAAGTTCTACACTTATGGAGCAGCTCTGACCACAGGTCTCATGTCAGAGTCCGACAAAGCTGTTTGAACCTGACCAAACCAAAGGACTGCAATTAATTTAGAAAGATTTGAAGACTACCAACATTTTCCAAGTCAAACTGATATTGATCCTAAAGTTCTTCAGTGTGTACAGTTCACATATTCATCAAAAGTAAACAAAAAATAAACTTTGCACATTTCTACAGCTGAAATGAATGTTGCAGAAAACTGAATTTTAAAGTCTTAAAAGTCAAACAGAGAAAATTTATCAACAAATGCTCTCACAAATTGCAGATTCTAGAGAGCCACAAATTTGGAATTAAAATGTTTTTCTTTGTTGAACAAAATTAGTCACTGCTTTCTTTTTCTTTCTATTTTTTTGCGAGTTATTCATGATCAATGTTTCATCAGCCAACAATTATATTCACAAAGAAGTTAGTGCACAGAACAATGATTTTGTTTTATTTTTAATTTAGAGCAGCTCAAGTTTAGATTGGGTAGACTTTTTAAGCAACACCACCATCTACTGTTGTCCAGAGAGAGCACATTTGAACAAGGCAAGGGTTAAGGTTTTTCTACTTGTTCCTTTTAGGTAATTCACTTTGGAACAATATGACTGAATTATTAGATTGGCCTCTGTCCATGGTCCTGAAAACTTCAGCACCGCAGAACAGCAGTCGTACGAATAAAGCTTTGATTCCATTCAAATGCATATATGTAATCGGAAATATTATAAAATCAAGAATGAGTTTGTTAAGGCAACTTGGCCTCTGAGAGCACTTCAATAATATTCTGACTAAAGAATAAATAATAAACATTTAGAGCAAACAAAGACATAAATTACCATTACAATTACCTCTTTGTTCTGCTGGATAGAGAAGCCATGTGCCTGAAGGCTTCCCAACATCCAGCTACAGAAGAAGAATTTACCAGAAAAGAAAGTAAGTAATGAAATCAAAAAATATGTTTGTTATCTTTTTTATTTAAAAGTATAGAGGCTCATATCACAAACAGTTGTGATCATAAGTTTACATCCCTTGGCAGAATTTTTGATGGTTTGGCCATTTTTCAGAGAACATGAAAGATAACACAACAACCTTTCTGTCACTCATAGTTAGGGGTTGTGTGAAGCCATTTATTGCCAAACAATTGTGTTTACTTTTTTTAAATCATATTGACAACAGAAACTACTGAAATGACTTTGATCAAAAGTCATTTTAGCTAGATAACATGCACAAGTGACACAAACAGGTTTGCATGGCCACTAAAGGTAACCATCCTCACCTGTGATCGGTTTGTAATCAGTGTGTGTGAATTAAAGGTCAGTGAGTTTCTGGGCTCCTGACAGAACCTTGCGTCTTTTATCAAGTGCTGCAGAGATGTTTCTGTCTGAGTCATGGAGAAAGCAAAAGAATTGTCAAAGGGTCTGCAGGAAAATGTAATTGAACTGTATAAAACAGGAAAGAGATATAAAAAGATGTCCAAGAAACTGAGAATGCCAAACAGCAGTGTTCAAAATGAAGGATTCTGTTGAAACCAAACCAAAGTCAGGTAGACCAACAAAGATTTCAGCCACAACTGCCAGGGAATTTTTTTGTGATGCAATGAAAAAACTACAAATAACTTCAGCTAAATTACAGGACTCTGAAAAAAAGTGGTGTGGCTGTTTTAAGATGCACAATAAAGAGACACTTGAAGAAAAATGGGCTGCATAGTTGAAAAAGCCATTACTAAACAAATACGCCAAACAGCACAGAGACAAGTCTCAAAACTTCTGGAACACAGTAATTTGGAGTAAAAAAAAAAATTACCATAAACGTTACAGTTAGAGTCAACAAGGCCTATGATGAAAGGTACACAGTCCTACAGTGAAACATGGAGGTGGACCTGATGTTTTGAGGATGTGTGAGCTACAAAGGCATTACAAGGATCCAAAGCACAAGGCCAAGTCGACCTGTCACTGGCTACAGCAGCATTTAGTGAAGGTTCTGGACTGGCCTGAGTCTCCTGACCTCAGTATCATTGAGACACTCTGGAGAGATCTCAAACCTGCAGTTCATACAAGACAGCCCAAGAATTTACAGGAACTGGAGACTTTTTGCCAAAAAGAATGGGCAGCTTTACATCTGAGAAAATAAAGAGCCTCATCCACAACTACCACAAAAGACTTCAAGCTGTCATTGATTAAAGGTGGAATTACACAGTATTAAGAACTGGGGTATGTAAACTTTTGATCAGGGTCATTTTGGATGTTTCTGTTGTCATGAGTTAAAAAGTGTAAACACAATTGTTTGACAATAAATGGCTTTACCCAACCACTAACTACGAGTGAAAAAAAAGTTTTTGTGTTATCTTTTATATTCAATGAAAAATAATCACAAAATACAACTGTAAAAGTCCTTTCCATAATCACACACATCCAGTCCTGGAGCAGATTTCAATGTGAATAAAAGTAGTTATTAACTGAAAATGTATGAACCAAATACAACCACAATTCAAAAAACATTTTGTTTCTTTTTAAGTTGGTGACACTTCTTTCTATCTTTCTTCTCTTCCTTGATGGTGTTGTCTAGTTTTGTAGTGCACATCTGGAAGGTTTCTTAATTTCTCTGCAGCCTGAACAACAGACAAAAGTTAAGTCAGAGAAAACCAGAACACATAAATACACTCCTTCATCTTTCAGAATATCACATTCAAAATCAGCTAATCACATTTGGATAGTTTTGTAAAATCCACTGAATACAAGGAAACTATTCATTCAAAAGACGTGGCTTGCATTGAGGTTGTACTAGACTACACTGTCACAAGGTACAGACAAAATTAGTTCTAATGTATTTTTAAAACCAGCAGGTTTTTCTGTTCTAACTGGTTATTTAAGGGTCAGATATACTCATGTTGAGATAAAACATTATAACCATGCATGTAGAAATGAAAAGTATATTATCCTTATATAATGAACATATTTAAGATGTGAATCATTTTTTTACTTTCCCTTTTTTTGTACAAAGTTTGTCATTAGTAACTATTTAAACAGTATGCATTGTTATGTAATAACAATCTTAAATGTCTCGCAAAGACATGGAAATATGTAGATAAGACAAGACTTGTCTTTTGCAAGTCACAAAGCTTAGTGACTCCCACAACTAGACGGAAGTAAGGCCAGTCAGAAAATCACCTGTGTCCACACCTTTTTTTGTGCTGAACAGCTAAACTGCAGTAAATCTAAACCAAAGTAAGGCTCAGCTACTGTACCACCGCATTAAACCAGGTTTGTAACATCTAGTTCTCTACCAACTAAGCTAAAAAGGAACTCTCCCAGTCCCAAAGATGTAAGCATGAAAACACTTTTCCACAGTATAAATCAGTTTGAGAGGAGTATTTACCTGCTCAGGGGTGAGATCTCGTTGCTCCAGGGCAAGCATCTCGTATCCCACCATGAACTTCTTCACAGTGGCTGAGCGCAGCAGTGGAGGGAAGTAATGAGCGTGCAGCTGCCAGTGGGAGTTGTCTTCTTGTAAGTGGGGGCCAGTCGGAGCTCCTACAGAGAGACGGTGGAAAAAGTAATGGAACTGAAAACATGAAGAAAGATGACAAAAAACGCCAAAGAAAACAGTTATCCACATAGACAGCAAACAGGATTCCCCTGTTTATCTAGCTCAATGTGTTACTTAATTACACAAGACTGCGATGGGCCCTGCGGGGCATTAGCACAGACCTATTCCCTGTGATTTGTGACTGCATTTAACATTTAAACGTCTTCTATCTGGGAGTCGTTTTCATTCTACTACAAGGTAATGAGGTGATTAGGGAGGTACCGAGCACTTGTACAAATCACTTTTAAAAAACACAAAGTAAAAAAAAAAAAAAAAAAGATCCCCCGAGATGTTTTATTCACAATAGGAGCTGTTCTTGAGAATGGGTTTCTTGACAATAGAGGCTGATGAGACGCCGATAGAGCCAGCGGTGGGTCGACATAAAGGAAACTAATGGACGCCAGAGAAAAAGCGAGGAATAATGAAGACACTATGGAGTCCAGACGAGGAATGGATGGAGACAGTTGCTCCTATTTGTCAGACATATACTGCATTATACTTATTTTGTACAATACAGTACATTAGATTTTTGTTCCCCTTTCAGAATGCCTTCATTAAAGTGTAACACTATTCAACACTAACAGCTACACATAGGAAGACAAAATCAAAATCAAAATTTTAGCACATCTGTCAATATGTTTAATGTTGCAACCTTCTTGTTTTAAATTATTTATGTTTTTATGCTGAAAACTCATGGAGCTCTTTTGATTTTTCTAAAGTTTGAAAGCTGAGAAACAACAAGAGACCCCTGGCTCTACTTAATCTCCCTTATCCAACATATAAATACTTCATAGTGTGATGTTAGACATTACACAGAAATCTGTTGGTCCAAGGTTTGCCTCTGTTTTTTTAATAAACAGCAGTGAGAACTAAAGCATTTATCATTAGTCAGTAATGTCAGGGCTTACAAGTTGGATTTAATGTTAGCTGTCTTTCATCAATTGCACTTTTAACAAGTCCAGGTCCCTTTTATGTAAACAACAACTCAGTGAATACCAGGATAAAAATACCAGGAAAAAAGTGTTAAATATGTTTAAAAATGACATTTTCAACATTTTGTTTAAAACTTGCCTGGTTGTTTAATAAATGGTGCGACATCATGTGCAGCTTTTGTTTCTAAGGACTTTAACGTTTCCCTGAGACCTGGTTTGATTGTGCACCAGTTGAAGAAGCCACTAGAGTTTCTGATTTATTTTTTCACTCTAGGCTTTTGATAATGTTTTTTTTTCTCCAGAGGTCAACAAACATGCAGCTGAATTTCTTAAGATTTTGGCTAAACTCCATCCCACTGATATTACTATTGCTTGTTTGCTCTGTGCTGCATAAACCTAAGTGCATTAACTACTGTACTGAAATCTATCTTTTCACATTTTATTTGGTTTCAGCCTCATATCCCCTCTGTTGTGTCCCCAGTGCTTCATCAGTCGGCCTGTAATTTTTTTGATTTTGTTTTAGTCCTGAAGTTTCTCAAGGTAGTTTTATCTCAATCCTGATTTCCCGAGTGACTCTGTCAGCCTCTAACCGCTCCTCCACTTCCACGCTGCCGCTAATAAGCCCGGCCCGCTTTTAAATGACTAAAGTCAGGCACAAACGCAGATGGTGGGCTAACATGAGGTGTGCCAAGTCTTTGTGTGATGAAGACTTTGTGCGCATCCCAAATTAGATAATCTCAGAAGATATCATTAGAGTTTTATTATGAAATATGCATCCGTTAGGTCCAGGCTGACGAATGCCAAAACACTACTCTGGTAACTGTTTTATATGTTGGAAAAGTTTGAACATCCAGGTAATTCTGTTTTTTACTTGTTTTCTTACATTAATCTTTTTTTAGTGTCTTTCTTGTCTGTGCTTTTATTAACAAAAAAAAGGTGCTAATAAACCCAACTGTTAAATTTCACAGATGGATGTGTTGTGAAACTGAAAAAGAGGTGGGCTGAGTGCGAACTGTGCACAACACCTTTGTTCAATTGAATGTCTGTGTGTGGTTTTGCTTATGTAGGATTACTGTTGTTTAATCAAATTAAATTATATGTTTTAAATGTCCAGTGTGTAAAATGTTACTAAGCTTAAAATGGCACACTTTGTTTTCAGTCATGCATTATTATAACAAAATATCTCTCTTTTTTCCATCTCATTTTGTTCTTAGACATGAGCATGTCCCTGCAGGGCTACCATAGCTGTTCACATGCTGTAAATGGAGGAGTGTAAAGTGTGGAACTGTGATCCAGAATTATGCCAGACATCAGACATCTTGTGAACAGCAGTGTTTAGTTTGTCCTCTCTGGGCAGCTGTAGACAAATGAACAGGAAGTAATGTTTCTTCCATTCAGTTCTTTATATGAAGCTTTACATGTCCATTTTTTGAAGATAGACAAATGCAAAGACTATTATTTTGAAGTGATAATATGTGTACAGTAGTTTTAAGAGATGTGTTCGATCAGTATACTACAAGTTACTTAATCAATCTTTAAGTATAATATAGGTATTTAATGTCAAAATGGTTGTAGTTGTAACAGGTTTACCCAAAAGCCAGTGCATTAAGTCTCAATATATAGATCATATAGATATATATTGTGGTCCTATGGTCCAGTTAAAAGCTAAGATTTATTAGTGTTTTATATAATTAAAATAAATATTTGACTGTTTGTTACCTATACTGGCTTTAACCCTCCACTCATGTGACTGACCCATGAAGTTTTTACTCTGTACAAATCCTCATCAGGACACTTAGGCTACCTGGCTGAACATCATCTCATCTGTGGATGTCACTGAGCACTCATCCATCGTGAACCCCTCCCCTTTATGTCACCCACCAGTCACTGCATCACTGCACCCGCCAACCTCAGCTCAGGTCTGAACTCACTGCAAGGTGCTGTCTGGGGCCTTCAGAAAATATCAAACTAAACTGTCCTTAACGGAAACAAGATGAACAGCTGTCTTATTGGCACAAAGCTCCTGCCGTACGATACTCAGTTAAAGGGGGAGTTTGAATTTTGGACAATCTGTATAAACATTTTGCTGTATTTCTTCAAGAACCAATAAATATATGACTGAAAATGTATTCAGGACTAGTACAAGGCTTACATGTTCCCTACATGAGACACTATATTTGGCTTACATTTAATTTACCATTTTACTTTTGTACGTTTGTTTTTTGTGCTAAGAATTAAAGCTGTAAAAATCTTGGCACAAAGATATAAGATCAGAATAGTGTAGACTTTAGTTTTGTTCCACATTTTAACTGTGTCAGGCTTCACTAAAACACAGCGGAATCTAAAACTTTTGTGTTTGATGAGATGAATCGTTCTGGATCTTATGAATCATAAATGCCCATTAAGACGAGATCAAATCCAAAATATTCAACTTGAGGTTTTATATCTTTCTATAAAGATTTGATTGATAACTGCACAAATGGGATGGGTGTGTTTTTTTGCTTGTTTTGGGTTTAAACCATACTCTCACCTACAGTATGTACCTGTATAGTGATGCTGTAAGGTCACTCACCTGGTTTAGCGCATCACACTATTAAAAAATAAACAGTGATCAGAAATAAAAAACATTTACTATTCTATATGTTCGGGACAGATTTTCATTTTCTATGACACATTACCTCAAAATTACCCTCTAAACATCTTAACCTAACCAGTAAGGCCAAACTGAGCACTGCTAGAAGGGAAGCACAATTGTTTCTTTATCAACACACATTGTGCAAAGTTTAAGGCCTTTATGAAACTGATTTAGTTTCTTTTGCTTTTTAAGAGGATCCACTGTCAGACTTATTTCTACTGGGTTTGTTCAAATACGTCAACATGTCCCTGCAGGGCTACCGTAGTTGTTCACATCATCTAAAAGTGTAAGCAATCTTTCACATAAAAGTAGGGTCATACAGTGTGACCCTTTGACATTTGTGCCTTTCTGACAAAAAAAACAAAAAAAACAATGGTGAAATGTTTTTTTTATTTGACTGACCGATAAGAGGATCTCCTTAATAATAATAATAATAATAATAATAATAATAATAATAATAATAATAATAATAATAATAGCTCTGTTTCCATAAAATAAAAAGTGTAATTTTATAAGGGACCAGGTGCCTTGAGTTCTAGTTTCCCTAAAAAGTGTTATAGTGTTTGTGCATAAGCTAAAGCAAGATTATTTTTATTGCAAATTGTACTATTTCCATCAATAATTTATGTCATATTAAAGCTGTTTATAAAAACTAGTGCTTTTAAATGTCTTCAAAATTTATACATTATAAAAGAGATATATTATCTTTCACATAAAATGATTAGGAAAGTTTTATTTAACCATATTTAATTCCCGGCTGTGGCTGTCTCATTAAATAAGAAATTTCCATCTTGTATGCACTTAAGGCCTTTCCATCAAGTTAATCAGACACGACCATTTCTGTCTGTTTCCGCCACTCCAAATGAAAATAAGGGTTTGGAATACATCATAAGTGCCTTTCATGAATGAGACTGTATTGCTCATTGTGAAAAGATGTGTTCTTTTGCTTTAACATGAGCTTGTGACTTGAATAGGAAGTAAAATAATTCAGAAATTGTAGGTTATTGTTACTCAAGAAAAGGAGCAAGAAAAGTACTTCATGCTTCACAGTTTGCAAAATGTTCAGAGTTACACTAACTTAAATCTCCTCCACCATCTGTCTTGTTCGTTATTTCTGGTTATTTCTTTATTTCTGATTTCTGGTTTTAGCGCTTAGTCCCAAACTTTTGTTTTTGTTCTTTTTAGAGCTCCCAGTTTGCTCTTCTTACCGTGCCAGCCCATGGAGTAGGGAAAAGAGACTTCAAACAGATTGTCGTATTTGGTCAACAGTCGCTTCATAATGTCTGCCAGATCTAGAAAACAGAGAGAGAAAGTTAAAATGGGGAAACAGACAGAATGTGGGTTTAATAAGACGAATGGGAGAATTAGAAAGTGTAATATTTTAAAAGAGGAGACAAAGTTAGACCACTGCAATGCCTCTTTAAAGAATATTGAACACGGTTTTAATGCATCTTCCAGTCAGTTTTGTCAAATTGTCATTTTGTTTGTGCTTAACATTCTGAAATATCAAAGCCTGATGTTTGGACGTTAAATTATCACTACTTTCTGCCAGCTGAGAGTTGGCAGTTTTTTCTTTTTTTCTTTCACAGCCTGCAGTTGATTCAGCAGCAGTATCTTGGATTAGCCAAGACTTAAGCTGTATCGTTATTTAAACACTTCTCGATTTAGGAGCAGGGTCACCTATAGTTCATAAAGTTTACAAAAGTAGCAGAGAGTTTCCCTTCAGTTTGGAATTCAAAACTAGACACACCTTTCCTTTATTTCTTTGATTACAATTAATAAATGGCCAAAGCAGCAACAAAAGTCACATTAATTTATGCAAGAAGACATCCTCATTCATTTACATGAGTACATAGTAAAAAATAAATCACTTTAGAGGCAACAACTGTAATTTTATTTCAATATTCAACTAATGGATTTTGACTCCAGTATGTTGGCTGCTGTGTTGACCATTAGCAGACAGAGCAAGAATCCTAAGACGCTATAGCCTCAGTGTATTTTTGTTTAGAGACAGCCAACAAAGAGACAGACAACAAAATAATTAATAACAACAAAATAATTAATAACTTTCTGAAATGAACCACACTAAATAGTATAATCACGGCGCCCTCCGGTAACGGTTTTCACTTTTATTCATAGATTTTCTATTTAACTTTAACTAATTAAAAAAATGACTCTAATTTGTACAAATACAATGTTAAGATTTTGCAGCTCAATACCTATGCTATTATTCTCAGGCCAAAAACTCAGTTAAACAGTCTTTAATGCGGAAGCACAGGTCCAAAAACAATATATGTGTAACTCTGGGTCCTCCAAGTCATGTTTTAAGGCGTTGTGTAAATGTCTTGCATAACATAGTCCTAAGCCATAGGCCTATGCCTAAATGCTAATATAGAGAATCTATAAATATTGAGCCTACCCACTCACTGACAGCACACACATGTAGTCAGTTAGTTCCCTTTCACCAAAACCACTGATCTTGAATTTTTTACTTTTCAATGCTCTGCTTAAAAATGCACACGCAGCTCACTTGTGAGGATCTACTGAGTCCTGTTTTTCTGCTGGAGCTGATATTCCTATCATACAAAAATGCAAGCGCAAAAAGTCATAATAAAACTTTAAAAAACAAATGTTTAATAGAAGCAGAGAATGGTCAATGTGCCAAAAAGATACATCAGGATTAGATCACAATTCATGTTGATTTGATTTTGTATTATTTCTCATATTGGGAGAAAAAGTGCACTGTTGCATAATACAATATCTTTCCAAATTGTCAGATCCTCAACACGTTTTGCAGCATTGTCTTTGCACACACCACACACAAAAGAAACAAAATAATTAATAACTTTCTGAAATGAACCACACTAAATAGTATAATCACAGACATAATCAGACCTTGTTGAAAGGGCTTTATATTTACTGGCATTTACAGGGTTATAGGTTTTTATTGTTGAGCAACATTAATTATTTATTGAAGCTGATCTCTGCCAATAAAGAAAGTAAAAATATCTCTGACTCAGCAACATTGTGACTTTGCAAACTCATTAAACTTGGATGACTCATTTACTGCACAGGACACTTCAGGACAAGAATGGGACTCGAAGACTCACCGCTGAGCCTCAAACTAGCCCTAATTGTCTTTTGGCTGTCCCAGTCACTCACCCCATCTCTCCTCTGCCGTCAGATCAGTCATCCTCAGGACATGTCGTCGTGGTAACAGCAGTGTCTGGTAAGGCCATGTCGCCCAATACGGAACAACCACCAACCAATCAGAGCTCTCCACCACAACACGCTCCTGGGACGAAAATACAACACTCGATTTAACAGGAAATCAAGCACGGACTTTAAGTGTTATATGTAAAGTAATTGATATGCACTTGACAGTTACGGGACCAGCTACTGAAGTGTAAAAAAAAAAAAAAAACAGAAACTCAACACTGAATATAGTGCTCCATATAAAATGCCTTAAGGTTCACTGTAAACCAGGTGATAATAGCGCTAAAATTAGTTTTAAATTGCCTCTGTCGAGACAGTGACTATAGCAGAACATTATCATAAAGTGTTTTAAATGCAGCATGTGTTTGAGGTTGAGATTTAACAAGCTGATGAGTGGGCACAAACAAGACCTGACCTTGGTATTACATTCATCAAGAACAGATTAGCTCTTGAGCCTTTATGTGTCTATCAAGTAAACATCACACAAATACTCAGCTGTTATATTTGTGGATTCATGCACCACGTAAATCTTTAGCAGATATTTCTGACAAAAAATGTATAAATCTATATTCGTCTTTAAAAACAGTCAACCCCAGTGCAAATTGTGATTGTTATGAAATATGTTGGTGCACATCATTATGAATAATTACAATATTTTGTTCAAAAACTTTACAAATGCATGCCAGTGTATACTTTATACATTGAGTATATATTGTTGAAATACAGAATAAACTGAAGTGAATACCTTTCTGTGGTTGTGCCATAATGTTCTGGCTGATCAGTATATTCATGTGTGTTTGTAGCACAGTAACATAAGGTTATATTTAACATTGTAGCTGAAGACGTCAGAGAGCTGACACAGAGTGAGCTGATTACCTTTATTACCAGCAGAAGACACAATACTTCAGTCTTGTTTTTCTGAGGCCATTGTGCCTCAGTGCAAATTTATTTTTGTTGCTCTCTTTTTGTTTTAGGACAGTAGCAGTGACAGTGGTTAGCCTCGCAGAAAGATTGTCTGGAGTCTAATTGCAGGGCCAGTCTACACATCACCTTTCTGTGTAGAGCCTATACATTTTTCATGTTGTGGGTTGTATTCAGGTACTCCAGCCTCCTCCCATCAACCAAACATGGAATGTACAGGTGAACTGGTGAATCCAAAATGATGAACTGTTTTCCCTGTTTTCACCTCTGTCTTTTTTCACAAAGCAACTCTAACTTCGGACATCTTTATTCACTTCCATCACAAGGTGTTGCAGCCCATTTTTTGAATGAATCAAGGGCAAATAAAGCGTATTCTTTTTGTCCTCTCAGTGCTTCCATCGGTTCCCTCGGGAAACTATTTCCCTTGGCTGTACATTAGTGCTGACAAAATCTTTCTAATTGTTAAATTTAAAAAAAAAAAGTAAAGCCAAGCAGTAAATTCCATGTAGCCAATGAATTACTTTTAATATGAGAATGTTTAATATTGTTAATCATTAATGCCCTGGTCCATTTCTGTTGGATAACTTCTAAATGAGTCTTAACTTTTTAAAGCCATTGTCTCCACATTGTACTCCTTTTTTCATCCTCTTGTTCCACAGCCCTCCGCTCCTCCGTCTAACAGGATTAAAGAGGTGCTACAATGAAGACTGAAAGCCATGGCTGAGAAGAAAATTGAAAACAAAAGAATGGGGTGCATGAAGAGGAGAGGAAGTTGGTGGTGTCCTAAGCCAGAAAACTCAGACACCCCAAATCCCAGGGAGTTTTATTCAATTAGCTTAGAAAGTTTTTGTTTCAAAGTCAAGAGTGTCACCTGGGAGCAAAGCCCTAATTCAAACTGCAGTGTGCCAATTTGCGGTCCTAACCTCAGGTCAGAGAGACAGGGCCAAAAAAAGACACACTGACGCGGAAAGAAAAGCTCTTTAAGGGAAGCTCAGAAACACACATGCCTCTACTGTAATTTTATAAAGGTCAGGTCCCATGAGCAACTATCGTGGAGATTGAAGTGGATTCTTTCCTCAAAAGCTAAAATGCTATCCTCATTCACCCACACTTCCATCAGAGGGGTATCAGCCCATTCCCTGAATGAATCAAGGGCTCCAAATCAAGTCCATTCTGCCTCTCCAGATATTCCTGAAGAGGACAAAATGAGTTTGGTCACTGAAAGGATGGATTTAATCAAATACAATTCAAGCTAAAGGATTTTTCTATTTATGCACAATGGCCAATCAACAATAAAAATAAATGAGTTTTTTTTATAGAAAAAAAAAACACAATTAAATAAAATTTACGTTACAAAACATTTTAAAAGGTAAGCAGCTGAGATAGGCTACAGTGGCCCAGTATATGTGCTAGAAAATGGATAAGTCAATTCAAATAAAATTAGCCATTTTTATACATTAACTAATGGACAGAGCATTTTGACAAGTTATTAAAGGATTATAAAAGACTTTAAATGTCACATAAGGGAAAGCATAAATAAGCAATTTCCCCATATTTCTAAAAGTGTCCACTAACAGACCATTGTATCCAGGAGAATTTACTACACTGATTTAGTATATGCTTTAAAAACTACAATCATTAGACAGGTGCCCAACTCTAGATCTATGTGAACAAAAACTTTACTGGGGATAATTAGTGTCTGTTTGCTTCCTTTATTTGACTGAACAGTCTGTAAAGCAGAAAATTACCTTTATACTCCACAGGCTTTTTATTAGTTTCAGTAACATTTCCTTTACGATCACTTTATTTAAAGTTTCAGATCTTTGCTCGTTGTACACACGCTCACACACACATACAGTGCTCCAGACTCAGACTGTCTTTGATATCTTTAGTAAAGCAAATGTGTGCAGCAAAAAAAAAATACAGTGAACGTTTTGCAATATTCTAGTGGGTAGTGTGTGTGTGTGTTTGTGTGTGTGTGTGTGGGGGGGTATGGGTTGGTATTCTGGAAAAGCAGGTTGATAAGATACCTCGGTAATTGCAAGCACACAGTCAGTGAATGTGCACTTTTTATGATAACAAACTTAAAAATGATTACTGCTATTTCCATGTATTTTTCATGCTTTGACAACAGTAATACCAATAAAAAAAATTTCAATGTGTGTCAAATATGCCAAACCACTCAATGAGTTAATAATGAAAAGCAACAGGAAAAAAGACCCAAAAAAGTGATCAATATTTTTTTTGAACTGTATATTTATTTCTGTGTTTGGATAAAAGACACTGGGCTGGTTTTAACTCGAGCCTGAAACACATTAAGTATAAACTTTCATAATCAAGTCATGTCACTGCAGCAGGAACTGAAGCATAATAAAACACTCCTGGTTATGTCAGCTTTAATTCTCCTTTAGAAAGTTTCTTCACGGTTCTCACCCCAGGTCTGCTTACTAATAAGACATTTACCAACATGCTTAATATGCTGAGCACTGTATTAGACCCTGTCGCCCACGGTTTATGCAGCCACTCGAGGATAACACACATATGCACATTGTGTTGTGCATTTAGTGGATGTGGTATTTATATTTTCTATGACAACTACATGTATAACCTCAAATGCAATGTAAATTACATTCAGGTCCTTGCTGGTGACAAAAAGCTATATTCCTCCTTGACACAACAAGTTACTTTGCCTAATGTTTGTGCAGTTTAAAGATGGATGCAGGAGCCTTATGCTAATGATCACCTTGCCTGTCCAATCACACGCTTGGCTAACTAACGACAGGCTGAGGATGTGAGCTGGGTGAAGATGGAGAGAAATACTTTGAGTGTGGATAAACACAGGGGACTTGGTGATGCTAAAAGTTTGGATTTTTATTGCTATCATTGTGTGTTTGGTAACTGCATCAGTCTCACATTACTATTCATTATATCACCGATGAATATAAAATCTAGTTTCAGGGATGAATACATCTGTAATCCAATAATGCATCCAGCATAATCAAACTGTGTCCTTTAGTGTCGACATTGTAATCTCAGGGATTCATCTGACTGGCTGAATACACTGAAATATAAATGCTTGGCACATGTAATGCCAAAACATTATCAGACTTCAAGCAGTCTTTTGCATTATGTATATAGTACATGCAATAAATTATGGATGTATACAATTTTTTTAAATAAAAAAAAATAAGAAACAGCAATAAAACCCTTGATGAGTCTACGGCTTGTGAGTGAATATGTGTGTATCATACATTTCTTTGAGCCTCTTGTGTGGCGTAGTGTAGCAGAAGTGGCTCTCCGTGTTTTCGATAGTACTCCCTCTGGCAGCGGTCAGACAGAGCCGGCTCATTCGGCAGAAAGTTACTGGCCCAAACCTAACAAGTCAAAAATGGGAGAAAACAGACAACAAATCAAATACATAAACTAAACCATGTACACCGCAGTCTTCCCAGTTCTACAATTAACTTTGACTTTCAATACATAATGTTTTAAATGCAAAAGTTACAAATGAAACAAATAAATACTGGTATTCTTTTTGGCTAAAAGTGGACCCCACATATACAGCATTAAAAACATCCATTTCCTGCTGGCATGTTTGAAAATGACTGATCTGTGGCACTCCAAATACATAGTCAACACAATTTAATACTGAAGGTAAACACTTTTCATTTGTCCTTTATGCTTTCAGACTTCAAATTCTTCTGCAAGCCTCTTTCCTAAAGCTGTTTATGGCAAGCACTGCACATCAGGACATTCAGGTTATTTATGTTTGCACTTCATGCATTTTATTGACTGTAAAAGCCATCAAGGACCATCAAGGACTGTCAAATGATCCCACTATTATGGTGTTATTCTGGTCTCAAAAGCCTCAGATATTGCACCTAGCACTTTGCGATAATGCACTCTTTCTCCGGAGGTAGCAGAAGTGCAGAGCAGTGTGGAGGTGGCTTTTCTTCACTTTCTCACCTCTGTTTCTTAAAGATGCCATGAAAATGTCATGACAGGTCAGAGACTGTGAGCATTACAAATGATCTCAAAAGACAACTTAAGTATGCTCTTATTACAGTCTTATAGTCAACCAGAGATTGGAATGACAAGTACTTAACTCTGTTTGACCAGTCACCTTTCTGTTCTCTTTTCAAAACAGGTTGAAAAATGGGGGCTTGTCCGGGAAAATAGAAAAGCATAAATTTTAAAACCTAGCCATAAAGCTGCATTAAACCCAACTCAGGTCTTCAGTTGAGCTTTTGCCAACAATTTAAAAAAAAAAAACAAGCCAAACATATTGTCATTCCAAACACAGTTAAAAATCCAAAAATAACTAATATATTTACAAGTAAATTGTCATTCAATGTGTATTTGTCACCAAATAAATGTATGTGGTTAGTCTTACTACTTTGGATCAGCACACATTGTTTTAAGTATAATTTGTGGTTTCAACATTAATTCAAAAACACATTTGTTGTTCAGATTACTCGACATTGCTCATTATCTGCATGGTTGGCAGAAGTGTACTATGGTAATATTTCATTCTGACCACTTGTGTTGATAGAAACGTTCGACTCAACACTGTCAAAACTAGCAGCATATATTCATGCTCCGCTGAGTGTGAGACCTTTACTTGAATATTGATTAGTCATTGCTGCATTGCATTACTGTTTGTTTTCCTCTTGCACTGATATATCTGCTGCATATCCAATCAGAACTTATTTTGAAACAAAGAGCGAGGCCGACAGACAGTCAGAGCAATGATAATAATGTTACTTACTGCATAAGAACAAGAAAACATGTACAAACATTTTACTGAAAAAATGTGTATGGCCCTTATAGTAGCTGGCTTGTTATTATCAGAAAGTTTTTAATTTCCTCTTGAGGTTTCCAATTAGTAAAAAAAAGACTTAATTATCACTGACAGAAAATCTATTTGAATATAAAAGCAATAAGATCTTTTTTCTACAGGTTCAGGAGCTGGCACAACAGAACGAGGCTGTGTGTGCTGTGTGTAAATACAGTGGATTTACGTAGCTCAGCTCTGTGTATGGATCAATATGTGTGCCAAAAATCTGTAGCTGTCAGTCTGTTTGTTCACCTGTTTATGTGTGGACAGATTCATCATTCTTCCTCGAGACTCTGGAGTCTAATACGTTCACTGAGAATAAGACCCAAAAACTTTTAGGCAAAGAGTATAGTATAAGACCAAGATCTTGCTTCTCCCCACAGCCGTTGCCACAGTGGAATAATCGGAATAATTGTGCCCAAGGACACAACAACAGTATGAACTGGGGGGATCGGGGATAGAACCACCAACCTTCTGGTTATTGGACAACCTGCTGTACAGTTGTGTTCATAGATTTACAGCACATTCTTTTGGCCATTTTTCTGAAAATCTGAATGATTACACAAAAACCTTTTATTCACACATTCAAACAATTGTGTTTAGTCTTTTTAAATCATGATTTTTTGTATTTAATTTTGGCCTGATAACATGCACAAGTGACACAAACAGGTTTAAATGGCCACTAAAGGTAACCATCTTCACCTGTGATGTTTGCTGTAATCAGTGTGTGTAGAAAAGGTCAGTGAGTTTCTGGGCTCCTGACCCTTGCATCTTTCATCCAGTGCTGCAGGTACGTTTCTGTATTCTTTCGTTTCTGAGTCATGGGGAAAGCAAAAGAATTGTCAAAGTATCTGCTGGAAAAGGTATAAAACAGGAAAGGGATATAAAAGATATCCAAGGAGATTGAGAATGTCAATCAGCAGTGTTCAGACTTAAGGATTAAGTTGAAACCAAACCAAGGTCAGGTACACCAACAAAAATTTCAGTCACAACTGCCAAAATTGTTCGGGATGCAAAGAAAAAAACGCCAAATAACTTTCTGTGAGGCACAGAATCTGCACATGGGACATACTTGGATGTTCCAACATGACAAGGATCCAAAGCACAAGGCAGAGCCGACCTGTCATTGGCTACAGCAGAATAAAGAGAAGGTTCTGGACTGTCCATCTCAGTCTCCTGACCTCACTGTCATTGAGTCACTCTGGGGAGATCTCAGACGTGAGGGTTACGCAAGCCAAAACACAGCCCAAGAATTTACAGAATCCGGAAGCTTTTTGTCAAAAAGAATAGACAACTACCACAAAAGACTTCAAGCTGTCAGTGATGTTAAAGGTGCAACACACAGTATTAAGAACTGGGATATGTAAACTTTTGATCTGGGTCATTTGGGAAGTTTCTGTTGTCATTATGATTTAAAAAGAGTAAACACAGTTGTTTGACAATAAATGGCTTCACCCAACCACTAACTACGAGTGAAAAAAAAGTTTTTGTGTTATCTTTCATATTCTCTGGAGTAAATTTATGAATTGAATGGATGCAATCTCATAAAACTAAGACCACAAAAATGGGGGTCTGTACTAATGCTTTGTGTGTTTCTGTCATCATATTGTATTTTAAATTTTCTTTAGCTTTTCTTTTGCCCAGTACAGATGTATATCTTGAATCAGCTGTATACTGAGCCTGTCACCCAGCTATACAAGAGGATTTACTTGTTTATTCTTTTAAATAGCAAAGCATCTTAGTTTTAAAAGTTTACATTAGATACACCTGTACATTTTACAGACAGTACAAATGTTGTTAAGGATACAAAACAAAAACATTGCTGATTAATTAAAATTGAGGTAAAATGTTCAAATTGAGATAATTTGAAGTTATTATCCCACGGACCTGGATCGCACTTGACATATTTCAATACTCCAACCCGACCTTTGCTTTTTCATTATGCAATAAAAGTGTTTTTTCCCCAAGAAACCGCTGATTATAAACAGAATCCGACTGCTCCACTGAGCCTGTCCAGTACACAACTCGGGCTAGTTTCAAAAGGGATATTATTATTCCAGAAGCGTTCTTTTTCTGCCTCCACTTAACGTAAAATACATACAGCTCTGATCCTGTGAGACTGAAGTTATCAGAAGCCATAGATGCCTCCAAACCATGATTAACATTTTCTGTTCGTTATTCTTCAAAGTTTCAGATCTGTGCTTGTTACATTTTGGCCTGAAGGTCTTGTTGTACACACACTCACCGCACACACAAACAGTATTCCGGTCTCAGATTGACTTTGGTATCTTTAGTAAAAGGAAATGTGCGCAGCAAGAAAAAAAAACTGTGAAAACTTTGGAATGTTGAAAGGGTCTAGTATTTTGTAAAAAGGGGTCGATAAGATACCTCGGTATTTACAAGCACAGCTTTTATAAAAGCACCTCAGTGTGGTCATCTGAACCAAAACCTCCAAGGCTTTACCGCTATCAACATTATCACCTAAAGCCATCAAAGAGTTTAAAGTTACATGCCAATATTTATCCATGTTTCACTGTGTCTGACTTCTAACAATTTATGTTTTTTTTCACCACCATTGACTCAATGTTGACAAGCCAATGTAGACCAACCCCCTTCTGTGCGAGCTTATGATTGGCCAAAGAGCATTCCCATCTTTTTAAACCCTTAATAAGTAAATAATTTTATCCAATCTTATTTATATTATTATTGTGCTATTAGATAATTCAACAGTTTTCCACAAATACATGAAAACAAGAATGCATCCTCTGTTTAAACCCAATCCCTTAGTTTTTTAAGTGTATGCTCATGTGAAAACAGGATTGTTTTGTACTGTATAATAACTGTAGGTATTTTAATTATAAATTAATATGTGTTTTTACTATGTTTAGTTATTGAAGCACTCACCTGCAGACATATATCAGCTTGAAGCTAAATCTGATGTAAGGCATTGAGTTAGTGTTGGGTTAGTGTTTTTTAAATCTGACACTCTCACCCTGCACAAGCAAATCAAAATGCCTGCTTAAAGTTTTCTGTTTTTTAAGTAGAACCATAGCCAATTCCCCACTGCATAATACTAATTGTACTGTTTTCCATACATTAAGGAGATTAGGGCCGCCATATTCTCCAAATGAGCTGTAAATATTTGGGTGTTGGTGGACACAAATAGACTGAGGAAAGATGCTAACCTTTACCTGATACAGCTCCAGATGAACCTCTGTTTCATGAGACCAGCCCTGTTTATGAGCGGGCTGTTTATTTCTACAGTAAGCCCGTTGCACTGAGCATAAGCAGCGCTAGCCTACGTGTTTGAAATCTAAATTACTTGTGGGTCTTTTGCATAAATCTATGTATAATTAATACAAACACTGCGCGCTACACCTCCTTGTGATATGCACAAAAATCATCTTAACTTTTAATACAAAGCTTTTTCCGGGGTTATATCAAACACCCACCCAAAAAAATTAAAAATAACCAACTGATGACTTCATCGACACCCCGCTATAGACCTACTGCAAGTCTGTGGGAAACCCTGAAATGGTAAATCTAAGTAAAGTTCAACAACAGAGTCATCAAATGCGTTGCCAGTATTGATTTTTTTGTGTTGTTTTGCTATGTAAGCAGACATAACCAGCGATATTCCACTTTTCCAGTAGGACTTTTTGGTAAACATGGATTATGTGTGTTTGGAGCATTACATTTATTCATTTACAATTATTCATTTAGCTGCCGCTTTTATCCAAAGAGACTTACATTGTTCTAATTACCAGTGTTAAAGCCACTGGAGGCAAGGTGTGTTAAGTGTCTTGCCCAAGGACACAACGACAGTATGAATTGTGGGGAGATTGAGGATCGAACCACCTACCTCCCGTCCTACCACTGAGCCACTGCGCCGCATTCAGAGAACTATCTTTTGTAAATTAGTTATCCAAAAGTTATAATAAAACAACACTTTATTACTGTATTGACTGACAAACTCTCATCTGTGTGCATTCACATTAGGGATGTCTTTGTAATTATCCAAATTGCACATTTAACCATAGCTATGAGAAGAAACTCTCTGTTTTGTTAAAAAAAATAATATGTTGAACTTCAATGCCAGTTTCCAAGTCCCACACTGCCCCCTGCTGGGTCAAATCAGAACATAACTTACAAGCCTTTTGTGTTTTGAGCTGAGATAATTAAAGCATTATGCTAATATCAGCATTGGCAAAAAGAAAGGAAAGGAAAAGCCAAAGCACTTTCCTAGGTGTGATTATGCATAGCCCCAGAAAAACAACAACGAATAATATAATAAACACATTCACACACCGAATGTGATAATAACATTGATGCTCTGGTAATTTCACAGTAAAGCGTTGATTCGCAGTTTCTATGTCAAGGCTTGTCGAGCTGGAAAATTGTAAGTAACTCCTTCTTAACACATTCTGATTTCATTGTCAGCGCTCGTATCTCGCATGTGCAAACTGGAGCCATTGTACAGCGCTGAATGAGAGGAGGTGTGAAAAGAGACAGTGGGTCACAAATGATTTTCTGCATTCATGGGTTTGTAAGAAAAAAATAAAAATGGTGTGTTTGCATTTGCTTTACCTGACAGTGTGGGTGTGGGTTTGAACAGCCCATCATTGCACCTTTGTTCTCGAAGATCTATGGGAAATAAAAGAGAGCACTGGTTTATTAATAATAATGTATACAGCTATAATGTGTAATTTTAAATTCTAAAATGATTTTCATCAAACTTTGTGTTTCAGAATGATTTTAGTACACTCTAATAAAGCTGAGACTCGTATTACAAGATGTGGAATTGATCTAAGCTGAACCACAAACACTGTTTTCATCCCCATCTCAAGCGTATCAGAGCAAAATTCAGTCTGTGACAGTGAGACATGAATAAACCAGGTGACAACACTTGGGCCTGGTCGACGTAAGAGAGTAAAGTGTGTCAAGTTTCAATTTCATTTTACTATGTGTCTTACAGCTGCATTAATAATTGTGTGTTCAGGGCTCTGAAGGCACATTAGGGGTGAGTCTGGAGAGGACTCTGCTACAGACCGACACTCACAGCCCAAGCTTCTACAGGTTTATGCAAGCCTACATGAGTGTCTGAGTAAGACACTGACTGTCACTGCTCTGTTAGCTACAGAGCCTTTTGTTGACCTCTAGGTAAAAAGGCTATTCTGTTTCCTAAAAATCATAAACATTATCAAGTCCCTTAAACCATATAAAAACCAAAGATGTCTTTGGAATGGACACGAGCATGCTTAAAGATCTTGGATCAGTTCTTGCCAAGCCCATTACCTACATCATTAACCTTTCTATTTCAACTGGTTATTTCCCAGATGCCTGGAAATCTGCTACTGTTGTACCCGTTTTGAAATCTGGTGACTCAACTTCTTTAAATAACTATCGCCCAATCAGTGTTCTTCCGGCTGATCCAGCATTTAAATAACAGCTCAGTCTCTCTCTATCCCATGCAATTTGACTTTAGAGCCAAACATTTGACTGAGGCGGCCACATACCTCTTCGCAGAGAAAATAAAGGCTCTAGGCTCATGTGGTGTTGTTGAGGCTGTATTTTTGGTTCTTAGAAAAGCTTTTGACACAGTAAATTACACCGTTCTCCTTAGTAAGCTTTCTTATTTAAATTTTTCATGCCCAAAGGTGGATGTAATCCTATCTGAGTGACCAGACTCAATCTGTTTTTATTAAAAATTGCAGATTGGAGCCCTTTAAGTTAGCTACAGGGGTCCCTCAGGGATCAATTTCAGGTCCCTTGTTATTCATGCTTTACATTAATGACTTGCTCTTGGTCTGTCCGAAAGTTGAGTGTATAATGTGTGCAGATGACACGTTTTTTTGCCAAGGCAGATCAAAAGACATTGTTGCTGCCAAACTTACAAAAGCTCTGAGTTGCTTGCTCAAGTAAAAAAATCAAGCTAAATTATGCAACTTTTAGATCAATCGGAGGTAAAATATATATTATTATTAAAATATATTTTTACATTCCATGATTTTCAGTTAGCTTATTTATTGCCAAACAAATTGGTCTCAGGCAAACCACTGCTCAATCAGGCCACTTGAAATACTATACAAACAAGCCCTCTAGGTCATGGATAAATAAAACAAGACATTGCCAATTAAAGCTTGATTTACAAGGCAACACATAATTTAGCTCCTGTTCCTCTGGCATTTTATCAGCCAAAGAAACAGCACTGTGCGTGTCACTAGAGGCTCAGTGAGAGGTGCTGTCCCTCTGAGCAAAAACACCGTCAGGCCCTGGTCTGTGAGAAGCGCTAGAGAGTGGAACAGATTACCAGATTAAATCAGACAGGTAACTACTCATAAGACTTTGCCTAAATCAGTAAAAAAAAGACGTTGATATGTACATCTGTCGGCACTAAAGACTGGAACCTGTTGTGTCTCACTGTAAACGATATGTCATTTCTAAGTAACGTGTCTTGGACTTGTCTTGTATTCTCACTAACTATGTAAATATGTGTGTCAAATTTCATCACTCTTTAAACATCATGGCCAGGGAACAACCGGCTTATTCTGGCTTTTTTACTCGTGTTTGTTCATGTGCTTTATAAAATTGCTTTGTCCCCTTATAAAAAAATCTAAAGTCTATTTGGTATACAATTTTAATAGTGACTTGGTTTTAGAACTGGGCCTAAAAAAAAATCGGTAAATCTTGCTGCAGTCAACAAAATAGTACACCTTCAGTCAGTGTTTAATTTGTGAAGCGGGATGTGGGGGAACACCGAGAGAATATTTAGGAGAAGTATTCCCCAAGAATCAAGAAGAAAAAAAAGGTAAAAGAACACACAGTATGTTATTTTGGAGATAGGTATTTGTATCTAAATGATGCCATTTGAACAAACTAATGGTCAGTTTCTACATTCTGAGTTATAAAACAGAGTTAAAAATGTGTAAAAACAGGCCACATAAACTTTTACTGTAAGAAACAAAAAAAAAAGAGGAGCCAGATCCTGCCAAATAGGTCCTGGTCTTGATTTAGGAGGTGGGGGAGTATATTCCCCTGTGTCCCCCCTCAAATTAAGCACACCCTCCAATCAGCATCACACTGTTAACACCAACTGAGACAAACTGAACCAGACTCTGAGGGACTTTGGGAAGTGAAGCAACAACTCACTAATGAAAAAAAGAGCTGTAAGTTGAGCTGTTGCCTTTTTTTTTATGTATTTTCAGGTTTTACATATTTTGGCTGACTCTCCCAAAGTTATTGTATAACTTAATCTTTTTAGTTAAACTACACAAGTCATTCAATTTCAGTTTGAAAATCTGGAATCAATACTGTCCAATGTGCCCTTTATCCAGAACTTAATGTGTCTGGTATATATCAGCTCCGACATCTAAATCTATAAACTGTCCTTTTATTAACTGTAATATTTTTTCATTGCATGATTAAAAAATATGAATTGCTCTTTAGATCAGCTTTGACATGTTGTCCTATTGATATCCTTCCCTCTCCGTTCGAATCTGCCCAGAGGCATCAATAAAGCTTCACACAATTCAAATTAAATTGGACTGGAAACTTTATCTTCTGCAGTTCCACAAAAACACTCCTCAAAAACGTTACCTGAACCCAGGGGTAAGTGGCTCCAAGGTCTTTAACAAGCTCCGCCCACTTGTCAATCACCTTGACGACCTCTTCGTTTTTCATAAGAGGGAGTGTGACGTCAGACCATGGATGGAAGCACATGACCTTACTGGAATAGATACAAAACGTAGCATTAGTAAACAACAGAATAGAAAACATAAATAGAAAAAAAATTATATTATTGTGTCAATTACAGATGGTAAATGCCTAGCGTTCCTTTTAAAACTAAAGTAGGAGTCATAATAACGTTCAAGTTGTTATTGCATCATTTAAAATGTAGTCTCTGGGCTTTCGGCACCAACTGTTAGTGAAAATGCAGACGCCTCCAGTTTACAGCATGTGGACAGCTATGGCAACCTTGCAGGGACAAACCCACAGGAAATATGTCTAATGGTGAGGTCACTTTAACGTCAAAAACATGCTATGCAGCCCCTAATGTAGCTGCCGACTATGAATTTGCCCAAGTGGATAATAAAAGAGACAATAATAATGAGTGCTCAAATAGAAACACAACTGTGCTTCTCCTCAGTTTGTTAGCTCTAGGCAGCTGTAGAAACAAGAATGAGGGTTCTACTGGGTTATGTGGAGCTTTATTTGTTCATGATGAACAAATTTGTAAATTGTAATATGGTTATAGACAAATCGCGTTCAAACAATGTTTAACAAAACAGAAATAATTGCAGGTTTACATTAGTTTGACGCTGAACTGAGAGCTAGAAGTTTAAATGGTAAATTGCAAAGTCAGATAGGTTCAGTTTTTTTTATTTATTTAATAAAACATTTTGTCATGGTCTGAGCCCAGACTAGTCTCCCTTGTGTGGTCTTTGCAATTCCTTTTCAGGCGTGTCCTTCTCCAGTGGCAGATGTGGCCTCTAAGCTGGCACAGCTGACTCTTCTTCATCAAGTTCAGTATAAAGATTCCTTTTTGCTATGATTACCTGTGCGAGTCTGATGACTTGCACAAATCTAAGGGGTCCTTGTTTCAAGCATAATATTTCACCATGAAGTGGAATAATGTAACTACTCGTGTACCTTTAATGTAGTTGCTCTCCAATCAAATCTATGAGACCCTTTCTCATGTGGGATAAAAAGAAAAGCGGAGCAGTATGTCATTAAGTATTTTCCACACACCTCCCCTCAGAGACTCATCAAAATCCCACTTTCTGTTCTCTAATTGGCTCTGTGAGTGTCACTGCAGGCTACAAACTCTTCCTCACTCTTTACTGCTCTGTCCCATGAGACCAAGTTGACTAAAAGTGTACTGACCCTGTGTAAACAAATATCATTGTCTGATAAAAGAAAGAAAATGTGCCACACATGGGTGTTCACGTCCATCGAAGCTCCGGATGTCAGTCAGGGCTGCGGTGTTACTCTGGATGTTGGTAGAAAAGCGTTAATTGACAGGCGCCGTCTCTTCAGAGTCTCTGAGACTTCAGCAGTTACTTCTGTAGTGTTTTGACTTGATCTATTATTTACTGATTGTGTAACGGCGCT
This sequence comes from Neodontobutis hainanensis, assembly GCA_024349245.1. Lineage (NCBI taxonomy): Eukaryota > Metazoa > Chordata > Actinopteri > Gobiiformes > Odontobutidae > Neodontobutis > Neodontobutis hainanensis. Next base: position 7,664,088 of record JALDNG010000041.1, read on the forward strand.
GTCAGGCTGAATCATCTAAAGTATTCCTGAGATGGCAGGAATGTTCAGGAACGTCTTTAAAGATTAAAAACAACTGACATCCGCACCTTTACAGGCGAGGTAAGAAAGGTATGTGCAGTTGGGAAAGCTTAGGAAGAAGTACAAGTAAAGAAAAAAATGTCAGTGTGTTGGAAGAGTTTGAGGAATTATTATAAATACACTTATTTGATTTAAAAAGTGCATGTTAATGAACATTGTTTCAACAATCACACATTGATAGACCAGTGCAACATTCTCACCCATTCATACACAAGTGCTGCGTCACTGGAGGCGAGAAGGAAAGGAAGTGTCTTGCTCAAGGACACAATGACAGTATAAACTGTTGAACTGCCAACATTACCTTAAGCAGAGCTTTATTCTTTTGAATGTTGAGCAACTTTAACCATAAATAAACCAGACACTAAAATAAACAGATTATAAAATAGACCAACAGATGCTTTAAGCATTGTGTTTTTTATTAATATAGTAAGGCCCAAATAAATACTGTAGCAGTTATTTGAACATTTATAAAACGCTAATTCAGTCAAGGCTCTGGTGGGAAAACAGCCCCATCTGCTGGTCTCACTGAGTAATGTTGTGCTATATTCAAGATATAACAGAGATATTTTTTGCCTTCTGCAGCATTTGTTGCTTTGGCAATGCCACAGAGGATCATAAAAGTGCCTCAGGAGAACAGTAACCCCAGCCAGTGAACTGTTGGGCATCACTTTGCCAAGCCTTGGACAAACTTAAACAGAGTGTTGGAAAAAAAAAAAAAAGGCTAAAAACATTGTGGCTGCTGTTGTTCATCCTCTCAGCTCCTCTTTATAGCTGCTGCCAGTGGTAGGTACAGACCCCCTCTTTTTTATTTGTACCACAGTTCGTTAAATGGCTCTGTGTTTATGGTGGTTAACATTAACTGTCATAAGGCTTGAGATGACAGAAAAGTAAAGTGCCAGTCACACTGTTTAATGTATATATACAAACTAAAGGACTAAAGTGAGTGGAATGATAGCTAGAAACTCCCACGAGGTGAAAAAAATAAATTCACTCATAAATTCATAAATTCACAGTAAATTCACTATTTTATGACTTCTACAGTTTCATATTTTAAAAGGTCAAAAGTGACATAGTGCTACTTTAAATGTGTGTAAAAAGGGTGTTTTGACCACACATTCATGCTTAAGGGTAAAGACATTTATGAAATCACCTGATTTTGTTTTAATCTCACTAAGTCATGTCTTTGCTGGGTTTGTTCGTAGACAACAGTGTGTCCCTGCAGGGCTACCATAGGTGCTCACATGCAGTGTGGAAATGAAATCTACAGTTTTGTTACACTACACTCTCTAAAATGTTTAAAAATTCAAGCAAAGACTGTTTATGAGAATGCTTGAATATGGCTTGTACTTTGAGTTGATTGCTTATTTGCCATTTTAAGATTTATTCTTATCAATAAATATGAAATTCAATTGAACTACAAAAACATCTCCTGATGAAAATATTCATAATGCAGGTTCTATACATTACAAAAAGACATATTCTTACCAGACACCCTGAGCAGCTTTAGACTGGAACAATGGATGTTGATTTGGACCTAGAATACAAGAGGTATTAAATATTTACATGTAGCTTGTGTTATACCAAAATAGGATCAAATTAAAATAAAAAAGGCAGTTAAGCAGCAGAATGAAGCAGACAGGTGGCCCCAGGGTTAAAACTCTTCTTAATCTTCTCAGTGTGCTTATGCTGCAAAAACTCCATCCCTCCAGCAGCAGCAAGTAGGAAGAGTTTCAGGGGTGGCTACTGGCAAGGCTCTTACTTTGTTACATGTATAAAATCTGCACAATGATCAGTCAACCTCACCAGGTCTTGGAGCATCAGGCTGAAGAGCTGGGAAGTCATTAGGAAAAACAAAAGTACTGTCATAGTCTGGATTCACCTGGACAGACAAAAACATACTGCACATTATTATGTAATCATTTGAAAACATATAAATAAAGTACGCGTGCAGATACCTCTCCGTTCGCCCGTGTGTTCCCAGGACACAGAGGGTTTTGGGAGTCATATCTGGGGATGTGTTCTTCGGGAGGCTTTTCGACCTGACCGGCCCAGGGTCTCTTCATGCGATGGGCCGACACCAGAACCCAACAGTCCCTCAGAGGGTTGTATCGAAGGTGCTGGTGCTCTGAGGTGAGAACGAATGGTGTTAGTGTGAGACGACTGTGAGAAGGAGATTAATTGGGGGTAGCTCAGTGGTAGAGCGGTTGGCCCTTAACCTGAAGGCTGGTGGTTCAATTCCCAGTGCGTGAGAATGTTTGGAGGTTGGAGAGGCCGTAGGCACAAAATGGCTGCTATGTCTCCACCACCAGTGTGTGACTGTGGAGTGAATGAATAATGAACTCTGTAAAGCGCATTGAGAGCCTTGAAAAGCGCTATATTAATCCAATCCATTATTATTAAATTCAAGTCAAACTCCTCATAGTGGATTTGAGGACTTTAAGAGATCCGTTAATAAGTGAATGCTAAAAAAGCGATAATAAATTGAAGCAATGCTGTGAAACCAGAATTTTTGTACATTGATGGAAAAGTTATATGGGAAACTATTACTACAAGTATTTTGTTGCTAAACGTGGATCTACAGAGAACACAATAAAAATGTTCTATCAAATACCAACGGCCACAGCCACAAGTGCAGTTCGTTACAAACATTATTTTAAAACCATTACATTATATCTTTACGTCACAAATTTAGACCAGTGTATATTTATATCAGATTCAGTGTTTGACAGTATTAGTGTGGCCATAAACAATACATTTTATAATGGAAGTCACAGGCTTTATTAACCCTTGCCTTGTGCAACGGCTGTCCCCCGGGCCTGACTTTAGACCTTTCCACAAACAATGTGATTCTGCTTAAATAGATGCTGGTATAAATAGAGCAGTTAAATATTGACCTACTAACTACCCACTCACTGACAACACACACACACAGTCAGTTGTTTTAAAAGATTACTAGACCTATTGTAGTTACCCACTGACTTTAATGCAGGGTCTAATGATTTTGAACTACAAATGTAAGAATCCACCCTACATTACACCTTGACTTAAAGTCATTACCTATAGAGCAGCTATATTAGGCTCCTAGTAAAAGCAAATGGAAGTCACAAGACCAGCAGATTACTGTGAAGCAGTCTGTCACTGTCCCCACACAGTTGGAGAGCACCTAATAATCTCTGCTGGAGTCTGTCTAGTCATACTCCATTTTAGTTTTTTTTTTTAACTAATATTGTGCATTTGCATGGTAATCATAAACAGAAAACAAATAAAATATTAGTAACTGATACATTCATCTAAAAAGAAAAAAGATAATTTCACATTGGCTACCCTACATTGAAGTTACCCTTCTTACCTTTTGGGTCAAACTCTTCTTGGTTACTCATAGTGTTTATATTTTTCTATAATTTTAACGGTTTATACTAAAATACCGTAAAACTGTAAATTTTATGCTATTTCAACGACTTACAACTTACAACGACTACAACACACAGCATTTTAGGAGCTGCTTCCTGTTTTGGTCAGCATGGAAGGGGGAGGCTTTTTGAGGCAATTCAGCATTTGAAAGCAAACATAATAGAAAGCCGTGTTAAAGCCAATAGTGATAAGTTGCTAACATTTTAGTGGCAAAAAACAAAAACTAGTTGATTAAACATAAAAATATACTGCACATTTTCAGTAACTCGTTTAAATATGTAACTATGTCCTTAAACTAATTTGAAAAAGCTTAAATGTGTCACGGGTTTCTGGCAACCCTGGTCTTGCCGCGCCCCACATTTATTTCTCAGCTTCTGATTGGCTGGTTTACTTATCTTCGCCCCCATGTGACCACAGTGCTGCTGTCTGGGACTTCTCCGCCTCCTGGGCCGGTGGCGTGCTTCTCTGTAGCGCCTTGTCTGCCTCTGTGTCCACATGTAGCCCGCCTCCCGCTTCACATTACCGTCTGTTCATTTAGTTTGTACCATGTCTGTGTTCAAAATAGTTTTAAAGCTGCTGGTGTTTACCTCTGTTGTCGGCGTAGCCGGGCTTCTGCTACAGCACTGGATAGCAACTAAGCAGTATGTTTTCGACAAAGAGGACATAGCCAAATTAGCAAAACAGTACTCTGGTGAGTTTGTTAAATTGGGTATTTTTAGAATAAATTTTAGCATGCATTTTTGCGTTTTTTTTCCAACATGTTCTACATTTTGGTGCCCTTTTTAATGTACTGCTTCCACGTGTGGGTTTTCAGGACAGGATCATGAACAGGCCTTCTCCAAAGTGGTGGTGGAGCTAAGAAAGAGGTAAAAAAAAAAAACAGATTCTGTTCTCTCAGGGCTGTGACGTGCATGCACCAGTAACTAAAGTAAAATTAAATATTATTTTATTTTGTATACATTTAAGTACAGTATATATTGTTAGAGATTTGTCTGTTAATTTATGATCCCCTTTGCCGTGACCTAAGACCACACATTGGGAACAAGTGTTGTTTTAATGTTGGCTTTATTTATTGGTTGAATTTTTGGTCTTTATTTTTTTATTTTTATTTATTTTTTTAAGTTAAGTCATAGTGCATCTTGGGAGGTAAATTATAGCCAGAATTAAGACATTGTGGTATCTATTTAAAATACCTAAGTTGAGTCTGTATCTTTTTTTAATTTCAGCTTATTTTTTTATTATTATTTTTTTAATCAGGACAAGGTAAACAAGGAGCTATTTAAATAATTACAAAACAAATGAGTTTAACCTCATTCATACTGTTAAGCTTTAAAACCTGTCCTGACTACTTCCAAACTCCTATTGTGTACTATAAATGAGAATGTTCACATGATGATTAGTTAAAAAAAAAGTGATAAATGGCGCAGTGGCTCAGTAGAGTGGTCGTCCTTCAACCAGAAGGAAGGCGATTCGATTCCCAGTCTCCAGTCTCCGCACAGTTCATACTGTCGTTGAGTCCTTGGACAAGACACTTAACCCACATTGTCTCCAGTGGCTGTAACACTGGTAATTAGAATGTCAATGTAAGTCGCTTTGGATAAAAGTGTCTGCTAAATGAATAAATGTAAATGTACATAAATAATGGAAGAGTGCTGTGCTTTGCCACCAGATACCCAGGCCACATCCTTCCAGACGAGGATCTGCAGTGGGTCTTTGTCAACGCTGGAGGCTGGATGGGTTCCATGTGCCTTTTGCATGCTTCATTGACGGAGTACCTGTTGCTGTTTGGCACTGCAGTGGACACAGGAGGGCATTCAGGTGGGAGAGCAAGAAAGATCTAGAAGTCTTTTTATTTATATATAAATTCTTTTAACATACAACATTAACGTATGGTCTATTCTGCGCTGCCATCAGGTCGTTACTGGGCTGAAATTTCGGACACTGTCATCTCTGGTACATTCAGACAGTGGAAGGAGGGCACCACCAAGAGTGAGATCTACTACCCGGGTAATCTGTTGTTTTTAGTTTGGCTTTTTCAACAAATTTTAACCTGTAGTGACATTTGCAGCTGAATAAAGTTTCCTTGATCAAGTGATTCAATTCAACTTTATTAAAAAGCTGATTGATTTGTAGAGTCTTATTGCAGTGAGGACAAATGAGTTCTTGTGGCATTCTGTCCTGCAGCTCACTGATCTCAGACGTCCACTGGCTGCTCTGTTTTTCTTTTTTCTTTCTTTATTTGTTTTGTTTTGTTTTTTTAAGTCCTTTTAATTCATGCAGTATTTTATGTCAAGATTATGTTTCCCAGAGGAACCTAGAAATATTTGTTTGGAGCCTGTTCCATGTCAAGTCTGTGTTGCTTGTAGAATGTAAGACTACTCGTGCAGACTCGCTGTGAAGAGGTTTAATAAGCCATTCGCACTTGACATCGATTGATTATAGAGGGCCTTTTAATATGGCAGACCCACTGAATGTGTTGATTGACTGAAAGGCCCATATGATGATCTTTCTGTTATTGCAGTGAAAAGAGGCTGTATGAGACATGTGTTGTTGTAAACTGTTTCCTCAGGTGACTTCATTGTGCATGGTGTGGGCGAGGCCACGTCAGTCCAGTGGAGCGCTGGAACATGGATGGTGGAGTATGGCCGAGGGTTCATCCCATCCACGCTGGGATTCGCTTTGGCAGATACTCTGTTCAGCACTCAGGACTTTGTCACTATGTTCTACACTGTACGCGTCTATGTCAAGGCTCTGATGCTCGAAGCTTCTACTGCGCTCACAGAGGCTGGGGTTTTCTGAGTTATGACCCAGGCTTGGAAACGCGGTTAATAATTCAAATGCACATATTGTTTGAAGGGTAAACGCTGCCAAAATCAAAGCTTGTGCCAAGTGATTTACAGAAGACGGTAGACAATCGAATTACAGTGCAGTTTATTCCATCCCTCAGCCTAAATAAGTGTTTAAAGAAACTAGTTGTAAATGGATTTTTAAAAGACAGCTTCCAACTTAATCAACAAGGCAAACCACCCGAGCTATTAGGTTATTACAGAATTTGTATACAACATGCATTCCAGTGAAAGCTGCCTGAAATGAAATTATTCATTGCATGTACAGTAAAACAGAAAATATTTTGTCAAACTTAAATTGTTTTGTAAAATGCTGAACCTGCCACATTTTAAATAGAGTAATAAAGAATTTATTTTATATTTTGCCAAATACTAAACCTTTATAACACTTTCTTTGCCTAGACCTGGAGTTTTATGACATTAATTTTCACTAACAAAACAGAGTTGTACGTTTTGTGAGTGCTATTCTGTGAAATCAGAACTTAACCTAAAACTGCATGTACAATACCGTTTTAGATATTTTATAATCAACAGGTAAATGGACTGTGATCTGTTGAAAAACTGTAGCTGGAGTTACATCTGCTACAGTGTTAATGTCTATAATTTGCACTAGTCCATAAGGACCAATCAACACAGCGTCCACAGCCGTAAACACTACATTTTTCTGAATTATGAACATAGAATGATTTTTATATGTATAATTGTCTTCATTGCTGCTCAACCTGTCATGTCCAGGTCTAATTTTGTTGCCTTATTTTCACGAGTGATGCGTGAAATGTATCGGGAAGTATATGGCTGCTAATGTGATGTAATATTGGAGGGAAATCATTCATAAAACCAAAATGGATCAAGTAGCAACACATACTGAATTTCAAGTTGTCACATTAAAAAAACAATGTACCTTGATTATGAATCGGCAAATGTACAATGAAATAAATGTCTTTGAAAGTAAGTTGACAATGTTTCATTTTATTAGTTTTTTTTATGAATAACTAATTAAGACAGAACAGTTTTACATGTTGTATTGACATCTGTTTAAAACCTAGTCATTCTAATCTAATCAGCTGCACTTTTGTCTTAAAATATTGTGAATAATTGGAAGGCTATACAATATATTTTTATGTCAATGTCTAGATGACGCAGAAAACCCTTGTATATTAAAAATGGTTATGCTAGATTGCTGGTTAGTACCAAATAAAATGCAGTCTGAAGTCAACGCCTGCGTCTTGCGAAGCTTTACTACCGACTAGCGGACATGCTCGGTACTGCATGTGATTGATTCGGGCATGAGTTGGTTATTTACAATCTATGGCTGGGACGTTACATGTCTGAGAGCAACAAGTAGCTTCGGAAGTACATGAGAAACGGCTAATAAAACTTACTGAAAACGGAGTGTCTCTCTCAAGAGTATAACCATGATGGACTTAAACTATCAGTCAATGAGAATAGCGCATCAAGCCAGGGAAGCTGTAAGTACAAATTACTTTTTGGGATGTTTAGGTCATTTTTCTGCAAAAACAATGAAGCGTGTGGTTTAATCTAGCAATTGCTTAGGAGTGTAAGTTAAAGTTATGTTCAGAATTTAAAAAAAAAAATGTAAGGAAATGTGTTTTCTGGACTTAACAGGCAGAACATAACACTATGGGCTGTGAATATAGCAAGTTATCAAGTAGCATTTAGCTAGCTAATTATGAAGTCAGCATGCACGGCGTTTCTTGTTGCCTAGATACCGCTGCACGCTCACGTGGAAGGCTGTTTTACCGCCATCTACTGGAACATTCTAATACCAACAAGAGACAAAGTGTGGTGTTGTGGTTTCAATTTGCTCGTAATTCAGACATAAAACCGCACTCATTTCAAGAATATGACAAAGGCTATTGGGCAGAATGGTCAATTTATATATTAATAAAAGGTATATTTCAATATTAATTATTATTAAACCGTTTTTATGTGTTTGAAGCTGGCCTCTTGTACATTACTTCATGTCCCAACTGTTTAAGCTTACAGAGTGGGCTGGTTATCTCTTTAGTCCCCAAAATGATGTAACGTAAGAGGAATAAATAACCAATTTTTTAACCTGCCTTTGTGACTTAAGCAGTTTAAACTTACATAATTTAGACCCGTTACATTACAATACAGTAGTCATATATAAATTTTTTTTGGTTTATTTAATTTTGGTCATTGAAACAAACAAAAACATCAAAACAGAAAAACATTTACAGGGGTAAAATCACATGATCTGTTCAACTAAGGATTTGACCAGAGGTGGCTAGCATCATGATGAGATCATTTAGGCCCAAATATATATTTTTGGTCAAAAATTGACTTGGTGAGTGATATTAAGAATGATATAATTTGTCACCTATAGGAGGAGCAGAGGACCAAGACGAGGCGGAAGAGCCTTCTGATTCTCATCTATCATCACCTCATGGCACAAGGGTAAGATTTCTGGGACTGTGGGTTATATAGACCATATTGTTAAAACCAAGAAGAAAGTTTTTGTTGGGGTTTGAATAGGACAACTGATTATACTGCTGAAGCAATATCATTCACAAAATTTGTGGGGAACATACTGTATCTTAAGTGTATGGCAGAACAATAAAAAAAAATCCACCTGTTTGATAAGACGTACTGAAGAGCTGTGTATGATTGTGTGTGTATCCATTCTCCAGCTACACAGAAGCAGCCATAGCCTTGGACCAGGAGACCAACGGAGGCATGAGGAAGCACGAGGTTTGTGACAACATTGATCTAGAGATGGTGCTGCTGGAGTACGAGAGCTCTCACTATGTCAAGTTCCAGAAATATCCCAAACTCACCAAGAAGACGACAGAACCAGGTTTGAGATAATCTTCCAGTGTGAGATTAATTACAGCTATAAAATAAGCTTTAAAATGTGAAAAAATACATATTTTGCCTAAAGGTGAGAACAGCCCTGGAAGAGCTGCTGGAATAAAAAGGTAGAAAAGAATTTGTTCATTAAAAATATATTTTTTTAATATCATTTACATAAAAACTTGGATTTGTCATTGACGTAAGTAAGTAAGTATTTTACTTTACACTGTTCCTTAGGAGCTCCTGTTCAGCCTCTAAGCCTCTTCCTAAAATCAACTCATCTCCAAGTCTGAATTCTGGGAGCAGTAGCAAGAAGACAGCAGCCAATACGCAACTCAATGTAAAACAACATATACCGAAACATTAGTTTAATAACTAGTGTTTTATAGAGATTAAAGGTTGATTTATTTCTCAGGAAAATGGCTTAGATTCATCAGACTTTGGTCTCAATATTTCATCAGTCGCACAGGGTCCAAGTGGTGATGTGACAAATAAAAAGGTAGAGTTTTTAGTTTTATTGTCTTAAAGCTTGTTTGTACACAATACCTCTTTATTTCTTCATTTTCCAAATACATCTTGTGTTGTTTTCTTAGGGCAAGCTTCCCGAAGGCCGAGGTTCAGTAGATGCTAACAGAGGAGTCAGTGACACGGATCATATGGTAATCAGACTGAAGTGGAAATTATTTTAAAGAGTGTTGTTTTTGTATATTATATACAACTATGTTGTGTTGCAGGAACGTTTGCTAAAGCCTCTCAGTGGATTTTCTGGAATGAGTGGTGAAATGAAAGAACTGGCTTCTATTATAAGCAGGGTAATTATATACCACTACATAACTACACACACATAAAAGTCTACAATATATTGCCAAAAGTATTTACTCAGCTTTCCAAATCATTTAATTCAGGTGTTCCCATCACTTCCATAGCCACAAATGTATAAAACCATGATAGGATGGCATTTGTCACAAGTCCAGTCGTGAAATTCTCACTTCTAAATAATCCATTATCAACTGTTAGTGGTACTCTATCAAAGTTGAAGTGATTGGGAACAACAGCAGCTCAGCCACAAAGTGGTAGGAAACGTAAATTCACAGAGCTGCCCCTTGATTCTGGTGAAAGGAATTGTTAATGCTTCAGTATACCAAGACATTTTGGACAATTTCACACTCCAACTTTGTGGGAACGGTTTGGAGATGGCCCCTTCCTGTTCCAACATGCATCAGTGCACAAAGCAAAGGTCATAAAGACATGGATGAGTGATAGTAATGTGATAGAACCTGGCCTGTACAGAGTCTTGACCTCAACCCAATAAAACACCTTTGCGATAAATTAGAGCGGAGACTTCGAGCCAGTCTCATCAGGGTCTGACTTCAAAAGTGAACTTCTGGACGAATAGTCAACATTCCGCCCTGCGACTAACTGGCCACTGTCCAGGGTGTACCCCGCCTCAGGCCCTAAGCTGCTGGGATAGGCTCCAGTCACCCGCAACCCCTAACGGGACAAAGCGGTAGAAAATTAATGAATGAATGAATAGTCAACATTCCCATTAACACACTTCTAATCCTTGTGGAAAACCTTTCTAGAAGAGTTTAAACTGTTAAAGCTGCAAAGGGTGGGCCGACTTTAGATTAAATCTTATGGTTTAAGAATGATATGTCACTTATGTTCATGTGTGCATAGACAGGCAAGCAAATACTTTTGGCAAAATAGTATATTAGTAGTGTCCTGACCTTAAATAATTTATTTAATAATAAGCAGTTTCTAGGAGATTTACTAGATCTTTAATATAAGAATAATTGGTTAATTGACTACATTTGCTTTATTTTCTATGTACAAGTATGTAAAACTAACACTCTGACCCAAAATAAAATATAAAGTAGATTTTAATTATTTACATTAGTGTCTCTCCTTATATACGATACTCTTATAAATATTTTTGTCTACTCAACTCTGCTTTTATCTTATTTGTATTGAACATACAAAATATGTAGACTGTATCCTGTAATAGTAAATGTGGGCACTAGGGAGCAGTGCAGTGCTTTGCTGAGAATAAATTGATCTTTTGTATTAATGAAGGCCCAGGTTCTATCCATTTCCATTTTTTTTCTAAAGGACACCTATTTATGAAGCCTCATAACACCTCTCTGTGCTCTGTCCCACTCCCCTTACTCTGTTTGTGTGTATGCGTGCTTTCCCAAAAGGACATCTATTTGCACAACCCCAATGTGCGCTGGGAGGACATCATCGGGCTGGAGGACGCCAAGCGATTAGTCAAAGAGGCCGTCGTCTATCCCATTAAGGTACGGCCGCGGCTAAAGCACGCTGGTATTTCAACACCGGTCGCCCGTCTTCGATTCTGAATACATCTCCTTTAAAGGGCCTAAAGAGTGTGAGGCCAGTGGGGTCAGGCCAGTCCTTTAGGCTGACATTAAATCCATATCTGAGATGATATGGTAACACACGTACACAGATGGATAGATTGGCGAGAGAGTGGGAGCACATAGACATACATATGTACACGGCCGCACAAAATGACACCTTGACTTTATATGTACAGACAGCTGCACTTTTTCCCACATACAGAAACGCCACACAAATCAGAAACGGCACGCGCTAACACATAATATGAGACCACGCATATACTGAAAATACATGTCTCCATCAACCCAGACCTTTTCATGGATATTATGACGACGACAAATCAAGCCTGTCTGCATCCTCTTGACATTTACAGACCGAGATGAGGACAGATGTGTCAATCTTTTTTCTCCGCTGCCCTGTTTTATTGAATAACACCTTTTCCACATTGCCCAAATTCTGTCTCCATTATTATTCATTCCAGCAGCTTGAAGGTCAGTCCGGTGCCTGTTTATCGCCTGAAATCCGTATCAATTTGTGGGAAGTGATATCTGCAGCACTGATCTAGCTTCAAGGCAGTTTAATCAGTGCTTTACCTCCTTATTGGCATTCATAAAATTAAAAACATGCCCAGTTGCTTGAGGTTGGTATAAGTTACTTTATTGCAAGCTAAGTTGGTTTACTTTATCTTGTTTAACTATTCTTATGCGCCTACCCTGTCTTATGTACCTTTCAATCAGACATGGAACAATACCCAGTTTTAAGGTAATTTTAAGATGACAAAAATGAAGATATGAAAACCACTAATAGTGTGACATTCCATTCTTGTAATGGGAGCTGATGAGAAAAGGCCAGAAATTACATGGTGTCAAGTTATTTAATCAAATTAGGGGTTTGGGATTACTTTAGTTGAAAGTCTTGTTTGGGGAAGGTCTTTGTGAGACTATTCAGGTAGAGACTGACATTCCAAAAATAGGCCAGTAACACCAAGCACTGCCTTAAGAGAGATTTATTTAGATAAAGTGCAGCTTATTTGATCTGTAACACCAACATGATTGGGATGATTCTTGTAAGATAATTATCACATTGTTACAAGATGATATTACATTTTTAAATATATTACCAGATACAATTGTATCACATTATTACCTTGAAGCTTACTTGTATCTTATTTGTGTCACTATTGTAAAACACTTTTGTGACCTCAGTTTTGGTTGGAGAGAAATCTCTGGAACTGCCCTGAAATGGTTTCAGTCCTATCTTGAAGACAGGAAGTACTTTGTTTCGGACCGAATGGCCCTGACATGTGGGGTTCCACAGAGGTCTACTTGGGACCCCAATTATTCTCTCTTTACATGCTCTCTTTAGGCCAGTTCATACATAGCTGTCACTCACAGCAGGTGAAAATATTTTTTTGGTTAATCGATTAATAATCGGATAGTAAAGCACGTGTAAATTCATGAGGACCTGGTGGACTAACAAAAACAAGTGGCCAAAAACCTGAGGTGTTTTATTGTTCTTGCTTAAAACTGATATTACAAAAAATACAAGAAAAATCACCCGACAAAGCCACAAGTGAGCCACAGGACTGGTGAATAGAGCATACACTATAAACACATAAAGAATTATTTTTATCATCTTTTACTGTTTCTGGGGATTTACTGTCTTTGTAATAAAACCCTCTTCTCTATTCCAATAGCCCAAATAGCGATTAATCGATTATTAAATTAGTTAATGATTATTATAATAATTGATTATTTAAATAATTCATTATTTCGATTAGGTGTTGCAGCCCTAGTGTGGCTGAAAAATAATTTTCTCCAACTGAACAGATTTGAACAGAAGGAACTTATCATCTTTGGAACAACACAAACAAAGAAAGTGTTTCCGCAGTCACATCAGCATTTTATCACCTTTCCAAACCTTTCCAAAGTCAAAGGGATAATGTCTCAACCAGACTTAGAGAAACTTATTCATGCTTTTATCTGCAGCAGGTTAGATTACTGTAACGGCCTGCTCACTGGTCTCTCAAAACGAGGGTTAAGACAGCTGCAGCTCATTCAGAACGCTGCTGCTCGGGTTCTAACTAACACCAGGAAGTACAACCACATCCAGTTTTAAAATCTCTGCACTGGCTTCCTGTTCCTCAGAGAATAGACTTTAAAACAGCACTGCTGGTTTACAAGTCTCTTAATGGTGTAGCACCAGAACATATTTCTGACATGCTAGTTCTTTATGAGCCTCCTCGGACTCTGAGAACATCTGGGACAGGCTTCTGCTCGAGCCCAGAGTTAGAACTAAACAGGGTGAAGCAGCGTTTAAGTTTCATGCAGCAAAAACCTGGAGCAGCTTCAACTTTAACAATGTTCATGGGGAGGTTATAAATCTTCCTCTTTAGGAACCTACCCACCAACAGTTTTACTGGCACAATTTGTGATTTTATGACACAAAACGATTTTGTCACTAATAGTTAGTGGTTGGGTGAACTCATTAATTTTCAAACAATTGTGTTTGTTTTAAATCATAATGACAACAGAAACTACTCAAATGACCCTGATCAAAAGTTTACATATCCCGGTAACATGCACAAGTTGATACAAACTGTTTGCCTGTAATCAGTGTGTGTGTGAAAGGTCAGTGAGTTTCCGGGCTCCTGACAGACCCAAGTGCTGCATTGATATTTCTGTATTCTGAGTCATGGGAAAAACAAATGAATTGTCAAAGAACCTGTGGGAAAAGGTAATTGAACTGTATAAAACAGGAAAGGGATATAAAAAATTAAGCCAAAACTGCTAAGAAAATTGTTTGCAATACACAGTAGAGAAAGAACTGGGGTACTTTTGATCAGGGTCATTTGGGTAGTTTCTGTTGTCATTATAAGTTAAAAAGAGTAAACACAATAGTTTGACAATAAATGGCTTCATTCTAAGCCACTAACTATGAGTGAAAGAAAGGTTTTTGTGTCATCATTCATATTCTATGAAAAAGTGCTCAAAGTGAAACAAAGCCTTCTATAACTACTCATCAAACATCAGAAGGTTATTTTACACTTAACATTCAGTTTTATCTTTCTCTACAGTACCCTCAGCTGTTTACAGGGATCCTGTCACCGTGGAAGGGTTTACTTCTTTATGGTCCTCCAGGTAATATTTTAGCACTTCCCACAGAGAAAGACCATTACATTTTGTCAGTATTGTATTGTAAAATACTCAAACAGGTACCGGTAAGACGATGCTGGCCAAGGCCGTGGCTACAGAGTGCAAGACCACCTTTTTCAACATCTCAGCCTCCAGCATTGTCAGCAAGTGGAGAGGGGACTCAGAAAAACTAGTCAGGGTAAAGTATTGTTTAACAGGAATTATAGTTCATAAGTGTCTTTGGAGATAATGTTCAAGAATGTGTTTCTACAGGTGCTTTTTGAGCTGGCCCGGTACCATGCACCGTCCACTATCTTTCTGGATGAGCTGGAGTCAGTGATGGGTCAAAGAGGGTCCACCATGGGGTAAATCAAAACCTAGAGAGTAGATGAGGTTATTCTTTATTATAGAACTCTACAAAAGCAAAGTCTGCAGATTTAGTCAAAATAAAATGAAAAATACAGGCTTTGTATCATTTGTTAATTTGGTGACAAAGTTTCATTGCTCATTGAAGTCTAATTTCAGTCAACTCTGGGAAATCAATTTGTAGTAACTATATAATTTTGTTGAATTTTCCCTTTGGGATTAATAAAGTTGGATTGATGATTGAGCTAATGTTGTGTTCACATCACGTGGTTTAAGAACTTTTTCTGACTTTGTTCTGTTATTTGCTTTTATCCCCAAAAGTTTAGCGTTTAACAGCAAAGTCAGAGTCAGTGTTAGCTTTTTTCCCAATTTTAACTTTTCAATTGTGCAATTTGTAAACAAATTAAACAACTAAATGTTAATACTGCCAAAAAGTATCTTCTCCATTTTAGGGGTCAAAGGTCATGGTCATAAGGCAGTGGGTAAAAATGACTGATGTTTTCAGAGGAGAGCATGAGGGCAGCCGGCGGATGAAGACAGAGCTGCTTATTCAGATGGATGGACTGGCCCGATCAAATGACCTGGTGTTTGTGCTGGCTGCCTCCAATCGGCCGTGGTAGGTTCTTTAACAATTATAATGCACCCTACAGACTAATGTAGCCAAACTTAAGGACGAGGTGTGTAACTGTCTGGACTTTCTGGTGACACTTTGTTGCCAACGTCCAAATTGCAGTGCTACACCTTCTGTCCTCCTTATTGTGCATGTCAACAGCTACGGTAGCCCTGCAGGGACATGCTCTTGTCTATAAACAAACCAGGACAAACTAAAAGAAAATAAATCATTTTTGGTTTATAAAAATGCAAGAATGTGTGTTCTATTAAGAAACGTGTGCTTCCCCTCCAGCAGTGCAGTTTGTCCACTTTGGGCTGTTGTCGACACAAGTAGTAATAGAAAATCCACTGGTTTCTGTTTAGATTTAGATGAATTCTAAACACTGACAATGGCAATATTTTTGACTATGCAACATTTTTCACAGTGCGCATTTTAATAAAATAATGTAGTCAGTGTTATGATAATTGTTAGGTTTAGATCACAAACAAGACGACGAAGACCGCACATGGTAAATTTAGAAATGGAAGACCGGTTTAATTCTTGCAAGAAGGAAACAAGACGCATGCAACAATGGTACATGGTGATTTGATTTATAAGTTTACAGCACATGAAGTTTTTATAAGTGTACATTATGCCCGCCTCTCAGCTCCAGGGTCGTGGATGTACGCGTCCTGAGCTGACGTGTCAGTCATAGATGTGAATAAGTTTATATGTATATACCACTATGTGCACAGGACAGTCACAGGACTGTCACTTAAAGTGCAAAGTAATGTCTTTGTCTTGTCAATAGGAGATACAGCCAAATATATAAAGTCATAAGTGTATGCATTTGAACTGGACCAGGAGTGAGAACTTTCAGCAATAAGATACAATTTTCATGACAGTCAGTATTTTTTTTTTTCTGAAATATATTTTCAAAACTACCATTAACATCCGATTGTGGCTGATTTGTTAATTTAGGGAACTGGACCATGCAATGCTGAGGAGATTAGAGAAGAGATTTCTGGTTGATCTTCCCTCCTCACCTGCTCGCCAAGCCATGATCTCACACTGGCTGCCCCCTGTCAGCTCCACTGAGGGAGGAGTGGAGCTGCGAACTGAACTAGACTACAAGGCTCTGGCACAAGTATGTTAAGTAAAACCAAAAGAAAGCAAGTACACAGACAAGATTAATGCATTATTCTATTGTATGTGTTCTAGGAGACGGAGGGTTATTCTGGCTCTGATATAACCCTGGTGTGTAAAGAAGCCGCCATGAGACCTGTTCGCAAGATCTTCGATGCTTTAGAGTCACTTAACAATAGTACAACATAAGATCCCACACGTGCTACATTCTCCTTTAAGTGTAGTGTCTTTAGGCGGAATACTAAAATCCTGCTCATGTCTTCAGGTAACATCCACATTCCTGCCATCCAATTGGAAATCGTAACCTCAGCCGACTTCATGGAGGCGATTGCCCACACCAAACCCTCAGCCAGGAGCCTGATGGACAAATACACGGCCTGGGAAAGAGAGTATAAATCTGTTTAAGGGACGGACACAAGCAAGAAGACAATGGGAAATCTTCATTCCATATACCCACGGTTTCAAAATATGCAATAAACACTTCCATTATTGTGCATTAAAAGTTTACATGCTCTGAGTGAATTCAATAGGCTATATTAAGTGTCTCACCCGTCTCAGAGCAGGTTCTTGAGGATGTGTTCAACAGCATCAGGAAAACTGTCACATGTCAAATGAGGTGGGGGGTTGATTTTGTTTTCATCCCCTTCTCTGTATTTACCTAAAAAGAGAAAACCTGGTGTTTGGAAGTCTTTGGAAAAGTATTTTTAGAAAACATTTGCGGTTTCTTAACTCACCGGTTTTGACAAGGATACCTAACATTCCTGCATTCTGAGCTCCACCAACATCATCCCTGGCATCCTGTAACATTTTTTGTATGTAAATGGAAAATTTTCCCAGAAACACTAAATAATATTCTTATATATTTACATCTCCTATCATCACAGCTTCACTGGGGCTGCATCCCAAATCAGAGAGAGCCTGTAGAAGCAGCATTCATAGCATTGTCCATCAACTTCTCCATATCTTTACAGATCTTGTGTTTTTTTTTTTAATGGAACTTTTTCTTACCTGTGTAAAAAAAGTCTTCTCCGGCTTTCCCACTACTGTGGCTTTACAGTCTGTGGCATACTCTAGTCCTGTCACAAAGGGCCCAGGTCCAAGAGCCAGGCCATCCTTACGCTTATAATACCGGGCTTTATGGACAGCAATCAGAGGAGCTCCATCTAAAATCATCCTGTGGATTAGGAAACATTTAGAGATGAGGGAGTAGTAGAGCTTCTCTTATGTCAAGATTTTACCCACAATTAAAAAAAAAAAAGTATCTACTTTTGTGGTTTTACTGTTAGACAATAGACTTAAAACAGCAGTAAACAATGCAGACAGCACAGATATATTGTCTATTCATCACTGTGTCAAAGAGTGACAGTGTTAAGCAGAGGCGTATTGTGTACTTTATCAACCTTTCTCATCAACTCATATTCTTAAATGTGCTCTCATGCTGCCATATTTGTTAACACCTAAACCACAATCCTGGCCATAGTATGCATATTGCACATTATGTTAAGTTTTGCTGCCCTACACCTCATACCGGTTGAACCAAGAGATTTAATGCGAGGTGCAGTCACGTGCTGGCCTATGTATTCTCAAACAGCAGGTATACTTCTGACCTTATCATACCTAAAAGCCTTGTTCAGTGTCTGGTAGTTGAAGTGATCAGGAGCAAGTCCTATGACGACAGCATTCGGCTCAGATGTGTCGATTCCTGCAACAAATAGCACCATTGTTTTCAATTTGACCTATTCACAATTACCTATAAAGAAAGTATGACAGGCTTCAAATGTAAAAAAAAATAAATAAATAAAGTCCTCTTTTATATGAGCACTCCTGCACAAATACAAGACCGGGACTTGTACCAGTGAAGTCCTCCAGTGCACTGTCCTCGACCAGAAGGAGTGGCCTGTGCTGTTTCTGCTCCAGCAGACTCCTGGCTGCGCTCAAGGATGTGAAGATCTCTGTCTCCTGCAGAGGGAATCTGACGTTACACTGCCATCAATGTAACAATAACAGACATGTTTTCCCACTTGCAATAATACTTGCAATATTGTGAGTATTACCTGAAGGTCAAAGTTGAGTAGCTGCAGTCTTTCCAGTAAGTTCCTCTTACTCTCCTTTGTGGTGTTGGTTACAAACTTGACAACTACAGATGCCTGCCGTAATCTCAGCAGCAAAAATAAATAAAATACATACAAATACATTTGGATTTTGACTGTGACACTTACTGTACATTTTATTTAGATGTATACAGCTTGTTCATATGTTCCATAATATGGTCCTCATTCTGGTGCAATGTACATACAACCCATGTCATGTTTTGTATCAAGATTTCAGATTGTTACCTGTTGAGTGCGTCCTGTGCACCGGGCACAGCTGTGTCCTCGATATGGAGAGTTCCACTGAGGTCAATGAGCACGGCCTTCAGAGCTCTTCTGCCTGCCATACTGGAGGCCTAAAGAAAAGACGTGAGAGTCGGGGTTTTAACAAATACAAAGCAGAGATATGTCCTCATTACCTTGTTTCATTTTATTTCAACAGAAACAACTGCAATCATCGTCAAAGCAGATTGTGTGTGAACTGCATTAGGATTTGGTAAAGCTACAGATATGACAGACTTCTGCTGTAAATGGAGCTTTGCTTGGTTTAAAAAAATAAATAAATAAAAAAAAAGAGCTTATTCTTTTATAATGACTTTATTCCTTCATAGATAACCGCTCATAATCATACTTCACGTTGGTAAAATTCAGCAGATTATTGTGTTGTTTAAACCTCTGCAATCACAATCTGAGAGGATTATTCAAAGGGTTGACTAGAATACAGATTTGGGAATCATATATTTATTGGCTTTTGACTTTTTTTGGAATCCACGATTATTTAGATATGTTTGGATTTCTGTCATGTAGTTATCAATGTGAGAGTAATGCACTGATGTTCTTAATAACCACCCTAACGCCCGTGCAGTTACAGGTGGGCTACTCTTGTGCTTTTACCACACATTAATAATCTGATACATTCATGAGATCTGGCCGTTTTAACTTAATGTAGTCTAAATGTTAAAAAATACCTGATGCAAACTTTTTAATAAGGACTGTCCCACTTTGGCTCTAACTATGCTAATATTTTTTTAAAAACACTATGTCCCACTTTTGAACAGTTCATGGTGTAATTGGAAGTATCCCAGTTTGGAGGTGTGGAAATATAAATATGGTCACCCATAAAAATTAATTATAATATACCTAAAAGGCAGATTTATTTATTTTTTGTCGTTGACCTACCACTTACCCATCACAATCACGGTCACGTATTTCCTTATGCACATATAGATTAGATTAGATATACATTAAATTTGAAATGTCATTTAATATTAGCGAGGGCACAAGAAGTAATGTTTAAAAAAAGAATTACATTTTGATCTAACCTTTATTTGCAGTTTCCTTCTGCTTCCTGTTCAAAGCGTCTTCTTCGTTGGATTAACATTTATCTGTGCTCTGCTGCCCCCTACACATCTTCCATCGCAACGTCTTCTGTTGTTTCGCTTAACTTTGAAAACGTATTTTTGATTTGTTGGTTAGTTTTGGAGGAAAACATTTTTAATATCTAACTTTTTTTATGTCCCTTTCTGTTCTTAGTGTACATTTTCCGACCCGTGTAACTGTATAATCCAATAAGAGGGTTATCTACTGTATAACCACTTAATCACTCATTAGACAAATAGAAAACATATGTGTCCTATTGACCGACAGATGTGTGGCATTACTGGGTCTTAGAGGGCAGATAGATTTAATATGGAGGGGTATTATCAAATTGATAACCTGCTCTGTGCAGCGTGCCAAACAACACACATCAAAATCCTCTTTTCATGTTAGTGAATAACACTGCTCCCACTTTTTGTTTTGGCCAAAATATTATGCACCGTGGACTTGTTACGTGAAAAAACAAAGCGTGTTTAATCCTTTTTTTTTTTAACCAGCAGTTCAATTTGCTTCTACATAAAATTTATGTTACATTATTCACTTTAGAAACTGTCCTTTTTAAAAGAATATGCGTAAGTAATAAGCAAGAATTAGGTATTCTGCTGTAAACTGTTTTTGTAAAACAGAACTGTCTTTTTAAAGTCACCTGTAACACTTATTTTTAAATTACGGATCAGTGTGGTTTTAGTGTTAATCTGTCACCATTTAGATTAAAAACAAACTGTTATTAAAAATATATATCTGCTGAACAATAGTGGAGTGACTAATGATTATGAAGTTTAAAATGTTGTAAAGCTGTAATAGGCCGAGGTTGTTTTTGGATGAACCGCTGCTAATGCATTTTTACAATAACAAACGTGCCATGTTTACAATAGTAAATAAGTTTATTGTCCTATTTAAAAAAGAAACATAATGTCTTTGGGTTAATAATGTTTGACAAGAAGATGGTGATGTGACGGAAGGTAGTGTTTTGGCTGTATTGCTCAGGATTTTGCATTTTTGCAGTTTTAAAAAAGCAGGTTTTAAAAAAGCAGGTTTTTTTAGGTTACATTACACTGTTACATAAATAAGACAGATCCAAAGTTCATTATTAAAAAAAACATGGCACATCCCAAAGACTGTAAAAAACATAAATATACAGTAAAGAAATAATGTGTGTTCATAATAGTGTCTTTGAAAAAAACAGATAGCAGGTCCGTTTTTTGTTGAAATAAAGCCATAGTTCCTACTCTTTCCATTTCCCTACGAGGTACTTTAGGAAATATTCCTGACAACGGTCAAAGGTGAGGACTGTAAACCACTGTTCCCTTGTCTTGTGCTGTCCCCTGGACGCATTTTGCTCCAACGTCAACCGAACAGCAACAGGAGTACGATGCAGGCTGAGTTCACAAGTATTAAAGGCACTGGAAAACAATAAATAAACCTTGGTCAGCATTTTGTATAGTACATGACATTGTACAGTAAAAGCAGTAGTTTGTGAGCACCTCTCATGACAGTCCTGACAGAGCGGATCAGATTGAGGATCTGAGCTTTGACTCCCGGGTCATCCCCAAATCCTCCCACTCCCTGGTCCACACCCCAGCCGACTGGATACACCGAGAGGAACACAAAAAGAGAAAATACATATTAGAGGCTATAAAACAACAGGCAAAGGATAAAGAGACAACAGATGTGAGCATTTTCATTTTAATGCCTGTAGGCTGTACTTAAGAGCAAAAATTACAGCATACAACATTTTTCTTTAATTTAATAATTAATTTCCCCAGTAATATACACTTAAAGTTAAAAATCCTTTTTGTAAATAGTTGTTACAAACACACTGTGGCTAATATTTTACAAATGTTTTGTGCATTCAGTTCAAAAATCTTATGTGGCTTTCTTTTAGAGGAAGAGCTGAGGACAGTGTGGTCAATTCCTGCCCGTAATCAATCATAAATAATTATTACAATGTGCAACAAAGGTGTAATAAGTCATCTGTGTTACTAACATGTTCTTGTGATCTTGTATTAGATGTTACTTTTACAAACGTGCACAGGAAGGTAGGGAAGGGATAGGAAAACAGAAGTTGATTAAGGCCGTTTGTTGGATTTGCAGTTGGCACAAGAGCCAAAAGTAGCTAAAATATTAACAGTGCTCCATATTGGGGATGTCTCTGTAGTGAAAAGTCTAATATAAAGCTGATAACTTTAAATGCTAAATGATTTGAAATGATGTTGAAACTGTATGAATCCGGCGCAGAAGTACACTGTGGATCTGTTTTGGTCAAAAAGGAATGGTTGACGTGAATGTGGTCAAAATTATAGAATGACTCGTTAGGCAATAATGACCAGTAGGCCTACAATATTATGATAATGTTTCGACAATCTGTATTTATTTCAGTCCGATACAGAGCTTGGGGGGATTTTAACCAACCGTTTGTGGAGCAGACAGTGCCACATAAACAGATGTACACAAAGATGAGCTAGCTTACTTCTAGCTTTGAGGATCGTTTTATGATTTCGACAAAAATAAATACAGTACAAACCACTTACTCTTGCTGAGGAACCTCTCTTCGTGCAACACGGCGATGGCATTAGTGCAAAGAATAGCTGTTTGGATAAGAGTGTACAGTGTAAACGCCATGCTGGCAACTTTTTTCCTCCACCACTCCCAGGGATGCGAGCGCCGTAAACTGAGGATGAAAGTCGTAAAATACGGTCACGCTGAAATGCTCAACTTTACGTCTTCAGAGCTTTTCATACTTTATTTTTTAGCTGGAAATTGTATTTCTTTAACAATTCAATTAACAATATGTTTTGATGTAAGCTTAAATATTTCTAGCAATGTATTTTTTTTATTAAATAATGAGATGAACACCATTAGTCATACGTTGACTATTTTTCACAAAATCTTCTGAAAATACAACAAATACAACTACAACAAATTCCAAAAGCTCATTGAAACATACGATGGCTGTTGTAGACATTTAATTTATCCACATAAAGAGTAGACAAACTACAAGAACATGATAAATACATCTGCAGGAACAGTTTAAAGTGGTAATGTGTCGGAAAATGACAATTCACTCTTTAATAAACATGGTGGGGTTATGCTCGACCATATCATCGTATATTTCAATTCTTTATCAGCACCATGTCTTTTTCAGTTTGTTCAAAAATTATAAATAATTCTTCACAATTAGGGTTTGGAGCCCCAATAAATAAATAAACGACCGGAACACATAGAGACGTAGTGAGTTTTTCAAAATTTCACATGAGACATTTCATACATTTGGAGTTATTTACATGTGGATATCATACACAGTTTTTTGTTTCTTAGACCTGGCTCCTCGCTGTCCTTTAAGTAAAGCACTGTCCAGGAGCCTGCAATGCCACATTATCAGGCAACTTTTTACAGCAAAGAAATGCAGAGAATGACAATCAGAGGAAGCCATTAGTCTAAAACATGCACCAATAATAACACTGAATGTTTTTCTCTTTAAAACCATTTTAAAATATGAAAACATGTACAAACAGCTCTACTTGAGAACAGTCTGAATCTTTTTCTCATATAGTACTATACAAAGATCAGTCTTATTGCACTGTAACATGAAAAACACAAATGTTGGTTTTGATTCTGGACTATGATCCTTGTTTTGTTCTTCATCTGGCATTTCACCGTCAGCATCAGAAACATTTTGAGAAAACAAGCAAATGTGTTTTTTTTTTTTTTTTTCTTTTTACTTCAAACTGGTGTTTTTGGTTCAACATGGTGACACCAACAGTAGCAGCATCAGTCTGATCATGAAGTGTGTCCAGTGTGTATGTACAGTTGAGTTAGCAGCCGTCCTCGCACACACAGTCTTTCTGTAGCTGTGTGTCTCTCTGTTGTAGGAAAAGGAGTCTGTATTCAACAGTTTGTAGTTTGCAGTACTTTGGTCCTGGTTTGGTAAAGCTTTGGATCTCACAGCAGTGAGAGCAGCGCAGCTTCAGCTTTGTTGCTGCTTCAAACAATCTCTTTCAGTTTAGAAAAAATAAATAAATAAATGAACTGGGAAAACACACCTGGGCAGAATTGTTTGAGTGAAGGCCTATTCACAAAGTGTACTGTATTGTTCCCAGAAACAGATAAAATGTATATAGTGTATTTATGTTTCATGGTCTTTTTTTTGTATTTTTGTTTTCTTTGCAGGAGAATTTCTGAAATCTTTTTCCTCTTTTGAGGTATGTGGTGTCACACTGTAAAGACAAACAATATTTTTTAGTTTCATGTCTCTTTTAGGTTTTTAATAGTGCTGTAACTAGAGATGATATGATAATAAAAAGTCAGTTACCGTCTAGTTACTTGCTGAGATGAGAGCTGATCTTCTCTTTCCTGATGATGTTTGCGTAGGGAATCTGAAAAGAACACAACATTAACCCCAAGACACAGTTGAATCTGGTCCAAAGAAAACTTCAGGAGTTACTTAAATGACATGATGTGTATGTACTGTATGCTTCAGTATATTCCTGCATGAAAGTACAAATAACATGAGTGTAGTTTTGAGTATGTATATCATGTTTCTCTTGATGGCTTCATGTGCAGAGCCAGTGTATGTGTCAGAAAGTAAAGACAAACAGGCTCTGTCAGCCTGTCTGCCAGCTGCTCCTGTGATGGATGTGGACGCAAACACTCGTAGGGCTATAGGCCAGCTTCTCACCCATGAAAGACAAACTCCACAATTGGCTCTATACTGTTTGATAGACAAATAAAAACAACATATTTTAGCTGATTCCAATTGCACTCCTTTTTTTGGCTTTTTCATTTGTCAATAGTCTAATGTGCTGCTTTTGTCCCATTCTGTATTTTCATTTGAATAGTTCATTTCCTTTACAGAGTCTGGATGATGATTTGAAATGTGCCTCATAATTAGCTGTTATTATATTCTTTACTGAAATCATTAAGGCTGATTATTAGGGTGCATGTGTCTATAAAGTACAGATTTAATTGCAGTTTAAAGTGATATTTGTGTTCTGCAGTGATAGTGTCATTAGCACATCCGTCTCACCATCTGTAACTGCTGGACCATCTCCTCTCTGTAGGCGAGCTCTCGTTTCATCTGGTCTTGGAAATTATCTGAAATTATGTGTGCAAGTTGGTGATTAGTCTGTGTGTGGGAAATACTCCACATAATGTTGCATGAATTTTGAAAAATTAAAATAGTGGAAACGACGAAGGTCACTGAAAAGACAAACTGAACATTCAGGTATAACTACACAAAAAAGAATATGTACCCTACAGTATAGAGAGCAAGGTGAGTCATTTAGACTTACGGAAGACAGGAAAAGGTGAAGTGCCCTTCAAAGCATGAAACTCTTGCTCCAATCTCCTTCTGAAGTCTATTTGCTCCAGTAGCACCTTCTGGAGCTCCTCTGAAAACCCAACAAGGGCAACAGAAAAGATACAAATGAAGGGGAGAGGAAATGAGTTCATCTGTTTCAATCAGATTTATGTTTAATGCATGCAATGTGTTTTGGATGAACTCAACAACATCATCTGCTACAATCTATGTAATTATTCTCATTTACCTTTCTCCATGTTCTCTACGTCCTTCTTTAAAGTGACAGGAGAGGCGGCTCCTTGGCTTTGATCTGCTGCAAAAATAATTACACATACATTATGTATTTATCACCATGTGTAAGGCAGAAAATTATATCATACGCCCTGCATTTTGTCTGAAACATATAAACAGTCACACAACAGTCACTGTTATGACACCAGTTGTCCTTTAGGTGTCAGTATAACTTTGCAAATACAACAGACGAGTGAATAACTTTACTGAGCAGAGCTTAAAACTGCTCATGTTAAAAGAAATATAATTAAAGAACATTTGAGCAAAATAATTTGAACACAGAAAAAAATTAGACTTTTCTTACATTTTGTGAGTAATACTGTGTTGCAATATTTTATCACTGAGATTCACACACAGACAATACAATATAGGTTATTTACTTATTTCTTAAAATGTATTAAACTTATTAAGATGTGTATATATTTTCCACAGTGACTTTAAAGGGTCAAATATAAAAAAGGCCATCAGTCCACTCTGTTGTGTGTTTATGTGAGCACTGGCACTAACACCTGAATTGTGACAATGAGCCATTGAACGAGGTAAATGAAGCGGTCCGATGTATATTCTCCTGCAGTCACTTCATATCGTGCCTCTTTAAGTCTGGCTGTGCGTCTTTCTCTCATTTAGAGCAGAGAGCTCTCTCTCCTCTCTCTGTCTCATTTGACAAGCAAATTTGCAGACAGTGCCCGAGGATAACAACCTCGTTTGACAGTCAATTAACCGTGAATAGTCAAAGCCAAGGCGGTTTGCATTACATAAATGGAAAATTAGATTATTTTTTCTCCCTAGAAACAGAGGGAGAGTTTAAAAGACAGTGGAGGGGGTGTGGGGTGGGACTCAGAGGAATCAGGCCTTCTAATCACGTAGAGCTTCCCACCGCCCTGGGAGACGTTTGGCAATCAGGGGAAAGGTGGTCTCATTTAATTTGTTTCGTGTAATTTTTCGAAATACATTATACATTATGCGCAGGGATCATTACGGTGTGTGGTGGAGGAGTGGGGGGGTAGATATAAATGTTGGCACAGATGTCATAAAGCACTTTTAATGTCTTCCTGACAGATATAAAAAGGCAATAAGCGGTGATCTTTTTCAAACGAGAAAGGGCTTTTTGCGCTGAGGAAGAAAAAAAAAAGAGGCAATTATGTCGGAGGTGATGGGTGTAGAATGGAGATTGCAGTGCGCCTGCTTATCTACGAGCTGATGTTTTCTTGTTGAACTATAACAGCCCCCTAAAGAGTAACAGCGCTGAGACAATCTACTGAGGACAGAGCCACCTTTAGGCAGCTTTCTCCTGTTGTTTCATCCGTCTCTTAACTTTAAATCTGAGAAGTACTTTTACCTCTTGTTCTGGGTAATACCAGCTTCATTTGTTGTATTAAGTACAGCAGATGTTATTCACACCAAAGCTTTAAATTTGTCAATATAAATTGGTCCTATATGCCACCCGCATTCACGTGATTTACACTGATTGTTTCAACAATAGAAATATGTTGTTGGAGAAAACAAGTGCATTTGGGGGATTTAAAATCAGCATAAAAATACTAATGTAGTAAAACAGTAGTTTGTCCATGTAATTTTATAGCTATACTGAACACATGGCCCAAAGTGAATACTAACCCTATTAAGGATTATTAAATGTGATGTCTTAGTAGTGGAAATGTTTGCTGATTAGCACTAAAAAAAATAAAATCTGATCAGAAATGTACCTGAGTTCTCTCTCCAGTAGTCTGGGGCCGAAGTCTCATTCTCAGTCACAAAGAAACTACTCTTCTCTTTGTTTTCATCTGCTAAAGGACAAACAACAAAACAGAGCGTATTTTAGTAAGGCCCATTGGTGAGCTGGTTATCCGGACACGTAGACATAACCAAGTGTGCATCCTTCGTGTGGGCAGTTTGCCCCTAAGTGAACGCTTGTGTATGTGAACAGCGCTGCCACAAAAACACACAACAGAAACACTTCCTCCGAGTTAAAGGGTCAGAGGGAGATGAGACGAGCAAATGAAAACGTCACAGGAATATGAGGCTGGCTGGAACACGAAGGAACTATAAAACCACTCGCTCAGACGCGATGATACAGCGGACTCAGATGGAACACATAGTCTGTAACAGTAGGCTGAAATAGGTTGTGTAATGCTAGTTGATGAAACCTGTTCAAACATTTTATGAAACCAAGTGGCTGCAAAATGAATGCTAAGCAAAAGAGGCACCTCAAACAAAAGCCTATGAAACTTCCAAACGCAGAGAAAGTACTTTGTGCTTTTTGTTGAATGCTTGATTAAAATGATACAGCAAAAATAATAGTCGGAGATGGGATGTGTTTAAATGGGAAAGTACTGAATTATAGCGTTTTATAACACACATTTTAATGATGTGTTTGTAGGTGATCTGAACTAATGTTGTCCTTACCGTTGATGCTGGAGTTGTCTTTGGTGGCATATGCAGGGAGCCCTTCATCCCTGTTTTTGTGAACCTGACAGAAAACATTCACATTTCAGTTTTGTGTAACAGAAATACATATTAGCATTTACACAATTACATTTTTTGTGCCTTAAAATAATATCTTATTTTATGTATTTATGTAACCGCTACAGTTAGGTGTTTTATGTCTGTGTAAATGTACATTAGTACTAAATGGATGATTAAAACTGGTCTTGTCTAAAACTGTCATTAGTGCTGCGCTCCCTCCTCTTCGGCTGCTAATGGGGAGTCGACAGGTTAAAGATTAGAGTTGCCCTAACAGGCTCGGGTGACTGCGAGAGAACAAACACACCACGGCTATTAAACAATCTGCGCCCGGGCCTATTAGCTGGGATCAGAGTGGGGTGATGGTTCCATTTCTACAGGGAGAAAGCGGCCTATCAATCTGCTTATGCAGATCACATCACTGCCTGACTGCAGCACCATTTAAATAATAATTAGCTAAAGTGGCCTGGGGGGATATTTACGTTTTTGTAAGCGGGGTCCTCTCGGTGAGGCGGGGTGGTGCTGGAGAGGGGCAGGCTGGTGGGAGGGGAGGCGGGCAGGCTGGGGGACTCCTGCAGGATGGGGTCCGAGGAGGATGGAGATGAGGTGCCGGGATACGCCACGCTGATGCCCCTGTCCTTCCCCCTCTCCTCTGCGGCGCTGTCGCTCAGGCCTGTCGTGGGGAGGTACAGGTTGCTCTGAGTCTGTGGTGGTCTGTTTGTGAAGCCCCTCTGCTCCTCATCTTCTTGCTTGGATGACTCTACATCCACCTCGCCCTCCTCCTCGCTCTCGCCCGCCTCTACGTCTCCTCCGCTCTCGCTGCCGTAGCTACAGCTGCTGCTGGGTGACAGTCTGTGGTGCCGGTCTGACACACTCACCACTCCAAACTCCTCATCTGGGGATCCCACTCCGCCGCCGTTGCTGTGGAGCTTGGCGAGGCTTTCAGCGTCTTTTATGACAGGACGAAACGCAGAACCATAGCTTGACTTTCGGCTTTGTAGCGTTGGAGTGTCTAGAAGTTTGAGCCAACCTTCTGATGTCACAGGTCGAAGGTCCGAGGTTACCGCTGGGCACTCGGGGTCGAAAAGTCCAGATCTGGGTGTGGTGTTTGCACTGCTGCCCCCAATAGTCGCAGTGACACTATTCCCAGAGCCCACCACAGCGCCGGGCTCAGTGGGGTCAGACATGTCAAGAAAGGCCTGTCTGAGAGAGGGGTTTTCTGCCAGGGACGAGAGTGCACTGGGCTGAGGCTGCAGATATGTGGGCACTGGGATCCCTCCTGCTGCTCTTGGGGGCCAAAACATGCAGAAAGGAGGGTAAAAAGTGTCCTTACGTCCTTTCCATAAAAGACCGGACAGGCCTGCTCCTTTCTGGCCACCTGAAATATCGCTGTCCTCTTTTTTCTGTTGGCACAGGCCAAACGCTGGGAAGGGATAGGGAGAAGGGAAAAGAGAAGTAGGAGGGAACTTTTGGAGCATGCCGAAGCCTTTACTCGGGACGGGGATGACGGGGTAGCTACGCGACGTCTTACGAGGAGACAGGCTGTCACTGTCTAAGTCGTCCTCTTCTTCAAAGCGGGCTCTTTTCTGAGATAAATCTGGTCCCATCATGTGAGGCATCACTGACGCAGGCAGAGTCTTGACAGGGCCCATGGAGTGACACTGGGCTGAAGAAGGGAGCGCCCGTTTCCTGCTCCCACCGTTGAACATGGCTTTGACGTCTTCCCAGGCGTAGACTAACTCGTCGGCCGGGTGTTTTTCAGCGAGTTTAAGATGCCGTCTCCAGGAGTTGAAGTTGGCAGCGTCCGGTTGCATGTATTTAGATTCCGGCGTACGGTGGGAATGAAAGATAAACTTATTTGGGGAGAAGTACATATTACAGAGGGAGCACTTGATGCATTTGGCCCGAGAGCTGTTGTAGCGCGCCGGGATGAAGTTACCACGGCAACCCCAGGCGCACTCATGACTTACGTCAAAAGCAAAGTTGTCTGGCAGTTTGGGTGGATTGTTCTCCCCCAGGAAAGACTTGCAAAGACGCTCGGCCTCTCGCTTGGTGATCATGCCACAGCGGCGGGAAGAAATGGGCATTGCCCCGGCCCGGCGCAGGATCTCCAACTGGACCGGGGTGCACTGGACACACGTGATACCCAGGGCCACGCGACGGTTGTGTATTTCATTATAGCTGTAGTTCTTGAGGAGTGTGTTTGAAATCTGAGCCAAACATAGTCTCTCATTGTTGTCTATGACAAGCGACACGATCGGGACGCCGTAGAGGATGACCTGGCCCACCTGGTTGGGCTTCAGAGGTGAGGAGGACGGTGAAGGGGAGGATAAAGATGAAGAGGAAGAAGAAGAGTGGAGGTGGGTGCCTCTGGGTGGAGTCAGGGGTTCCTGCTGGTACGAGCCTGTTGAGCTCGTCATGATTAGTTCATTAGTGTTGGATAAATGAGTCTTATCCATATTAAACTGGGACAGCTTCACAAACAACCTGTAAGAAAAAAAATAATATTTGTGATTAATTATGTTAACTCAGAATCCCTTTCGAAATGATCTTTTACAGAGATGTATTGTAACAACTTGTGAATATTTTTCCTAAAATACACACACAAAAAACTAAACTGAAGTGTTGATAGTAACACTGTCACTGTCACTTTTAAGCACTTCTCTGACTCCGTGATTACATTTGAACAAATATGTCTCGCAAGCATCACATATTTCACTGCATTTTAAAAGAAATACAAAACACACATTCATTTAGAAATGTTAAATGTATGCATCATTATTTTCAAAAATCTAAGCATTACACTAAATGTAAAATACAATTTTGATTTAAACTGTACCATAAAAACACACACACAATTTAAGTAAATTAAGCACACAAATAATATTACATTACAAAAAAAAAAAAAAAAAAATAGGCCTTAAGTGTGAATCACTGTAAGTTTTCTAAATTTATTAGGCTGCTTCTCAGGCCTTTCACAGACAATGCACAAACAGAAGTACTCAAATACTCAAATACTCGCTACATATCTGCCATTGAGTGCCTATAATTATATGCATATCTTTAATTCTTTCTTTTGACAGTTTAAGTTATATTATTATAGTTAAACGTGTTACACATTTAATATGCAACAAACTAATTCACAAGATAAAAAAATACATTTCAGGGTACATTTAAGGTTTATAGGAATTCTTCTGCAATGGTTTATATTATTAAATATTTATAGATATTTAAAAGGTGACCCACATTCGTCTTAATAATATTCAACATTAGGGATAAGTGTGAGTATAAACAGAGCAAAACTTGGGCATGAAGCACGATTTAAACACAAGATCCACGTTGTATATATTTTTGTCTAAATAATACAAAACGTAATATAGAGATCCTATTGCTTATTTTTTATTCGTTTTTTTTGTTTGTTTTACTGTTTTTAGTTAAAAACTATACTTGATTTTATTTATTTTTTTCTGTCAGAGTTTCTATGTTTTTTTTGTTTTGTTTTTTGTCCGTCTTTTGCACAAGAATGACAGCGCTACTAATGCGCTATAGTTAAAGCATGTTTTTACAGTAAACGCCTTGTAGAGTTCAGCCTTCTGACACAAGAAATATACATTTATAAAACAAATGTATAGAGTCTAATTTTAAAAGAAAAAAAAGATTACTTATGGAGTAAAACAATTTAACAATATCTACATAAAACGCTCAAGCTACGTCCGTTTTTAAATTAACACATGTCTTTACAATACTAAAAGTTAATTTACATCAGTAAGTTAACTAGTCTTACCTTTAACGGCAGCGAAGAGTTGGAAAAGTGTCACAGCCTCGTAAAACGGTCCCCGTCAAAAAACAGTCCGGTGTATCCAGAGCTCCGGCCGAAAACGCATTTTACAAACTTTATAAAACAGAAAAACGTATTTTTTTTTTTTTTTTTAAAGAGAAAAGTAGAGAGAGCTGCTGAAACCAAGACTGGTTTCGTTCTTCTCCGCGGTCTCAGCTGAGTGTGAGATGTGAGTAAAAAGCTCGCGCTGCCGAGGCTTTATTCGCCCGTGAGAGGCACCGCGCGCCTTAATCCCTCCCCCTCCCTCCTCGCGCTCTCTCTGCGCACACCTGCCCGCCTTCACTTTTGATTGGCGTGCACGAGCTCAGCCCACCCAGCTACAGGACGCACGGACGGACACTTTTTATTCCACTTTTTTAATTCAACCTTTCTTTACTTAGGGGTCACTTAAAGCCTGGAAAAGACAAACTACTTGCACAGAACGGACTAAAAGGGACACATTTTGGGATGATATAACTTTCATAAATTCAAGCTTAAAGTTAAATTAGCCAGGGCTAGTCATACGCTAATACTTGAGGCTATAATTGTATTATACCTTAGTCACTCAATTATTTTAAAGACTTGGCTATTATTACTTTGCTCAGAGGTTCGTATTTCTATTGTAGTGGTAAGTGTAGTTGTAAAATTACATTGCAACCAACCACTCAGATCTTCACCAGTGACTTTGCAAGTTATAGTTTAAAACAGTTATATTGCATAAGACTGAAGAAAAATATGTAAAATCTGACCTCAGCTTCAACTGGACTGACTTTGGACTTGAACAATGAAAGACATTCAGTCCAAACAGTTCTTGTCAGAGGTATTAGAAAAACATGTTCTGGCTGATTATCTACATTCGTTTTAAAATGGATAGTGTTAGCATTAATAAAGTTATTATTATAGTAATTAACTTGAATTTTGGGCCTAGACTGTGACCTACAAATGATATGTGTACGTCCATAAAGCTTCTACATTACATTGTTAAATTTAGTCTGTTTGATTTTTTTGTACAGAATATTGTTTTGTTATTCAAATGTGTGGCACTAAACAGATGTAATAACTGTTATCCACAGAGGCAGGGCTTTTAACCACAAAAGCAGCATGAGGTAAATGTTACCTCAGTCTAAAGAGGCAGCGGAAGCAGACAGTCTGATGTTAATGTCAGTGCAGCTGATACCTCCATCGAACGCTTGTGGAAATGCGACTCTATAGCTACATGTGCAGGTCGTTCCCAGGAGATAAAAGGCAGCAGGAGACGTACTGTAGCCGGTATCGTCTGTTGTAATTGAGGGTCAGAGGAGCTCCCAGCCAGGCGCTCAAATCCACCTGAAGAGGGCCCGCAAAATTCAGTTTGTTTAGTTATTTCAGCTGGAAAAATGAGAGTCCAGGTAGGTGTCTCAGGAGAAGGTGGGGGTATGCTTCTCTCAGATGCTTCTTCTCTGAAAACACAAGTCAAAACAGTTTTCAAATTTCCACATTCTTGAACATTTTTGTCACACATTTTGGGGCCTTAAGTAACCCAAGTCAAATCACCACAACTATTGGATGTTATTAGGCTTAATACTATGTCTGCTGCTTTAGTAAAAGGTAAAAGATGTTCTTATTGTCAGTCACTGAATTTATGTTTTATGATGAGCTAAAATTAGATGTTTATGGAAAAAAGACTAAATGTCTTGCAGGTTACATTCAGACACAGGTCTATGAGTGTGCACTCATATGTGTCTGAATGAATGGTCAAGTGATTTATTTGTGTATGAGAAAAACACATGAGTATTAACAATTGGGACTCTAAATACTTGTGTCCAAAATAAAAGTATAAAACAGGCCTATTCTCACTCAATGTAACTCTAAACAAGGATCACGCTTATGTCTCAACCCTGAACCTGCGCGTGCTCCTGCGTGCGTGTGTGTGTGTGTGTGTGTGTGTGTGTGTGTGTGTGTGTGTGCGTGCGTCGAAGCGCAGAGACCTCGAGTGAGCCCCATCTGCTCCTTTTTAAAACCAATTTAGCTTGTCACTCAATGCGTGCGCTTTTGTTTCGGCACCGGAGCGCGCGCAACGGTGGGACACGAGCCACACAGACAGACAGGCAGCTTAGACACGACGCACGAACAAGAGTCTGTTACGTCACAATAGATAGAGATGTGGAAAATATAGGCTAATCCCAGAAAACTTCTTGTAACAGAGACATTATTGGACCAAAAGCAGGGCGTATCCAGGTATGTCAAATAAGGCTTTATTGGAGCGCTATCAGCTCCCTTCGGAATTTTCTTTCTTCATGATGCATTAGATGGTCGCCCAACTGAGAAATTAATCATGCGTTTGAAGAAAAAAAAAGAATTGCTTGTGTGACCTGACAGGGTCAAACGAGCGAGAAGCAGCTCAAAACATAATAAATTAAGAGCTACAACACTAAGTGAGCTTGAGACATTTAACATCGAAATCTGTCAATAAATGAAACATGCCCCGGATGAGTGATTAGGCGGCCTTATTGAAATGCACCAGCTGCTTTTGGAAAACGCACTAGACCCTGCTTCAACCCCAGCAGCACTCACGCTATTATTATTTCAACGTGCCTTTCGTGGTTAATAAACTCTGTTGGACGTTTGCTCCATATACTGTATGTTTTTTTTCTCAGCCAATCCTGGACAGTTACCAGCGCTCGTATTAATTTATTGTGGATTTAAAAGCAGATGTAGGCTACAATATGGTGCAGGGTCGCCCTGCATGTCCCAGATTTAATCCTTACTTAATGTCTGTGACTAAATGGAGTGTGTTCGTGAAGATTTACAGTGCATTATGACAATTAACACACGTCTTTAAAAAATGGAAGAAATAATAACAGGCGTATTCCATAACTTGGATTTGATTTATGAAGTGCTAAACGACCCAAATTCAAACACAAGGCCTGGAGTTATTTGTGGACGGCGTGCGTAAATGCGAGTAGAAGCTATTATCCGTATTTAGTGCTGTTTAATTTAACACTTAAGTATTATTAAACGTGATATAAGTCAAAAGATCGATTTCAGTGTTTTACTGAGCATTGACACGATAGATTTAATGCAACCAGCTACAGGCCTTTGTATAGCCTCCAGCAACCGACATACACTATTCTGCTTTTTTATTTGATTTGATCTTAGCGCGGACGTATTTAATTGACACTCACGGTAGTAAACGTGGAGTCATGTGACAGTGTAATTGTTCCTCTTTTACGCGTGTTATGTTTCCTTCACGTTCCCCATGCCAGAGCAGGGATCGACGTTGTGCTCCGTTTTGTTCGCTGTGGGTTCGCCCGCGGCGCTTGTACCAATTAGCACAGCAGACCAGCCAATAAAGACCCCCATCTTTCATCAAGATGTGGAACATTAGTCAGAGTGAATTATTAAAAAAGAATCGCCTTGGAAAAAAAAAATTCACGTGATACAATGTTTAGATAAGCTTGATGGTTTCATCACTTTTGTCGGCTGCAGAATGAGGCCCTTTGCTGTGTTAACTGCTCCACTGAGGTTACTTTTTGTTGTATTTTAGTTGGCTATCGAGTAAAAGAGTGATTTTATTCTTTATATTAAAAAACAAGTTTTTTTAACTTGCACTGCATTTTAATATATTACTAGAATATTATTTAAATTACACTTTTATTTACATACCCCTACCTGGTGTGAGGCTAAAGGTCACATGAGGTTATTCATTCATGTCCATATAGTGCAGCTACTGAATACATACATTTCATTTTATTTCGTTTTTTTATGACTTAATAATAATTCTTTAATTCCATAAATGAACTGACACTATTTTGAAATATAATCAAGGAAATGGCAAGTAGCTCTACCAATCACAAAAACAGAGCATCACCTAAAGCCCGCCCCATTTTTGACGCATGGTAATGATTGGTCAGTTTCTGGCAGTCATGGTCAGTGGCAGAAGTTCCAAGCCCAGTTCCCAAGGGAAAACAAATGATATGTTGGACTTCCTGGTCATTTTAGAAACTTTTCATGACCTTTTCAATGCAGTAAATCTTTATTCAAATAATCCTTGCACTAGTCTGAAAACACGCCCATATTTATGCATTTAAACACATAAGACTCAAGACACCGCTATGGGCGTGAGTTGGTTTACACCCTGAACAATCGTCAGTTAATCGCAGGGCTAGCACTTAGAGACATAGAGTCATCCATTCAATCTTACAGTTCAGTAAAGAGAATATAGATTCAGTTCAGTCTTTGGAGGGAGGAGGACAGAGGGCTCAGAAGGAAGCAACACTGAAAAAATACTTGTGGCTCTGCTCCACTCAACAACAGGATGTCAAAAAATATTAGGTTAAGAAAATTAACAACATAAACTTATTGTGTTGATTTGTCACAAGTTGTTAATGTTCATACACATTTTTTCTTTTCAGTATCTTTAGTTTTATGTTGTACCACCAAACATAAACTAATTACGTAAAAGGGAATACATATATTAATACATTCAGATTAACCCAAAAGAGGTGATGTTTCCCTTTTTCTGCTGCCCTGTACAATGTTTGAATAAAGCTCCAGAAACATTTTTTTAGCAAAAAGACAAGCAAATAGTGACAGGTCAGCTGTTTTTGATGTTTGCAGACATTACCACAGCAATTTCTTTTGATGCAGGCTTTACTGAACTAAAAACCTGACTGTACACTCAGCCGGGAGATGCAGCTTTACTTACTGAATGATCCAGGTTCGTAATTAAAGGCTTGCTTGACTTTTAATGACCCCCGAACACAAGCAAACGTGTGGAAGTTATTCTAAGTGGAATGAGTAATGAGACGCTAACGGTGAACACTGAGATGAAGTCAATTAGCTCGGCTGCAGACAGACTGCTGGGCGCTACGGTCTGCTTTAAATGCACGCAAGGTCAGAGGGCTGGTGTGTGTTTGTTTGTGCATATTCACTGTGTCGTGACTAAAATCTATTGTGCATTGATCATGTGTCACAGCAATCGCAGGTTTATGAGTAAGAATAAGGGAATAACATAAAGGGGCTGAGATTAGCAGTTTTACATTAGAATCAAACAAGTGCAGTTTGTTTGAAAATGACCCGAGTAACCTCATCTGCGCTCAAATACGTGACAATAATAAAAGTTAAATTTGATTATGACTTTAGAAATATTCATAGAAAATAAACTTTAAAGCTGTATAATGTTTAAATTGTAAGTCTATTTCAATTGTGGTCGTTACGTTCTCATTTCACCGTAATGGAGCTAATGACTGAGAGGGTTTTACAGTGTCTTGTTATTTATGTGCTCGAGTGCTGTGGTGGGAAAGCCTTGATCTCTTTCTGGAAACCAACCCAATGGACTTAGACCAAGTAAAGTGGTTCATCAAACAGTTCACCAGCCAAGTCCTATCAATAAAGATCTTGTGGGCATATATAAATACTTGGAAAGGGACATGGGAAGCTGTGGAAGTTTGTTTAGGTCATAAGCGATTACCGTTTTTAGGAAAAGCTAAATAGTCCATAGTCAGGTTTGAAAAAGTCTAGATCTCGCCTCAGAATTAAACTCATTTGGTCTCATTCATGAACATTTTTGTACAAAACTTCACAAGATTATTTCTCTGCACTGGATTTACTGGAGTTATGTGTTACAAACCGTATTTATTCCATATTGCATGTTCCAGTTGCGTTGTTCGTATTGTGCAGCCCTATTGTGAGAGCAGATGGTTTGGATTATGATGTTTTGGGGTTGTGTAAAGGGCCTTATAGTCTTGTCTTTAGCTCAACACACTAGGGTCTCACTTGGTCTTGGATAAACAGAAACAATGCATTTTTTTCAAACATTTGAGAAAACAGATAAATCAATACATTAAAACATTTTAATTTTTTTAATTCTTTTATAATTTGCTGAGGGGCTTTGACAATTAGGACCACTAAAATGGATTTGGGCTTGGAAAAAAGTGCTATAAATTAAATAAATTACAAGCCTCAGTTAATTGTTTTCCAAAATGGCGCTTATCTGTTTTTGAAAATGAACCCTTCACTTACAAAAATTAAACTATACAGATATAAAAACATTAATTCAACAAATGAAAAAGACTAATAAACTAATACAAAATCAATTTAGCACCAACATGCATCAGAACAATTAAAATACAGTTTACATATTTAAAAGGACTCTTCTTTACTTGGTCTTATCTTAAAATGATTTTTAAAACATCTACTAGTTTTTGATTTTTTCATTGAAAAACGTATGAACTTATGGCAACTTATGGCCCCTCCCCTGCTGCCCTGTACAACATGGTTCTGGTGGAATTACTGTGTTATGAACAGTTTAGGAACGCAGGATTTTAGGCTTCTAGTTTGTACAAATATTATAAAAGAGAAGAAGAAGTTTTTTGTCACCTTACAGTATGTACGGTGGGAGCTACACATCTAAGGTATAAACTTAGGTTTGATGTAATTTAGTAGTATTCTGTGGTAGCAAGTTGGTCTAGTTTTACTTTTTTTTTCAATAGAAGTAAAATAGGAAAGGTCACTATGCTGTTGTTAGGGGTTGGGTAGATGCGTAGAGACTTGGACGGAAAAATAAAATTGTGTAGTTGCGCTTCAATGTGGTCCTGACTCAGTGTTTCCCACAGCACTCTATAGTTAGATAATTTTATTTGTCCCGTAGGAAATTGGTTTTCAGTGAGTTAAACACATACGGCACAATAAAATTCATTCTTAATGCTTTTACAAAACACAGTACAAATCCTAACCCTATTAAAAAACCCTATACTAAGATAAAAGCAGCCCCTACCATCCCTTCATCATATACTCTGACACCAATCCATCAACATTAGAAAAAAGTATACTTTTTTTGCTCTGTTCAGACCAGCTGAAAACCGAAGCAGTCAAAATATAATTTGACCGTGTATTTTGTTTACAGTGGTACTATTTTCCTGAGTGAATGCTTTTGAGCTACATTTGCCAAAACCAACATACAATACAAAATGTCAATACACTCTCCACAAAAGCCCATTTTAAGCATAGTTCTGTCAACACCAAAAGACACTAACTTTTTAATAAAAAAGAGTCTGTTGCAAGGTGTTAAGGTGGCCTCCTTGGCAACAAGCACTGACCACCTTAATAACAGTTAATGTATGTAGT
This sequence comes from Neodontobutis hainanensis, assembly GCA_024349245.1. Classification (NCBI taxonomy): domain Eukaryota; kingdom Metazoa; phylum Chordata; class Actinopteri; order Gobiiformes; family Odontobutidae; genus Neodontobutis; species Neodontobutis hainanensis. The sequence goes on from JALDNG010000041.1 coordinate 7,703,301, forward strand.
AATATACTGTTTATATAAAATCAGTTTATGTCATTAATTATCCTTATTGTGGTGCTCTTGTCTTAAAATAGTTCATGTAGGTTCATTTATTGAGGCATTTAGTGTTTACAAGAGTGTATTAATGACATAAATAGGTTCAATAAATTGTCTGACACCTTTACTGACAATATTTCTGTTGGAAACACTGCAATACGAGTGGCCATGTATAATGCAGTTTGTGATACTTATGGCCACAAAGTAAAGTGAACCTCTTAAAGCAAAGGTGGAACACATTTCTTATGGGAGTCTGTTGTCCAGGAGTTCTCACAATTTGTTCAAAACATTTCTTTTTATAACACATACCTACATTTTAAAGTTGCATTAACATCTACGTATTACCTCTTTTTTATTTATGAAAACTATATTTCTGAGATCAACATCCTATTCCAGCTTTAAAACAGCAAACACCAAAAACTCATCCTCTTTTGGTTTATTTTTATAAAGCGAGACAGAGAGAGCGATCCACGTCGGGCGGCACACTGTAAAAGACTATTATGTCTGGTCCGACGGAATCATTGAGCTCTCTGTGGGGGGACAAAGCACCACATCTCGGCGGGGAGAAGATAACTAACCCAGATGATCTCACAGTATCGCGGCTTAATTTTCTTTACTGGGGAATATTCGATGCTAATGTAACTTAAATAGGCCATTGTGGAGCAAACTGCGCCGTTTTATATGGGACATAAAATCATGGAAAGTCACCAAAAAAGAAGATTGGCACTTAGGCCGGCTGACTGCGTTAAAATGGCTTCTGAATGAATTACCACAAATGTTCTCCCATAAGGCCTGTTTCTGGTTGTGTGTGCGTGTGTTTAAAAGATTGTCTGCAAAAAAAAAAAAAACAACAACCTTCAGATCCTTATTGTTATTAATGCAGGAGGGATATTTGGATAGTTTAATGATATGAGCAATACTTGATGCAACATTGTGTGTGTTTCAAATGTGTCTATCCACTTTGCACAGCGTTTTTAAAAAGCCGATTCGTTTCTTGCTATTTCCCAAAACTGAACCTGGAGGTGACTTTTTCAAATGAATAAGGCGCTAGCTGCTCCTTTGATTGGTCAGCCCAAGTCCATATTTGGAGCTTCTTCTCTGATGTGTTTTTGAAATGTTATGTCAATAATACAAATCCAGAATTGCTTTAAATGAAATGATTTTGCGATTCATAGGAATGCTTTATGGTTTGTTGTACCATTTAGTCTTTCTTTCCTCTGGCTTTTGACATCATGTTTCACAGACAGAGAAAGGTTTTATAGCATTGTTCTAAACCTCTGATAAGTTTAATGATGTTTCCTTCAAAAATACATATTGGATATTGTACTGCAATTTAGATTTTTTCCCCAAAAACATGCACTTATTCATTTATTTGCGATGATGACGTTAATTCCTTCATACCACACCACTTAAGCTGTGTAAAGCCCACTTCTTGACCTACAACTTCCCGGCGCAGACAAACTGAGCACATATTCTCACAGGCTATGACGTATGATAGAGTTATGGTGTTGCTTTTTGAGCACACATTCTTGTATGACGGTCTAAATTGATTTTAAAAGTTTTGTTAAGAGTGAAATCCCCATTAGACCTGTTTCCACTGGGTTTGTTCATAGACAACAGTATTTCCCCACAGGGTGCCATAGCTGTTCACATGCTCTAAACAGATG